>VDFB02256132.1:219206173-219263097 GCA_007258455.2 Sequoia sempervirens | reverse complement strand
ATATATATATATATATTTATGTATTTATATTAATTTCAGTATGTTCTATTTCTTTTGTTTGTTGTGTAATATATATATTTGATGAGTATGATATGAATAATTTTTAGAAAAGAGTTATTTAAAATTGATAAATTTAAAAGAAGGGTAAGTATTTTAGTTAGTTTATGAAATTGACTTAAATAATTAGATGAGATATTTCATTTGCAAATTGTCGTAATTGTAGTTAGAAATGATAGAGTAATTAATTGAGTGATCTATTGATGTTTCGTTAGAAGAATTTATTTATATTAGAATGATGGTATTAAGGAATCATTAATTTAGAGAAATTAGTAAGAACACATATGCTTGTATAAAAAAAAGAATTACCATCTTAGTGAAGTTACAACTCTGTCTTTGAAAATTAGAAGATTAGGTAGTAATTATATGAGATATTGAAAAGAATAAATACATTTCTTTTATATATCATTAGTATTTAAGGAATTACTCTAAAAGAGAATTAGTTAATTGGATATATGTATATGTATATGCATTATAGAATTAGTAATTATATAGTGTTTTGTATATGTATATATGTAAACATACTTTATATTGATGAGTGACTTTTGTTATTTAAAGGGTAAAATGTTAAGTAAATAAAGAACTCTATTTGAGAAGGTTAATATAAAAGTAATGATTATTTTATGGTGGAAAAAAGTAATTGAATTTTTTTTAGTTGATATAGAAAACTTAGGAGTTCAATGAGGAGATTGATTAATTCGTGAATAGTGAAATTGTGACATTAGTGTTTAAAGGTTGTTAAATAAGAAATTGAGATTATCTCTTACTAAATAAATAAAAAATACCGATTATTTTCACCAATGGTTGAGTAGTAACCTCACTTTGCAAGTGGTTTTTTTTTAGTATAAAGGTTGGTTATATGGATAGTCAAAAGATTAGTTTAATTAGGCGAATTAGATTATCCCTTTTAATTGTTGAATACTGGTGTATCATAATTGCATCAAGGCGTAAGTATTCCAATTACGTAGGTAAAGTTATTTAGTTCTAGTGGTTAATTGATTGAATAATGAATATCATTTTCGTTTAAATTTATGGTTGTTGATTGTTAATCAGGTTGTATTGTTGAGTTGTGAGTGGTTGATTATTTATATTGTTCTTTTAAAATTTTTATCGTGGAAGTGTTAGTTGATTGTAGTATAATTTTGATGGTTTCCTTTTGATGAGACTTCCTCTTGTGTTAGTCCTGATTCGAGGAGTCTTCATTCATTGAATATGTGTTGCAATTTGAGAACCTGTTTGTTTTGGTTCACCCTTGTTTGTGGGTTTATGGGTAGTCATTCTTCTTGGGCTTCCAGAGGAGGGGAAAGTAATGTTGTTTTTAATTGGTTTTTGTATCTAGATCTTCGTGAGCTATTGTTCTTCATTTGGTTGGATTTGGTGGGTTATAGCCTTGCACTTGAAAGTGGTTTTCTTTACTCTGAATTGTTGGCGTGAGATGGTGCATGCCTCACTTGATGTGTTTACTCATTTGGCTTGATATCTTTTGTGCAAGTTGCCTAGCCCCATTTTTTACTTTGAGTTCTATTGTTGTAAGGGAGAGTGGCTTCCCGCGGGGGCTGGAACCCTAAGTGGTATCCTGGGTAACTCGTGAGGAAGTAGAGTAATCAAGTGATAACCTAATAAATATTTAGGGGGTGGGTAGTATTTCACACTAATGAAAGATAATGTATGCCTCTCTCATGACCCAAGTGCTCGTTTAGGCTTGGGATGAGAGGAGAAGGCCTGAAATGGAAAATTGACTACCTTATCTTCTTGAAAGGTGAGTTGATTCCACATGTGTAAGAATGGGGTCGGGGATCAGTTGAGGTTGCCAGGGTAACCTAGGGCGGGGGCTAGTAACCTATGAAGATCTGCATTGGGTAACCCATGTCGAACCATGTGAAGACACTCTACCCTTAAGCAACCATGTATATTTGTTGTGTTTCCCCTTTTTTCCTTTGTTCCTCTAGAAGTGGATGTTGTCTTGTGTTTATCATTGCTCTTGTTTATTGAGTCTTGTTGTCATTTTTCTCTTGACTGTTGTGGTTGAGGGTCTTTCTTGTCAATTACTAGCATGAGGGGTGGGTCTTCAAACCCACGTGGTTGGTTGGAATGTGCTATGCACCCCGTTGGGTTCCTAATCAAAGTTCATGAAGCGTAGTGTTTTTGTTGTTGTAGAGGATCTAGAGCTTCACCACAGTTTAATTATATCATGTCTATTTCTATATTTCTGTTGCAATTAATGTATTATTCCCACTATGTGTTGGGAAGCATGATTGTCCATATGTAATCTTGAAAGCAATACAACTTCTCATTATCAATGTATTTTTATAATTCGATTTGATTATTGAAATGTATCTGTGCTTATTTTCTTTTGATTACGTGTCATATATGGATACTTCTCACTTATGTAATGTCATGAATGGATGGTTTATAATGTAATCTTGGAATTTGTTCATTATCGTTATGGTATTAGTTTAGGTTTTCGTAATGTCGTCTCATGTACCCCAGAGAACGTAGTTGATTTTGTAAATGTATAATTGCATTTATGTGTTGATTGTTAATGTTCTTCTTATGTAATGTTTACTTTCATAAAATAAAATTGTGTGGTATTTTATCTGTTCTAGTTGTCCTTTGGGGTTCACACGATGATACATTACATTAGTTTTGTTCCATAAATTGTGTTCGATAAAATATTTATTAATAAAAATAGGAATAAAAGATTATTTAATCAGAGGAAATCAATAGCGTATCCAATAAAGAGAAGCAACTGTTGCAAGTATGAGCAGTTGGTGTTGTCATTGGTGTCAACAATCCTATTTTGTCATTGCTATCAATTATGTAATGGTTAAGGGAGATTATTGAGAATGACCAGTTGGTGATGTCTATGCTTTGATTAGTTGCATTATTCTTGCTAGATTATTTTTGGATTCGATTGTGTAAATTTTTTTGCATCGACATTTTGGATCACACTTTGTGATCTATCATCATGATAGTTGAGAGCTCAAGGAGAAAAATGATAAGTTGAAAACTAAGAACTCACTAAAAAGTTGAAGGAGAGAAATGAGGGAGAGAGAATGGCACACAAAAGAAGAACCAAAGAAGCTATATATTGGACCACTTGGACCAATAGATTAATTTAATTAAAAAGTTCACAAGGAAAATTTTGGAGAAAACATAAGGAAAAGAAAATAAATGAAGTTCAACCAAAAATTTCCTTATGTAATTTTTAATTAAATTAATCTATTAGTCCAAGTGGTCCAGTAGATAGCTACTTTGGTTCTTGTTTTGCGTGTTACTCTCTACCCCTCATCTCTATCCTTCATCTTTTTTGTGAGTTCTTAGTCTACAACTTATCATTTTTCTCCTTGAGCTCTCAATATCCTGATGATGGATCATGAAATGTTATCCAAAATGTCAATGCAAAAAAAATTACACAATCAAATCAAAAAATAATCTAGCAAGAATCAATATGGATTATAGAAATGTGATGTCATTAGTTGCATTATGTTGTCACTAGTAAAGCTACTAGTGTCAACCTCTAGTGTTGCTTTGATAAGCTTATGCATTGATGAGGATGTCTCTAGTGCTTGGTTTCCAAGTGCTTTTAGGAAAATTTGAATAAAAAAAGGAAATAGTGTGTTGCAGTGGTGTTCTATGTTACAGGGATGTGTTATGTTTTTGCTCCATATTCTTCTAGGTTGAAGATCTATTTATGCAATTCAAATATGTCAACTGATCAAAGATGTTTAGAGGTGTTATATCCATAATTTGGTGTGCTAGATCATTGTGCATAAGAATTTGTGTTCACCAGTGTGTGAACTGTTTATTGTAGAGGTTTCTAGGAGAAATGTCTTTTCTCTACTTGTCTCTACAATTATTTTTCAAGTCTTAGGAATCTAAAGGAATGTTGATAATGTTGGTATATTTCTTCAGTTGAGGTGGTTTGAGGTTTGGTGCTTTGGAAGATGGTTTTCCAAGTCATAGTGTATTGTAGAGTTTTCTGGATGTATTGGGCATGCACATTCTTTAGGTGAAATTTGTTGCAAAGGAGTTTGTTGGATTTCAGGGTGTTTGTGGAATATTCTACATTGTGTTTAGGTGGCATTTTTTCCCATGAATTGTGGTTGGATCAAAGGAAGAATGTACTTAAAATATTAATGGTGTTTACATGAATAACGACGAACTTGGGTGTTTACACTACATGCAAAGGTGTTAAATAGTTGTGTGTGGAAGTGTGGTGTGGTGTGTAAGTATGGATTTAGGTCATAGCTAAGGAATTTTGTGCCCTGCCTTCATTTCTTTCCATCGTGTGAATATTTGGGTGCTAGCCTAATTTGAATTTGTATATTTGAGGTGCATAACCGACCTTGGAGAAAGTTGTCGAGGTTGAAGAGGCTATAAATAAGTGTTGAGTTGTTGAGGAATGGTGTCTGTGAAGAGTGTGTTGTGAATGATGTGAATTGAAAAGTTATAGAGTGTGAGATTTTAAGTGTTGGATTACTGGATGCAATGAGCAGAAGGTGCCTACAATCATTCAATCAGGTTGTGAAGGTGTTGAAGACATTATGGTGGGTTATTTGTTGCATTGAAATCGATTTCTCTATGTAAAATTTATTATCTATCTTCTTATTCTGTTATGGCACCGGGCCTTTGGTTGTGAGCCTGTTCTAGGTAGTGTGCCCTTCGGTAGTGATTCTTTGTAATCAGTGTTGTAGTTACTTATATTGTGAGCTAATCCTCACCATGGTTTTTCCCATCTTGGGTTTTTCACATAAATATAGTGTTCTCTTGTGCATGGTGCTAAGTTGTTTAAGTTTTTGTTATTTTCCTTTCATGCTGATTCATCATAATAGAATAAGGGTTAATTGAATGAATGTAGATTTGAATGTTTATGAGGGTTTTGATGTTTTAAGGAACACCTAATTAACCCCCTCCTCTTAGGTGTCTTGTTCATTTAACAATTGGTATCAGAGCGAGGTTCCTTGGAGAAAAGCTTAACCACTTGAGGTAGATCTGAGATGGCGAATAAGAAGGAGATCCCTATGTTTGATGGAACAGACTATGGTTTTTGAAAGACAAAGATGGAAGGCTACATGTTTTACCTTGGATATGACATCTAGAAGGTGATGAAGAATGATTATGTTATACTCTCAAATGGTTTGAGCACTAGTGATGAGATCAAGGCCTATGAAAACAATGGTAAAGCAAGGTTTTTTCTCTTATGTAGTCTTGCAAATTCTTAATTAGTGAAAGTTATGGATTTGAAAACTGCTAAAAAAATTGGGATAAGCTAGAGATAATTTATGAAGGAGATTATAAGGTTAAACAAGCTAAGATGCAAAATATGAAGACCACATTTGAGAAAGTTTACGAATGTCTGAAGATAAAAATAGTATAAGTTACATGCAGAGGGTATATGAAATGGTCAACTCTCCATCAAAGGTCTTGGTGGAAAATTCAAAGAATCAAAAGTGGTAAAGAAAATTCTCAGAACCCTACCTAAATCTCACAGGCATAAAGTTTTTGCTATTGACAAATTTACAAATTTTGATACTTATACTAGAGATCAATTGTATGGTTCCCTAACTGCATTTGAAATGAGCGAATTTGGTCCAAATAATAGTGCAAAAGTTTAGACTACTTTTAAGGCTAGAAAATAAGAGAAGATAGAAGATTCAGACCATGATGATCTTGATGATGTGGAATTTAAATTTGTGAGAAGTATGAAAAAGGGTACTAGTAAGTACAAAGTAAAATTACCTTACAAATGTTTCAGTTGTGGAAAGATAGGTCACTATGCTTTAAGATGTCCAAATAGAGTTGTGAATGATAAGAATAAGGAGAACAGAGGTAAAAAGATCAAGAAAATCTATTGTGTAACTATAGAAGATGCAATTATTTTTTATGATGAATCTAATTATGAGAATGATGATAATGAATGCTTGTTCGTGGATTTAAAAGATGAAACCAATTCTGCTAACTCTAAAAGATGTGTGAAGGAAAGTTCTCTAGTGACAAAGGATAAGACTGAAGGTACATTGGTATCTTCCTTTCATGCTAGACAGGATAAGAACTATTGGATCATTGATAGTGGATGTTCTAATCACATGACTGGTGACAAGAGTATGTTTGTAAAACATGAAAAATATGATGGAGGACTTGTTGGATTTGGGGATGATTCAAGTGCTAAGATTTTTAGAATAGGTTTAATTAGTTTTGATGGAAAGCATAATACTGATGATGTTTACTATGTTAAGGGTTTAAGACACAACTTTTTGAGTGTTGGAAAAATGTGTAGCAAAGGATACGATCTTATGTTTCAAAACAATGGATGTGAGATCAGAAAAGGGTCTGAAACTATTATTTTTGTTGGAAGAGGGACAAATGGAAGTGTTTATCAACTTAAGGGTGGTGATGGTCATTGTTTTATGACTCAGATTAATGAAATTTGGTTATGTCATAAAAGGATGTGTCACATCAATTTTGATAATCTAGTAAGAATCAATTCAATTCAAGTTGTGAGAGATTTTCCAAAGATTACAAAGCCTACCAATGTTGTCTATAGGGATTGTTAGATTGGAAATAAAACAAGAAGTTTCAAAGTAAAATAATAATCTACTACTAAATTATTGGAGAACTTGGTGCATATACAGATCTTTTTGTACTACAAGAGTGAGAAGTCTTCAAGGTGGCATGAATCCTCAACAAAACAGAGTGGTTGAAAGGAAAAATAGGACTTCAAAAGGACTTGGATTTATCCCATTACCACTTGGGCCATTTCCTCCTTTCGAAGTGGGGAGGTGGGCCCTCTAAAGATAAACAATAGCAAGGAGGTATGTTTGTAGTTTGATCATCCCAGTTTTCATAAAACAAGGAGAGAATACACACCACGCTCTTTTCCCTACACTTGCAAAGGGTTCATTTTTTAATATGAAATGAAAGATGTAGGTGATTTTGCAGAGTGCTAAGGAATGTTTCTAAATCTCAAGATCGTTGGTTGGCATGAGAGAATTGCATATGCATCCAATAACAATTTTGTAAATCAAGATAGGATACACTCATAAATTTTAACACCTTAAAGCAGTGATGAGTTCATTTTATGCACCAAATGAAATATTAAGTTGTCCTGTTCAATTTTAGTCCCATTTAAGTGTTCTTTTTAAACCCAATTGAAATTTAGTGAGGTCCTAGAGCAAAAAGTAGAAAGCATAAGAAATTGGGTTATAATTGTCCCAAAGCATCAAATTCTTGTTACAATAATAAAATTTCAAGATAAGAAGGATTTCTTCACTTTAGCTCCATGTCATCCAACCTACAAAACCCTATTAGTATAACAACTAGAGCAATGTTAGAAGTGCATTAGAGATCTAAAGAATCGAGAAAATTAAAGCACATGTCAAAAAAATAATTGTTAAAATTATTACCAAAGTTGGGTATCATTGCACATGATAGCATCACAATTTGTCAATTGGGTGTCGCTCTGGTGAATTTGGGCGTCACTCTACAGTAAAAACAGAGAGCATGATAGCGTCACAATTTTATTGAGCATCATCATTTGTAAATTTCTAATACCTCTTATATTAAATTAGTGTCATTTGTTTAATCAACGTAGGTGCATTTAATAGCCGTCACTATTTGAAATGAAGATAGTGTTGCTATATGGTGACGCACTTCAAAGGCATTCACGTATTTGTTTTGGGTGTCAATGTATCCTACAAAAAAGCAAACAAACATTTAATTCGAGCTAGAAATTGATTAAATTGATGGATTTTCCTCCTTCTAGCACTAGAATTTCAACCGAGGATTATCAGTATGGCTTGATTACGCTTGATCCATGATGAATCGAAGCATAATTTAGCCACTAAACCTCAATCTCAAACAAGATCATTCAAAGTAAAGATAAACTAAACTTTTATTGAAAAGGAGCATTCAAAATATAAAACATTGAAATGTCTATTCTACCCCATTTGAAACTTATCTCATTTTGGAATTGGTTTCATGTGGATGTGGAACAATGACCCTTTCCTAATCTCGTGATTAGTGAGCTTGTTTCAATCGTTTCTATTGAAGAGAATCAATGAAATTGTTTTGATAAATGGATGAAAACATGATGCAAGCTAAATTAACATGATTTTATTCTAAAATTGATATAAACATGCAATTGTTAAGCTAATCCAAGCTAATTATAAGCTAAAATGGATGCATGGAAGCCACTAATGGAAGCTTTAAGCTAATATGCAACTAAATATGCTAAATGTGAGTAAAGTATGAGTGTGAGTGTGACTGAATTCAACATCATAAGTTTGCAATTGAAAGATGGATGCATTTGTCTCCAAATAGTGTTATATTTATAGGAAAGCAAATGAGAAATGGACGGTTGAGATTAAAAAGATCAATCAACAGTCAAGGATGGAGGAAATAGGAGACATGCAAATTGAATTGGTTTATAGAAGTTTTGAATTGTATTAGTAGTCTTTATAATATAACAGGAATTTATATGTCTAGACTATTAATATTAGTTCTTTTTCATAAATTATGTTCGATAAAGTATTAAATTAGTTTTTAGTGTTAGTTAAGTCTAATTTTTTGATTGGTTTATATCTTTTTTTTAAAACTATAAAAAATATTTGCATTTGAAATAGTATGAAAAAAAACCTAATCAATAGAAACATGGGTGAGATGAAAATTAATTTAATTTTTAATGTTTGTGGTTCATATGTCAATAATGCAGATCTTTTTGTATCCTATTTGTACCCAAATAAAAAAAATCTCTACTTTCTAATATGTATATTTTTATTATTTTAATACAAAATAGTTGATAAATAAAAATTATAGTAGAAAAATTTGAAAGCCACACATCTCACACAATATATGTTAAACACCACTTATCCATCTACTTGGGAATTGTCTCTAGCTATGTCTACATGTCTATAGTGTGCATTCTTAATTCTTTTGTGCAACATTTCAATATATAAACAAACTTTTAATTGTGTTTTGTTAATGACATGCCTACCTTCTTTGAGAGAGAAGGAAAAAAATAATCTTGTTCCTAATCTTGAGAATACTGGTTGCAAGATTAATAAATTTAAGTTATAGTTGCTCACAAGGCTAAAATGGACCAACAACAAATCTCCAAAATTAACTTATACCTAATAGCAAGCAATAATGACAAAATTCCCAACAACATGAATTATGTATTCCCATCAAAAAATCAAGACAAATCTTTTTCTAAGCAACTCATTAAGGTTAATTAAGACACCAAATTATTTAGCTCCTTTGATATTTTCTAGTGGTTCAACTAGGAATTTATTTTGGCATTCCTTGAGCCATTGTATTGTGAACACACAGGAATAAATAAACATTTCAATCAAATATGTATAAGTAAAAGCCTATCTTTCAACACAATCACATCTAGCATATACAAATATAAAGATAAAATAGAATTGCACATGTATGTGAGTTGCAAGTGAATATAGAGTGTAGGAGAAAAAAACCTTGATAAAAATGTATAATAGTAGTGCATATACTATCTTAAACTAAAGCTATTATAATGGAAATAAAATACAATACATAGTATTTTTACCTATGAAAATCTTTTTAAATAAAATCTAGCATAATAAAATATTTCACTATTGCAAAAACTCAATCATTCACAATACATTAATGACTTCACCCTTATGCATGTCCAAATATAAATAGGAACATCAAAATAAGTCTTACATATTACATGAAATCATACAAAATATAAACATGAGTTCTTAAATACATGGTAAAAGAAAATCTAAAATGACACCTAATTTTTTTAAAATTTAAAAATTGCTTCATTTTTTTCTTATCAATTTGTGAGGTTGATCCCATCTAGGCTTACATAGAAAGCATACAATGCTTGGCAAGCATTCTCCCACTAGTTGGATAATTTCCATAAGGACCACACTCTTAAAGTGTCAATTCTTGAGAGTAACCATGCCCATTGGTTTTCTACACCAAGAAAATTTCTTAGTACTCACAACTTTTGTCAAAAGAATCAACAACACTACTTTTTGTATCAACTTGTTCTAAAAATAATCATTTACTTTCAACCATATCTCTCAAAAAAATGGTATTTTACTACAATATTCTTTGATTGAGCATGATAAGCAAGATTCTTGTCCAAATGTATTACACTTTGACTATCACTATAAATTTTTACCATCTGTTGTACCAAGCAAATTATCAAGTACTACCTTTGTAGCCATATTGCTTCCTTACGTGCATAAGTATTTGTTATACACTCTTCCTCTATTATAGATAACACAACCATTTATTATCTTTTTCTCACCCAATTTAGCAATCCTCCAAAAATATTGAAGCCATATCAGTTGGCAGGTCTTCAATAGTCAATATCTCCAACCCAATCCAAATCCACAAATCCTTGTAAATTTGAAGTTTATTTCATCCACTCTTTCTTGTTATTACATTGCATAATCTTAGGTACCAAATAAATGTTTAAATTTTTTTTTCATAGTATTTCAATGTTCTTTACCTAGTTTGGACATATATTTACTCACAATCCCACTACATGTGCAATGTTAGATCTAGTATAGATGATTACATTATATGAGACAATCAATAATAGTAGCATTGCTTGTGTAATATTGATACTTTAGAATATCTTTTTAATCCTATATTATTGCCCATGTTGTTTTAAGTGTATTCAAGTAATTATTTTTTAATTACTTAAGTTAAGAAGGATAATGTTGCACATTCATGGGATTCTCCTTTTTTATTATCTTCATAAATTTGGAGACTTGGATAAGCGATCCCAAGTACTTTTTTGGATGTTTGCCTTGTCCCTATCCTCATCAAATTTGGAAACTATAAGGCTATATATAATGTAATACTTCGTCCACCTTCTAATATAATGAAATAAAAATTTTATGAGAAATTTCTAATAAGGAAAATTAGCTAATTTAATTTTCATTAAGCTACTTTAAATCTATTTCTATGCACTAAATTATAGGCTATATAATTGAATTCAAATTTTAAAATGGTATCAAAGAATAGGTGCTAGGATAGGTTTGTTTTGTTTATAATTTTTAGAGATTTAAAATCTTATCAAGTTGCATGCAAGTTTTCTAATAACCCAACATGCTCTTTTGTTACATCTTCAAACGATCTAGAGAATCAAAGGGTTTCAAGGTTTTGGTGTCTCTAGTGAGATTGTAAGATATTTTGTTGCATCCAAAATATCCAAGAAAGTTAGTATTAAAATTCTTTTTCCTAAATTTAGATTTTTTTAGACAATAGAAAAAGAGGGAATTTGAAGCTTGAATTTGGAAAACAACTCTCAAACGTGACATTTTCAGGCCAAGAAAATTATGTCAATAAGGTCTAAAAACCCATATTTTGATACAGAATTTGTCAAATTTGAAGAAAAGTAATTTGTTTACCCACTAGGTTCATACATATCTATATATGTTGTATTGTATTGTCAAAAAAATAAAAAAATAAGCTATGTGTTACATAAGATATTGTAGTGGTTGTACCACTAGTACCTTGCCATCACACCTTCGCTACTAGTGACTCACAACTAGGGAACCAACAAAGTATCAATTTAAAACTTACCACTACCTCTAGCAACCAAACTTGGTAGTGCCACCAACTCAAGATATTTTGAGAATATTCTCTACAAATAGCAATTTAAATGAAAGTGGTTTATGAAAGGAAATATGCATCCACCCAAGATAATTTCCACATAACCCAAATAGAGAAATCTATGAAAACAAGTATTTGGAATCCATATCCAAAAGAATAGACAACATACCATCAAAGATAACACAAGATATACCCTGGGAAAACTCTCAAGAGGGAAAAACCCAGCCTCCAAAAGCATACATCACTCATGTATTATTTAGCAATAAACATTACAATACATCTTCAGAGTCCTCCATGAACACCTTTGAAAAACAAGCATGTAACCACACATCTCGTCTGATGCTTTAAACCTCACAAATGCTAACAAGAGATGCTCTCAACCCCTTAGCCAAACTTAGATAACTACCCATGTGTTTGTTTAACATGTGTGTTTGGTATGTAAAACTTATTTCTCTACCAGGGGTTAAATCACCAACAATACAAGCCAATGACCTTTCTTCATCCTAGAGTATCTCACATTATACTTCTAAACATGAACAAACTCAACAAGATAGTTATTGAAGAGAAGCAAAATATTTTCTAAATATTGAACCACAGAGGACTATTTTGCACCATCTTGACTAGACCATGTTGCATGGGATCATCCACAAAAGTAGAAATCACTACACATAATTGTCACAGCTTCTTGATTGCAAATTCACATCCAAATTTGAATTATTGCTCTTTTTTAATAATATTTCAATGAGTCAATAACGAATAATAGTTGATCTTCCAACAAGCCAAATCAATTGAACGTTTAATCAAGTACTCTAATTACCACAATTATTCTAGTCATTATAAATCTAATTTATTATTGAATATTATCAATTAATTAAATTTATATTAATATAGGAGAATAGGAAGAAGTGTTTATTTACTCTACATATTGGGACTTGATTATAATTAAGAGGAGGAAAATACATTTAGGTGATGTAAAAATATATTTACATATTTTTAAAATGAAGTGCATGTCTTGACTCAAAAGTATAATCTGAGTATAAATATACGTGATTTTTCTTCTTTATCAATTGAGACAAAATATTTGGTCTTATCTCTTATTTATTTAGATTCTTGCATTCAATAACAATTTTTTTTATGGGCTCATTTAGAATCATTCAACTTCATCATGAAGAGAAAAAAAAATCCTTTGACTATATGCTTTTATATATGATCTGATTTTTATTTTTTTTCATTCATAATGGAAACATAGCTACGAAATTATATTGATTTGCAAAATAATACATCATTGCAGTTCATACCCCGTAGGGTCCTTTGCAATCAAAATGTCGTCTAACTATCGAAAGTGGTTGTTTACAAAGAAAGCACAAAAGACAAAATATATTCATGCAGAGCCTATCAAAATCCTACCCCCACAAACACCTATAATTCATCATAAAAATGACTAGAACACACCAAGTTGGCAAAGGCATGACACCATTCCATCCCAACTACTACGTCTAGACCCAGCCACCTGCTCAAAAACTTATGACCAACTAATGCCCAACGTCTATGACGTTGCAGTGCCTCTCCTAGCAGATCCAAAATGAGGGGGTGTGAATCCACTTCAACACCTAGGTCGAGCATCCGCTCCACATCGTCAAACCAAGGAAAACCAACTTTGAGCATTGCTATTGCAACAGTATCAATATCTTCCACCAAAATAGAGCCCTTAAATAATGAGCAAAGTAAGAGCAGACATAATCTTTCCTTTGGCAAGTTTAAATCCAGCAGTGGCGCCAAGAACCAAGATGAGATATCAGAATTGGCCCTCATGCGATTCATGGAAAAGCAATAGGTTCTACCAAGCAGCATTCTCACTGCCTCTATGCACAATATGTCCTTGTTGTAGCAAATGTTCTTCATCCGCTTATTCGAGATTAGACCGAGGAAGGCAGACTCCTTCTTTGAGCACTTTAATTTCACTAGCATATCCATTTTGGTGACTATGGATTCATTAGAGGACATAATAAATAGGGAGAGGACTGGGTTTTGCATTAAACGTTGGCCACCAACTCCACTCCTCATTGTCCTTTCAAGTAAAAACCAAAGTGTATGTTTCAAACGTGAAATTAATTCACATGAACTTTCGACATCTCAATTGCTAATTCCTGAGGAAGTTAAAGTGGATATACTTATGATATTCTCTGGATGCATCTGATCGGCCTTTCTTCTCTCAACATTGCTTAGAAAGTTTCACTAGCCTTTCATTTTTATATGCCAAAACTGCCTTAATTTCCACTAACTGTTCTAAGTAATGAGCCCATCAAATATGTCTGAGTGTCCTTTGTCCAACCCGCAGGAGTAATTAAGAGAGTATGCTTTCTCATTTGCCAAGTGTTGAGGCCCATGAGCCACATCTAGCCATCCTGGCATAGACAATATGCCCTCATTGGCACATGGGCCATTGAGTTACCCCTCAGTGATGCCTGCATTAGCTAGGGCATCCACTTCTCTTCTACCTTCCCTATATGTGTGATTAATCAAGAGGCCTTCAAAGGATTTCATCAACTCCATCGCCTTTGCTAGGAGTGCCCTAAGCTTCTAGTTTGGAGTATTCTCACATCTTAGAGCACTGATAACAAGAGTTGAATCGCCCTCAATTTCAATCTTTTCCAATCCTAGCTCTTTGCATAGGTTCAAACCATGAACTACTACCAAGAGTTCTGCTTCATTGTTCATGCCTTCAAGTAATCATTTTTGATGAAGAAACCACTGTATTTCCTTGCTCGTCCCTGACGATGCACTTGGCCCTTGATGGGCCTGGGTTTTCGTTTGAAGCCCCGTTGAAATTCAGCTTATACCATCCTTGTGAGGGAGGTTTCTAAACTGTTGAGGTCTAATCCTTTTCTGTCTCCTTACCACCTTTACTAACCTAAGGTGGAATCCTAAGAGAGGACCATGATGCTTGGAGCCTTGCATCCCAGTCCGAAAAATGTTTTTTTTTTTGCCTCTCTTTGGGCTAATTTAGCATTCAAGGTCTCTACTAACCTCGCCTCAGTTTTGCTAATTAGAGAAGCCAGGCCCAATCTCTTGTCCTAGAAAATTATTTTGTTCCTTTCCTTCCATAGTTCCCACACCAAGGTTGAGGGGCCAAGAATCCAAATATCCCCATACACTGAGTTCTTCTTTAGGGATGGCCAGGAATGAAACCAGCTAAGAAAATTTATATGCAGAGCACTTGCCCATCCCAATCTTGCACAGAACACCTCCAACATTCTTGGGAAAAATGACAACCTAACAAAAGATGGTTTGAAATCTCTTTTGCCTCTTCACAAAGTACACATCTAGAGGGACCCTAATAACCTAAACGATGAAATTTTTTAGTCATAAGGATTTTATTTTGGATAGCAACCCAAGAAAATGTCCTTGGTTTGGGAAGACACACACTACTCTAGCACAAATGCAAAGGCAAGCTACAGTTTACTCTCCCTCTCTCCTCGTATAACTTATTGTATCCATCCTTCGCATTATAGTTACTAGTTTTAGCTCCTACCCATATTAGGGTGGCACTGCCCATTCGGAGAGAAAGAACTCTATTCCTTAGAGCATCTAAAAGTGCCTGAACCTCCTTGGGTGGAAGATTAAGGTTTGTGAAATCTTTCCATTTCCAATCAAGGACTGAACCACTCAAGTCTTTGTGAATTTAATCCTTAACTTTGTCACCCCACAACTCCTTTAAAACCTGTTTCAACTGTCCTCCCTCAATTATACTGTCTAGGCTTGGAAGGCCTGCCCAAGAGTCCTCCCAGAATAGTGTCTTGCTTCCATCCAAGATATCCCAGGTTAGATAATCACAGATAAGAGACTTGCATTTTTTCACAAAGTTGCAGATTCGAGACTCTGAAGGAGGATTCGCAGTTGTAAGGATATCCCCATTATTTCCTTCCTAAATATACTTATTGTGCAATATTCTTGCCCATTTGCTTTGATGCTCGTTATGCATACGCCAAACCAATTTGGCTCCCAAGGCCACATTTTGCATCTTTAGGTTCTTGATACCCAACCCTCCATTTTCCTTGGTTCTACAAAGTTTCTCCAAAGATAGTAGAGCCATTTTCTTTTTTTCTTCATTCTCGTGCCAGAAAAAATGTCTCTGAATTTCAGTGAGTTTTTCTGCAGAACCACTCGGAATACAAAGAAATGACATTAAGTATATTGGAAGGGCAAAAAGAACCGATTTAATCAATGTTATCTGACCTACCCAGGTAAGCCATCTAGCTTTCCAAGAATGCACCTTAGAGCTTTTCTTGAGGTTGAGAGGATCCCAAAATCCGGTTGATCTTATCCCTTTTGCAAGACGGATACCTAAATATGTAAATGAGAGTTCACCTTTTTTGAAACCCAAAACCCTGAATATCTCATTTTCCTTCTGGGGGGTTGTAATTAGAAAGAAAACTTCAGATTTTCTTTTATTGACCTCTTGGCCGGAAGCTTTGGCATATTGACTGAGTATTGAATGAAAACAAATAGCTTCCTTTCTCTCCATTGTCCCCAATAGGGAGGTGTCATCAACAAACTGCTGATGAGACACAGCTTGGACACCGCTTGTCACCTGAACGCCTTCTAACTAGGATGAAGATATGCCTTGAGAGATTGCTCTGCCCAGAGCCTCTGCCATCAAGATATATAGGAAGGGGGATATAGGGCCCCCTTGCCTTAAGCCCTTGAACACCTCAAAGAAGCCTTTAGGTGATCCATTAATCTAGGGGAGGAAATACAACTGTCGACCCAATTAATCCATCTCTTGGAAAATCCAAAAGCTTCCAAAACATTCATTAAGAATCTCCAATCCACCGTGTCATAAGCCTTCCTAATGTCGAGTTTAATGATCATCCCAGCCTGTTTATTCTGTTGTAATGAATGGATTGCTTCTTGGACAATTATTATGCCATCCATTATAGCCCTTCCTGGGACAAAGCCCGATTGCTCGTCAGCTATTATTGATGGCAGAATTAATTTTAGCCTGTTAGCCATAGCCTTTGTCATGATCTTGTAGATTGTGTTGCAGAGGGAAATCGGTCTAATACATGCTTATTATTAATATTTATTAGGAAAAGTAGTTTAACTGTTTACACAGTAATCATATAAGTTTAAATTAATTTGAAAAACAAGACAAGATTATCCATTTACATTTAACTTCAAACCTTTCACATCGTTCTAATTATTCTGTTCCTGTACGCCCTGACTGATTGAGGGTAGAGGAATTCATGATCTTATGTTAATTCCATGTGCCAGCTAATATTTTTTGTTTTCCTTGTTCTTCCCTCTGAAAATGGGAATACCATTCTTGCATATCAAGTGAAAAGCTTGTTCAATGTTTGAAGCATTCATTGATGGTATATAAGTGAATTCTTTTACTGGACTATTACAAAACTGCCAAAAACAGTTCCTTTTGAAAAGGAAGAATAACATCATAAATCAAAACCAACAATTTCATACAGTTCTTTTCCAAAAGCAGGCATAATATCATAAATTATAACTAACTGTATTGTCCTCAGAGGTTAGGACAGAGACTTTATTGTAGTAGAGAACTCCAGAAGCTACCGTAAGCAATGCTACAAATGCTCCTCCTGCAAACATCCCATGAGTCACGCCATAACAATAATATTGCTCCTTACTATTAAGGATAGCTCCAGATAAGTACAAGATACTTGCAGTCACAAAGAAAACCCTGCACAAATGCCCAATAATCACAGTTAGCATTCTTGCAATGAACTTCATTTGGGTCTGAACAATTTCTTTTGCCTTCTTTGAATCAATAGATTGTGATTGTCAAAGAGGATGTAGACTGATTGGAGAGGATGGTAGTATGTTATGCAATCCACCAAGGTAACAGTACGAGAGTCCTATCTCTTAGTGATTTTAAGAAAATGAAGAGTCCTATCTCTTAGTGATTTTAAGAAAATGGACTCTCAATATAGTAAGATTTTTGGATTTTGATCGCGTAACATTTTTTACCATCAGCGTTTCAGAACATACTCTATGATCATTCTCTTCTCTGACTTTAACTCATTCTGACGATAAATCATGGAATATGATCCGAAACATTGATGTTAAAAGTTATTACAGTCAAAATCCAAAATTCATACTATTTTGATATCATGAAAAGTAGAAATTTCATGGTTTTAAAATGGACTGCGACAATTTAATCATGTAAAGATGCAGACATCTATATAACTCACTTGCATTTATTAAAAAAGTGAGTAACTGTAGAGAATTATGTACATCTAAAGATAAAACAAAAACTATATACCAGCAAAGAACAAGGTAAACCATAGCTAGGACCCAGTCATTATTCTTGCCAATGGGAACGCAGCATATCCAACCGCCTGCTACATTTATGATGATTTGAGCCAAGACAAGCATTAGTATAGCCATTGCTCCAATTTGTGCGACTCGTCTGTTCTGCTGCCAATTGTAACAAAGATTGTCCTTCCTAGTAATGTCATTATTCTGCAGGCTCATATTAAATTTCCTCAAATTAGACCAATATACCATACTGTAAATCATGAAAATTTGTTTTTCTCTAGTTTTTAACACAGGGAAGAATGATTTCAGCAATAATAACTTACTGCTATGTACTGCCTGATTTCTGCAACGATGGCCACAGTAGCAGAGATGACTCCTAGGAATACCACCAAAATGGATATTGCTTTCTGCATTTTCTTCATCTTGACTACTGTCTTCAATCTTTCTAATACAACCAATCTTGCAAGCTTCTGATACTTGGAAACTATAATACACTTCAAAACTCCCTTCCACACATTTATACAATTTCCAAAGGAAAAACAACAAACATTACAGACAAATGAAAAGCTACACATATTACATTAAAAAAACAGCCGAACAATTACAATGATCAGACTGCCCCATTAGATAGAAGAACTCTATTGTTTTTTCTCAATGTTGTTATTCATTTGTATTATAATTTTTTATGTTTTATATTGCAATTATCCAGTTTTACAACTGTAATAATTTTTTAAAGAACTTGCAAAAAATCCTGAACATAATCGAGTGGGTCGATGAAAATGAGATTTAGTACTATACATTTAGGGTTACATAGGTAGGATCGACTATTGTTTTTTCTTCAATATTTTTCTATATTGACTTACCATATACTCATTTGACCGTGGGCTTATTATATTAAAAAAAAAACAGGCTTATTGGTTTCGACTTGCTTCTTGGTTGCTTCTTCCTCCATTCCTGGACATTCTTTGTATTAATTAGAGCTTAAATAATTTTGCATTGTCAATGCTTATTGGTTTGAATATATTTCTTGGTTGCTTTTTCCAAGTCAATAAATTGCATTGCCAATATACATGCTTGTATTTTTATAGTATACTCTTGTATTTTTATAATTTAAGTTGAATGATGATAATATTTATGATATTTTTTACATTGAATTGGTTTATAGAAGTTTTGAATTCTATTATTAGTCTTTATAATATGGTAGCAATTTATATTTTAAGACTAGTAATATTAGTTGTAGTGCCCCTCCACTTTTGGCCCTTCGTGACTAGTGAGTAAGTTGGGTCAATTAACATGTTTCAATTATTTGACATGATTGTGATTCATTGTCGTTCAGTGTATTTGTAACGTTGATTTAATTAAATTATTAAATTAGTAAGAGAATTTTAGTAATTAATTATTAAGGTTATAATGATTTGATAGTTATACTATTATTTTATTAAAAATGAATACATAAATAAAAACATAAATTTACATTAATAAATAATGGTTATTTTAAATTAAATATATAATGGATTAATAATCCACTTATTAATAAAAATTTATTTTTAAATTTAAAATATTTTGATCAGAGGTATTTAATAAAATATTACATTTGAAATGATAAAATTCAAAAAAAATAAAATTAAAATTTTTACCATAACCATAGTGATTTATTTAAATTAAATAGTATGATATATATTGTTTAACAAGTAAATTATTAAAATAAGGGTACTGTAAGAGTTATTAAATTTGATAGTGGAGTTAGATTTCTTATTTAACTAGAATGTAAGTTTTCCTAACAAGTGGAAAACCATGGGAAAAGTAAATTGACCGGTGGAGGAAAGAATTTAGAGAAGTTGTCACTTGTCTTGTTGGTTATCGAGAAACTTTAGAAACTCTTCTTTAATTTTTTAATTCTAATTGTGCTGGGTGAAAGTGGGAAAAAGTTAAAGAATATTTCAGCTGAGAGAAGTTTGGGGAAGAAGTGGTTGGACAGAGGAATTAATTCAACTCTCCATCACCATTGCAAATTAAAATGAAAATTACGGCTAATTTAATGGGATTTGTAGAGTAGGTTTATTAAAATGAAAATTGCAACTAAGATGTTAATGTTTAGGTTTTATATGAGCACATTTATGTTATTCAATGAAAATGAGTACATCTAAATTTGAACATTACAACATCTCTTCAATAATAAATTAAATAAATGTTTCTCTACTATTTTTATATCATTTGTCTACCCAACAAAGTAAATTGAAGAAATTAAATTTGTGTTGGTATTATTTTATCTAGGATTTATTCTCTCTTCCATAAAAATAAAATAAAATATAACAATACTATTGGTAATCCTCATAAAAAAAAATCATCTTGTTAATAGCTGTAGTAATATTTGAGTTGCTCCTAGTAGCTAATGCCAACTTAGTAAATATTATATTACTTAATTATAGGAGTAGAAGTGATGTTTATTCTAGCACCAATGTTAATAATTAATGTTTGGTGTACTAAAAGTATTCACAAGATTATTATGGGACATATATTATAATTTAAGCTAATCATGTGAAATAAATATTCTTTGGGGGTGCATCCCACAACTCAAACCTAAAAATTAAAAAAAAAAGAAACACATGAATAAATTTATTAGTTATAGGGTAAATTTATTCTCATGTAGGGCCCTACATTTCTTTCAAGGAAGGCCACTTCTTAAATACGACACACTTAGCTTCATGTTCTTTTAATCTTTTAAAGAATATTTTTAAAAATAAAAATAAAATAATAAGAAATATTTCCTATTTTCTCCTGATGGAAGAAAATTATATTACCTTGAAAGGATAAAGTAAAAATAAAATAAAATATAATTAAGACAATTTAATTTTGTTTCTTTCTATTTAAAAAAAAAAAACTTCTTTTATTGATTTATGTTATTCCTTCTTAGAGTAAATAAATGAAATGATTTTTGTAAATAATTAAATAAATATACATTATATAAACAAAATAAAATAAAATAAAATGTTCTTATAAAAAGAAAAAAAGAAATTAAAATATGGTCTAGATTTTCATAATAGAAAACAATTGAAGTGACATTGGTAAAGTAATAAGGTTAGTAAAAGATTAATAAAGATTCTAAATTAGAAAAAAATAGATATATATATATATATATGTGTGTGTGTGTGTTTGTATGTATATTTATATTTACATAAATTTCAGTGTGTTCTATTTCTTTTGTTTGTTGTGTAATATATATATTTGATGAGTATGATATGAATAATTTTTAGAAAAGGGTTATTTAAAATAGATAAATTTAAAAGAAGGGTAAGTAATTTAGTTAGTTTATGAAGTTGACTTAAATAATTAGATGGGATATTTCATTTGAAAATTGTTGTAATTGTAGTTAGAAATGATAGAGTGTAATTAATTGAGTGATCTATTGATGTTTCGTTAGAAGAATTGATTTATATTAGAATGATGGTATTAAGGAATCATAAATTTAGAGAAATTAGTAAGAACACATATGCTTGTATAAAAAAAAAAATTACCGTCTTAGTGAAGTTACAACTCGGTCTCTGAAAATTAGAAGATTAGGTAGTAATTATATGAGATATTGAAAAGAATAAATACGTTTCTTTTATACATCATTAGTATTTAAGTAATTACTCTAAAAGAGAATTAGTTAATTGGATATATGTATATGTGTATGCATTATAGAATTAGTAATTATATAGTGTTTTGTATATGTATATATGTAATTACGGAATTATGGTTGTTCTTGTAAGACACATTCTCAAGGGCATAACAATGTTCAGGGGCACGAGATTTGTTAGAAGGGATAGAAACGAGGGTCTAATCTCCATATAGGAGCTATTAAGACATAAGAGTATGGCATTGGTTCTCTGAGAAAGCGATAGAGAACTTCTTGGAGATTCACTTCTTTTGGGCTGGGAAAGGGGCATGTAATGAACCACGAGATATGTGTAGATTTTTGGTATCGGCCATTAGAGTATGTTGAAAACCCTTTTGATTTGTGATCGAAAGGATTTTTCACTTTCTTTTTGCCTAGCCATAATCAGGGTGCAAATTAAATGTAAGTAATACTAAAATTTGATCATGGACAGGCCTTAAAGTAACTCTCCTGTGAAAAAAATCAGCTTGCAACAAAGTTTGGGATTGTATTTACTGTTGATGGAACTATGTGTGCCAAGGGTTCCCCAGAGTATGTTCGGAAATGTTGTGAAGCAAGTCTTAAATGTCTTGATGTGGATTACATCGATCTTTATTATCAGCATAGGATAGATAAATCAATTCCAATTGAAGACACAGTAAGCACAGTCTGCCCCTATTTGCATCAACTTTTTTGAAATACAATAGAATAAAAATTACTAGACTTCTTTTTTTATTTTTTGCTTCGTAAAGATCCATCTAATTTGGAGCATACTTCATATTTTGGCCCCTTAGAGATTTGAGGCAAGCAATCAAGTGTATATGCATTCATAAGACTTCATTTATGGCATGCAAATTCATGAATGATTTTTTTTTTAACATTATATGTGACTATTTTTGTGGCAATGGATGTAGATTGGAGAACTAAAAAAACTTTTTTAAGAGGAGAAAATAAAATATATTGGACTATCAGAAGCCAGTGTCGACACCATTAGAAGAGCGCACACAGTACATCCTATTACTGCAATTCAACTTGAATGGTCCCTTTGGACTCGTGACATAGAGGAAGACATAATCCTTGAATGTAGGTTTTTTCAAACTTGGTCAAGCATATTTTGCTTGAGTTAATTACTTGAATCAATAATTTTAAATTCAAGAACCAATAATTTTGATGTCAAGAACAAATCATTTTTGAAGTCAATATTCATATTGATACTATCATATGTTGTCACTATAGTTGCCATTTCTTTCCCACAGAAGATATATTTGCACTGTGAGAATTATTGACTTGGGTATATGTTAAAGAGTTAGATGATTCTATATACAAAATATCTATGTAATGTTCTTTATAGAAGAAATCTTCCAACTAGAAGGTAGTTAAGAAGATTCCCCAGGTACCAGTCCTTTGTCTGCAATTAAGTTTGCTTGAGTGCTTCTTCCATCAAATGTTGACTCTTGTAGTTGTCTTTAAGCAACAAGGTGAAACAAGGTTTGTAGGCTTCTTACTTAGGTGTCAAATGATTTCTAATTGACTTGGATTTCCAATGTACAATTCTTCAACATCAATATAAAATTGCTTATGTGCTAATTCAATGCAATTCCTTACTGAACTCAAATATGAATATTATTGAAAACTGATGTGTCACAGCTATGAGCTCATCATTTAGATTGTGTATTCTAATTGCTTGCCCAGGTCTGTTTCTACGCTACTGAAAATTAAATTTTATATAATTTTGTGATTCCCTCATACTCAGTTTACTAACATAGAATTAACATGTTTGCTTTGTTGGGGATGAAACCAGAATGATAAAAATGAACAATCGAGCCAACAACACAAACACTGTATCATAACATAGGACTGACACAGTAAAATGAAAAGAGATATACATATATGAAACAATCTATTATATTCTACTTGAAACCAATTTCTACAAACTTTGATCTAAACAAGTGACAGCTAACTGAAACTAATTTAGTAATTTGCCACCTCTTAAAGTTAGAGTCTAAAAAACTATTAGAACTAAAACTAACACTGCATTTATTCATACCGAAGAACCCCCTGTTTTCTTAAAAGTGATTGTTATATAAAATCTGAATAACATACATTTCCAACTTTCTTTTTTCATTTCCAACAATTCTAAAATCATTTTATTGTTTGAAAAATTCTTCAGTGGATATATGGCTCCAGAGTATGCCTTAAGTGGGCATCTCACAAACAAAGTGGATGTTTACAACTTTGGAGTGCTCATTTTTGAAATTGTTAGTGGTAGAAAACATACAAAAACTAGCTTGGAAGAAGATAGGGCTTACCTTCTTGAATGGGTAACATTGTGTATTTAAATCACACTTGTATATGTTAAAAACTTCCGCACAGTTATTTTAAAATCTGTCTTTTTGATATGTTTGTTAATATGGCTCCACATCACAGGCTTGGCATTTGTATGAGGAAAAGAAACTACTACAACTAGTAGATGGCAACCTGTTGAGTTCTAAATACAATGAAGAAGAGGTAGTAAGGATAATTAATGTGGGTTTGTTGTGCAATCAGTTTTTGTTTGTTGGTATTATTTTGATTCTCCTTTAGTTTCCCTTTTCTTGGTTAACCACAAGTGAGATGTGAGGTTTAATGCTTTTGCAAACATGCTTTGTTACCTCTGCAACTAAAAAATTCCTTTTGCATTTCTTTAATTAGAAATTGGAAGTAATTTGAAAGTTTCAAGGGAAGGTTTTTCTAATTTTAGATTTAAGTGAAAGTTTGTTCATAGTGTAATTTACAAGTAACATTCTGGTTCAGCTAGAGGGTTTGTTTAGGTTCTGATTTTTGGGGTCTTTCTACTGGCTCCATCGTGGGGAAAAGATTAAAAGCCATTGCAAATTTAATTTTATTTAAGGTGAGAGACTTTGATAGTTTTTGTTTAATGTAAATACTGAAATTGAATGTCTATGGATTTCTTGCAGATCTGTTGATTTTGTGAGGGCATCATTAGTTTTTTTTTAAATATCAGGAGAATTTTGGGAGTCCATAGGTCTCAAAGTCATTGGAAATTTAAATTGTAGGGATTATGGGGTACTGGGTTGAATTGTTTTGTTTGAATATGCATTAGGGTAAAGTGTTGAAATTAAGAGGAACATTCTAAGCTAGTTTCTGCAAACTGGTAGAATACAAAATTTTCCCTGTTTGTATATGTGGTACAAGTTGGAAAAATGGACTTTAGTGAGTGAGCAATCAAAAGTGGAAGAAAATTTTCTAAGGTAGAAATTGTTTTACACTTTTTATGGTCTGTTTCAAGACTTCAGATAAACTCTTTTGCATTTTTTTATTGTGAATTGTTTATAAATCTGAAACAAATTAGACATTAAATAGTCATGCTATTAATTACATAAAAAGATATGTTAATATATATAAATATAACTAGCATCAATGTGTTGTGGGTGCATGCAATGCAGATAGTGGTGAGCAGCATGGACTAGAACTACTCTCACATCTCTGCAGATGAGGAGGATTTGATTATTAGACTTCATAGATTTTTGGGTGATAGGTGAAATTGTAGGAATGACTTCTTTGCTCTTTGGCATTTTTTGGCATTATGATTAGGACTATGCTCTGTCTGTGGGTGTTTTTTTCTTTCAGTTTTTAGGTTTTTTAACTAGGAGTTTTAGTGCATTGTAGGTGGACACTGATTTCAGGGAGGCTTCCATGGTGTACAAAATAGGAGATAGAAAAATACTGGAAATTGAGAAGTCATAGTATTGACACTAGTGAAAGTAGTGACTGACATACTGGCTGAACATTATGCCAAGTCTCCTCCCTGCTATTTTTTTTACGAAGATTAGTGTTTGAATTTTGTAACACTATAATGCCCAATAGTTGTGATAGTAGTTTATATAATGCCCAATACTTGTGACATGACTATCCTAGCATAAGCAAAATGTATTCCTTTGATCTAAAAAGCAACCAATCATGTGATGGCACATTAGCGCTCAACTACCCATGATGTGAATGGACAAGTTTTGCTAGCACTTTTTTTTGGGCCTTTTTGGACATCTTGACAAAAATCATGTTGATGTGGCATCATATTTGATGATGTGGCCAAGGACTTGCCAAGTAAGCTGCTGGAAGTGATTTGAAATTTTCATGTAGGATAATTAGAAGCACAAAGTTAGGGTGCACAACTAGTGGGTCCTCTCCCCTAATAATTAAAATTTTAAAGAAGATTTCAAATTTAAATCTTCCAAATTTAATTTCTTAATAATTTTAATTGATTTAAGATAAATAAGTGTTTGTTTGTATAGAATACATCATATAATTTAACAATTTTTATATTGGACAATGTAGTTACAAGAATAAAAGCTACCAAATTTTTATAATTTCATAGAATTCATGATATTATAATTAAATTAGTTAAGAAATTATTCTTTAAGAATTTTTGGGTTCAAAAAATTATGTTAAAAAAAGCGTTTGTTTCTATATATCAATTTAATATTAGAATATTGTGATATAAAGAGGTCTATTGCTTGCATGATTAATTTTGGAAATTGAAAGTTTATTAAAAAGTATATACACAAGAAAAAAATTAGCACAATTGATTTTATATAATGTTAAATTTTTTTTCTTAAAATCTTGACAAAACAAGAAATATTAAAAAAGAGTTCATCATTGCTACATTCTTTTTTTGATAAATCAATCAAAAAATAAAATTAAAGAATGATAACTCTCGGCGTACTTTACATATATTTTTTAAATATAGGTATGCTAGTTGGATATATGTATATGTATATGCATTATAGAATTAGTAATTATATAGTGTTTTGTATATGTATATAAGTAAACATACTTTATATTGATGAGTGAATTTTGTTATTTAAAGGGTAAAATGTTAAGTAAATAAAGAACTCTATTTGAGAAGGTTAATATAAAGGTAATGATTATTTTATGGTGGAAAAAAGTAATTGAAATCTTTTTAGTTGATATAGAAAAATTAGGAGTTCAAGGAGGAGATTGATTAATTCGTGAATAGTGAAATTGTGACATTAGTGTTTAAAGGTTGTTAAATAAGCAATTGAGATTATCTCTTACTAAATAAAAAAAAATACCGATTATTTTCACCATTATTCAATGGTTGAGTAGTTATCTCACTTTGCAAGTGGTCTTATTTTTAGTATAAAGGTTGGTTATATGGATAGTCAAAAGATTAGTTTAATTAGGTGAATTAGATTATCCCTTTTAATTGTTGAATACTAGTGTATCATAATTGCATCAAGGCATAAGTATTCCAATTACATAGGTAAATCTATTTAGTTCTAGTGGTTAATTGATTGGATAATGAATATTGTTTTCATTTGAATTTATGGTTGTTGATTGTTAATTAGGTTGTATTGTTGAGTTGTGACGTTGATTATTTATATTGTTCTTTTCAAATTTGTACCATGGAAGTGTTAGTTGATTGTAGTATAATTTTGATGGTTTCTTTTGATCGTTTCCTTTTAATGAGACTTCCTCTTGTGTTAGTCCTAATTTGAGGAGTCTTCATTCATTGAATATGTGTTGCAATTTGAGAAACCGTTTGTTTTGGTTCACCCTCGTTTGTGGGTTTATGGGTAGTCATTCTTCTTGGGCTTCCAGAGGAGGGGAAAGCAATGTTGTTTTTAATTAGTTTTCATATTGGATCTTTGTGAGCTATTGGTCTTCATTCGATTGGATTTGGTGGGTTATAGCCTTGCACTTGAAAGTGGTTTTATTTACTATGAAGTGTTAGCGTGAGATGGTGCATGCCTCACTTGATGTGTTTACTCATTTGGCTTGATAGTTTTTGTGCAAGTTGCCTAGCCCCATTTGTTACTTTGAGTTCTATTGTTTTAAGGGAGAGTGGCTTCCCGCAGGGGCTGGAACCCTAAGTGGTATCCTAGGTAACTCGTACAGAAGTAGAGTAATCAAGTGATAACCTAATAAATATTTAGGGGGTGGGTAGTATTTCACACTAATGAAAGATAATGTATGCCTCTCTCATGACCCAAGCGCTTGTTTAGGCTTGGGATGAGAGGAGAAGGCCTAGAATGGAAAATCAACTACCTTGTCTTCTTGAAAGGTGAGTTGATTCCACATGTGTAAGAATGGGGGTCGGGGATAAGTTGAGGTTGCCAGGGTAACCCAGGGTGGGGGCCAGTAACCTAGGGGCCGGAACCCTAAGTGGTATCCTAGGTAACTCATTCGGAAGTAGAGTAATCAAGTGATAACCTAATAAATATTTAGGGGGTGGGTAGTATTTCACACTAATGAAAGATAATGTATGCCTCTCTCATGACCCAAGCGCTTGTTTAGGCTTGGGATGAGAGGAGAAGGCCTGGAATGGAAAATCAACTACCTTGTCTTCTTGAAAGGTAAGTTGATTCCACATGTGTAAGAATGGGGGTCGGGGATGAGTTGAGGTTGCTAGGGTAACCCAGGGCAGGGGCCAGTAACCTATGAAGATTCGTATTGGGTAACCCATGTTGAGCCATGTGATGACACTCTACCCTTAAGCAACCATGTATATTTTTTGTGTTTCCCTTGTTTCCTTTGTTCCTCTAGAAGTGGATGTTTTCTTGCGTTTATCATTGCTCTTGTTTGTTGAGTCTTGTTGTCATTGTTCTCTTGACTGTTGTGGTTGAGGGTCTTTCTTGTCAACTCCTAGCATGGGGGGTGGGTCTTCGAACCCATGTGGTTGGGTGGAACGTGCTATCCACCCCATTGGGTTCCCAATCAGTGTTCATGAAGCACAGAGTTCGTGTTGTTGTAGAGGATCTAGAGCTTCACCACAGTTCAATTATATCATGTCTATTTCTATATTTCTCTTGTAATCAATGTATTATTCCCACTATGTGTTGGGAAGCACGATTCTACATATGTAATCTTGAAAGCAATACAACTTTTCATTATCAATGTATTTGTATAATTCGATTTGATTATTGTAATGTATCTATGTTTATTTTCTCTTGATTATGTGTCGTATATGGATACTTTTCACTTATGTAATGTCATGAATGGATGGTTTATGATGTAATCTTGGAATTTGTTCATTATCATTATGGTATTAGTTTAGGTTTTCGTAATGTCATCTTGTGTACCCCAAAGGATGTAGTTGATTTTGTAAATGTATAATTGCATTCATGTGTTGATTGTTAATGTTCTTCTTATGTAATGTTTACTTTCAAAAAATAAATTGTATGGTATTTTATTTGTTCTAGTTGTCCTTTGGGGTTCACACGGCGGGGCATTACATTAGTTTTGTTCCATAAATTGTGTTTGATAAAATATTTATTAATAAAAAGAGGGGTAAAAAATTATTTAATTAGAGGAAATCGACAACGTATCCAATAAATAGAAGCAACTGGTGCAAGTATGAGCAGTTGGTGTTGTCATTGATGTCAACAATCCTATGTTGTCATTGTTGTCAATTGTGTAATGGTTAAGGGAGATTATTGAGAATGAGCAATTGGTGATGTCTATGCTTTGATTAGTTGCATTATTCTTGCTAGATGATTTCTGGATTCGATTGTGTAATTTTTTTTGCATCGACATTTCGGATCACACTTCGTGATCTATCATCAGGATAGCTGAGAGCTCAAGGAGAAAAATGATAAGTTGAAAACTAAGAACTCGCTAAAAACCTGAAGGAGAGAAATGAGGGAGAGAGAGTGGCACACAAAACAAGAACCAAAGAAGCTATATATTGGACCACTTGGACCAATAGATTAATTTAATTAAAAATTTCACAAGGAAAATTTTGGAGAAAACATAAGGAAAAGAAAATAAAGGAAGTTCAACCAAAATTTTCCTTATGTAATTTTTAATTAAATTAATCTATTGGTCCAAGTGGTCCAGTAGATAGCTACTTTGGTTCTTGTTTTGCATGTCACTCTCTCCCCCTCATCTCTCTCCATCTTTTTAGTCAGTTCTTAGTTTTCAACTTATCATTTTTCTCCTTGAGCTCTCAATATCCTAATGATGGATCACGAAATGTGATCTGAAACGTCAATGCAAAAAAATTTACACATGGTATGTGCAAGATCATGATGGTCCAAAAAGTGGCAATATGATGGGTATTTGTAGGGTATGTAGCTGAAAACTTTTTTTTACCCAAAATTGATGAAATGGAAAGGGCTTTTAAAGGATATTTTCAGCTTTCCACCAATATAAATTATGCTTTACTTTGAATTTAATAAATAACTATTATTCATTTTCTATTTGAATTATGACTAAAGCCCGATTGATAGGCTGATTGAAAAACATCTATAGCTTTCAAACAGTATCACATTTTTGGAATCCAAAACATGCATCACATTCTATGTTTCGCATACTATAGGTTTTAAAAAATAAAATTTGAATTTCATGAAGTTTTGACCAAGTTAAGGTGGTTAGACATACGAGTTTTTATATTTTTTAAAAGTTGTAATAAAAAATTCATAATTAATTATTTACTTGGAAAAAAATTACAAAAATTATGCATCACATCCAGACATGAGTCCTCTACTGATGTCTAAAATATTATAAAAAAATATTATCATTTTATTGTGGTTAGGGTAGTTAGACAGACACCTACTTATTTTTTCCCTAAAATTTAAATACTGCTGCATTGAAATTTCAAATTTTCACCAAATAGATTTAAAAAAATAAAATTAAATCTAGTAGTTTAGAAACTATATTCAATTTTCTATAAATTCTATTCTTACATATTTTTGAAATAATATAGATAACTTATTCATTTTTTTATGTCAAGTTTCCTAACTCTAATTTTTCTAATTTTTTTGCCACTTAAGGGCCTATTTTTTCCATGATGATCCTGCACATACCCTAGTGCAATCAAATCCAAAAATCATCTAGCAAGAATCAATATGGATTATAGAAATGTGATGTCATTAGTTGCATCATGTTGTCATTAGTAAAGCTACTGGTGTCAACCTATAGTGTTGCTTTGATAAGCTTATGTACTGATGAGGATGTCTCTAGTGCTTGGTTTCCAAGTGCTTTTAAGAAAAATTAAAATAAAAAAAAGGAAATAGTGTGTTGCAATGGTGTTTTATGTTACAAGGATGTATTCTGGTTTTTCTCCATATTTCTTTTAGGTTGAAGATCTGTTTATGCAATTCAAATATGTTGATCAGAGATGTTTAGAGGTGTTATATCCATAATTTGGTGTGCTAGATCATTGTGCATAAGAATTTGTGTTCACCAGTGTGTGAACTGTTTATTGTAGAGTTTTTTAGGAGAAATGTCTTTTCTCTACTTGTCTCTACACTTATGTTTCAAGTCTTGCAAATATGAAGGAATGTTGATAATGTTGGTATCTTTCTTCAGTTGAGGTGGTTTGAGGTTTGGTGCTTTATAAGATGGTTTTCCAAGTTATAGTGTATTGTAGAGTTTTATGGATGTATTGGGCATGTACATTCTTTACGTGAAAGTTGTTGCAAAGGAGTTTGTTGGATTTCAGTTTGTTTGTGGAATATTCCACATTGTGTTTAGGTGACATTTTTTTTCCATGAATTGTGGTTGGATCAAAGAAAGAATGTACTTAAAAGACTAATGGTGTTTACACGAATAACAACCAACTTGGGTGTTTACACTACATGCGAAGGTGTTTAGTTGTTTATGGAAGTGTGGTGTGGTGCGTAAGGATGGATTTAGGTCATAGCTATGGAATTTTGTGCCTTGCTTTCATTTCTTTCCACCGTGTGAATATTTGGGTGCCGACCTAATTTGAATTTGCATATTTAAGGTGCATAACCGACCTTGGAGAAATTTTTCAAGGTTGAAGAGGGTATAAATAAGTGTTGAGTTGTTGAGGGGTGGTGTGTGTGAAGAGTGTGTTGTGAATGATGCGAATTGAAAAGTTATAGAGTGTGAAATTGAGAAGTGTAATGTGAGATTTCAAGTGTTGGATTACTGGATGCAATGAGCAGAAGGTGTCTACAATCATTCAATCAAGCTGTGAAGGTGTTGAAGACATTATAGTGGGTTCTTTGTTGCATTGGAATTAGTTTCTCTATGTAAAATTTCTTATCTATCTTCTTATTCTGTTATGGCATTGAGCCTTTGGTTGTGAGCCTTTTTTGGGCAGTGTGCCCTTCGGTAGTGATTCTTTGTAATCAGTGTTGCAATTACTTATATTGTGAGCTAATCCTCACCATGGTTTTTCCCATCTTGGGTTTTTCGCATAAATCTAGTGTTCTCTTGTGCATGGTGCTAAGTTGTTTAAGTTTATGTTATTTTCCTTTCATGTTGATTCATCATAATAGAATAAGGGTTGATTCAATGAATGTGGATTTGAATGTTTACATGAGGGTTTTGATGTTTTAAGGAACACCAAATTCACCCCCCTCCTCTCAGTTATCTTGTTCATTTAACAGTTGGTATCAAACGAGGTTCCTTGGAGAAAAGCTTAACCACTTGAGGTAGATCTTGGATGGAAAACAAGAAGGAAATCCCTATGTTTGATGGCACAGACTATGTTTTTTGAAAGACAAAGATGGAAGGCTACATGTTTTACCTTGGATATGACATCTAGAAGGTGATGAAGAATGATTATGTTATACCTACAAATGGTTTGAGCACTAGTGATGAGATCAAGGCCTATGAAAAAAATAGTAAAGCAAGGCTTGTTCTCTTATATAGTCTTGCAAATTCTTAATTAGTGAAAGTCATGGATTTGAAAACTGCTAAAAAAATTGGGATAAGCTAGGGATAATTTATGAAGGAGATGATAAGGTTAAACAAGCTAAGATGCAAAATCTGAAGACCACATTTGAGAACTTATGAATGTCTAAAGATAAAAATAGTATAAGTTACATGCAGAGGGTATATGAAATGGTCAACTCTCCATCAAAGGTCTTGGTGGAAAATTCAAAGAATCAAAAGTGGTAAAGAAAATTCTCAAAACCCTACCTAAATCTCACAGTCATAAAGTTTTTTCTATTGATGAATTTACAAATTTTGGTACTTATACTAGAGATCAATTGTATGGTTCCCTAACTACATTTGAAATGAGTGAATTTGGTCCAAATAATAGTGCAAAAGTTGAGACTACTTTTAAGGCTAGAAAATTAGAGAAGATAGAAGATTCAAACCATGATGATCTTGATGATGTGGAAGTTAACTTTGTGAGAAGGATGAAAATGGGTACTGGTAAGTACAAAGGAAAATTACCTTTCAAATGTTTTAGTTGTGGAAAGATAGGTCACTATGCTTTAAGATGTCCAAATAGAGTTGTAAATGATAAGAACAAGGAGAACAAAGGTAAAATGATCAAGAAAAGCTATTGTGTTAGAGAAGATGCAATTATTTTTTATGATAAATCTAATTATGAGAATGATGATAATGAATTATTGTTCATGGATTTAAAAGATGAAACCAATTTTGCTAACTCTAAAAGATGTGTGAAGGAAAGTGCTCTAGTGACAAAGGATAAGACTAAAGGTACATTGGTATCTTCCTTTCATGCTAGACAGGATAAGAACTATTGGATCATTGACAGTGGATGTTCTAATCACATGACTGGTGACAAAAGTATGTCTTTTAAACATGAAAAATATGATGGAGGACTTGTTAGATTTGGTGGTGATTCAAGTGCTAAGATTTGTAGAATAGGTTTATAAATCAGTTTTGATGGAAAGCATAATACTGATGATGTTTACTATGTTAAGGGTTTAAGACATAACCTTTTGAGTGTTGGAAAAATGTGTAGCAAAGGATACAATCTTATGTTTCAAAACAATGGATGTGAGATCAGAAAAGGGTCTGAAACTATGATTGTTGTTGGAAGAAGGACAAATGGAAATGTTTATCAGCTTTAGGGTGTTGATGGTCATTATTTTATGATTCAGATTAATGAAATTTGGTTATGGAATAGAAGGATGTGTCACATCAATTTTGATAATCTAGTAAGAATCAGTTCAATTCAAGTTGTGAGATATTTTCCAAAGATTACAAAGCCTATCAATGTTGTTTGTAGGGATTGTTAGATTGGAAAGAAAACAAGAAGTTTCAAAGTAAAAGAATAATCTACTACCAAATTATTGGAGTTGGTGCATATACAAATATTTTTTTCCTACAAGAGTGGGAAGTCTTCAAGGTGGCATGACTCATCAACAAAATGGAGTGGTTGAAAGGAAAAATAGGACTTCAGAAGGACTTGGCTTTATCCCGTTACCGCTTGGGTCGTTCCCTCATTTCGAAATGGGGAGGCAAGCCCTCTAAAGATAAACAATAGCAAGGAGGTATGTTTGTAGTTCGATCATCCCAATTTTCATAAAACAAGGAGAGAACACACACCACGCCCTTTTCCCTACACTCGCAACTTAGGGTTCATTTTTTAATCTGAAATGAAAGATGTACGTAATTTTGCAAAGTGTTAAGGAATGTTTAAGAATCTCAAGATCATTGATTGGCGCGAGAGAATTGCATATGCAACCAATAACAATTTTGTAAATCAAGACAACAAGTTACACTCATAAATTTTAACACCTCAAAGCAGTGATGAGTTCATTTTATGCACCAAACGAAATGTTAAGTTGTCTTGTTCAATTTTAGTCTCATTTAAGTGTTCTTTTTAAACCTAATTGAAATTTAGTGAGGTTCTAGAGAAAAAAGTAGAAAGCATAAAAAATTGGGTTATAATTGTCCCAAAGCATCAAATGCTTGTTACAATAATAAAATTTCAAGATAAGAAGGATTTCTTCACTTTAGCTCCATGTCATCCAACCTACAAAACCCTATTAGTCTAACAACCAGAGAAATGTTAGAAGTGCATTAGTGATCTAAAGAATCGAGAAAATTAAAGCACATGTCAAAAAAATAATTTTTAAAATTCTTACCAGAGTTGGGTGTCGTTGCACATGATAGCGTCACAATTTTTCAATTGGGTGTCACTTTGGTGAATTTGGGCATTGCTTTACAACAAAAATAGAGAGCATGATAGCGTCGCAATTTTATTGAGCGTCGTCGTTTGTAAATCTTTAATACCTCTTATATTAAATTAGTGTTGTTGTTTGTTTAATCAGTGTTGGTGCATTTACTAGCCATTTCTATTTGAAATGAAGATAGCGTTGCTATATGGCGGCACACTTCAAAGGCATTGATGTATTTGTTTTGGGTGTTAATGTATCCTGCAAAAAAAAAATGAACATTTAATTCGAGCTAGAAATTGATTAAATTGACGGTTTTCCCTCCTTCTAGCACTAGAATTTCGACCGAGGATTATCAGTATGGCTCAATTACGCTTGATCCATGATGAATTGAACCATAGTTTAGCCACTAAGCCTCAATCTCAAACAAGATCATTCCAATTAAAGATAAACTAAACATTTCTTGAAATGGAGCATTCGAAATATAAAACATTGAAATGTGTATTCTACCCCATTTGAAACTTATCTCATTTTGGAATTGGTTTCATGTGGATGTGGAACAACAACCCTTTCCTAATCTCGTGATCAATGAGCTTGTTTCAATTGATTCTATTGAAGAGAATTAATGAAACTGTTGTGATAAATGGATGAAAACATGATGCAAGCTAAATTAACATGATTTTATGCTAAAATTGATCTAAATATGCAATTGTTAAGCTAATCTAAGCTAATTCTAAGCTAGAAGATTCAAACCCTAATTTATAAACAAGCTAAGATGGATGCATGGAAGCCACTAATGGAAGCGTTAAGCTAATATGCAACTAAATATGCTAAATGTGAGTAAAGTATGAGTGTGAGTATGAGTGTGAGTGAATTCAACAGCATAAGTTTGCAATTGAAAGATGGATGCATTTGTCTCCAAATAGTGTTCTATTTATAGGAAAGCAAATGAGAAATGGAGGGTTAAGATTAAAAAGATCAATCAACGGTCAAGGATGGAGGAAATAGGAGACATGGATATGTATTCTCATCAATGGGTGAGAATGCAAGATGAGATTTAATCAAGGGTTTTCATTTTTTTCCAAACAAACACACTTTTGACCTGCACACATAGGTCACAAGGTAAATTGCTTAAGAGGTCACAAGTTTAGCTTGCTCAAGAATCCAAGTGAGAACATTCCCTTTCTTAAATGATTGGAGGAGAGAGAATATTCCTTGGAATATTCTCATGGTTGAAGAAAAAGGATATTTTTCAAATTAAAACAAATTTGCAATTGTACAAAAAGGGGTAAGGAATATTCCATGGGAATATTCCCCTTTTGGAGGAAAATTAGATTAATTGTTAATTAAACAAGGTTTAATTGTACAATTAGGGGTTTTTTAGAGGAATAAAGTGATTTTCATTAAATTAAATGATTTAATGAAAGGGGGAAAGATGAAATGACATTTAATTAAATAACTTAGGATTATTTAATTAAATAAGATGACTTAGGAAATTAAATTAAATAGTTTGATTTATTTAATTTAATGAGATGAAATGTTAGCATGAAAGGGGGTGAATTAACCTGATTTGATGAATTAGATTAATAGATGCAAATGATGCAATTAATTAATTAGTTGGGATAATTCAATTAATTAAGCAAAAAGAGGATGGGTTTCAAGAGGAAATGATGTTAGTATACCTGATTCGAGTATATGATATCATTCAAGACATTTTTTTAGTGTCTACATTTTTCCCCTCTTTGAAGTGAGGCACCTGCTACTTCGATTCAATGACTGATGCTCTTCAGATTAAAAATTGTTGCTTAAATCAAAAAAATAAAAATATTCTAATTTTTTCCTAATTTTTTCGATGCCCTAGTAGAAGGATAAAGCTAATTCCCTACCCCCTCGAGAAATCGGGCGAAATTTTTGATTTTTGGGTTGATTTCTTGATAAAGGTGAAAAGCTACCCCAAGGGTCTAGAAAGGCTCTGGGAGGCAAGAAAGATGCCAAAAACGCAAAAAAATGATACAAAATAAGTTCTAGATTGGCAAACTTGGTGAAAATGATGATAAACCCTAGTTTGAAGGTGAAATTAGGGAAAAAAACCCTAATTTTCTAGTATAAATAAGCCAAGAAGGGTCACTTTCAATTCATTTGTGCATTCACACCTTAGATGTTGTTTTAAGCTCTAACCCTCTAACAAAATGACGTGACGAGAACTCCCATGATACATTTTCGACCAGATTTTAGAGTACCAGTGGAGTCCAGGCTCAAGACCACCAATATGTAAATCAAAACTTGATTTGAAATTTGACTTTTTGATGCATTTATTGCTCTTTGAAATTTAAAATTTAGCGACGTTGCTATATAGCAATGCCCATTTGAGAATCGATAATGCTAAAATGTTTTTTAGCAATGCATATGTTTATGGTGATGCAGTTCACAATTTAAAATTAGTGTTTCCAATTTTAAATTGTGACGCATATGTATATAGCGATGCACTTCCTGATTTGAAAATTAGGGTTAGGGTTTTCAAAGTATAAATCACAATGCATATATTTATTGCGACGCAATTTGTGATTTGCAATTTGAAATGTCTTCGGGCATCGCAATTTGGAATTTAAATATAGCAATGCTATTACAAATAGCGAAGCTATTGTGATTTTTGAGCTGGAAATTCCAAACGGAGTTAAATTTTTTCAACTTTTTGACATCGTGCACTTCATGGATGTAGGAGGTCATTCCACCACTAATGTTGCATGAGCACCGGCCCATAGTTTTGGAGAGATTGGTAAATTTATCCAAGTTACACCAAGAGCACATGGGATACATCGGCCTTTAGTACATTGCATATGCACCCATTTTTTGAACTCATCTAACCATGATGACTGCGTTGTACGAGAGATGGCATAGTGAGATGTCATCATTTCACCTTCCCACTGGCAAGGCGGTGGTGACATTAGAGGATGTATGGTGGATTCTACATTTGTCGATACACAGTGAGCGGGTGATATATGATTTCAACGTCAGATACGATGCCTATCACGAGGTGATGGAGATGGAGTCCATCACTCTAGTTACTTTGTATCCCACAATAGTGGTTTACAAATTTTGGCCAAACTAGACACTGAAATAAATTTTTTAAACTAAATCTTCACTTTCGGGCATCTATAGAGGCTAAACCGTGAGGAATTTGAAGATGATGCAAACTAGAGTTTCATGACATTTTGTCTGTAGATTCTAAATATATTTTTTTCAAAAATTTTGGAATCATATTGCACTTATTTTTCCATCTCCCTCGAAAACTAGTTTTTTTTCAGAAAACAACATTTTAAAAAAGTGATGCTCACCGTATAACGCATAAATTTTTTCCGTGAAGGATAAAATTCTAGTTCTTTCAAATTTAGATTTTTAACTCCAATATCTAGTCCTTCCACTTGTTTAGATATTTTTTATTGAATATTTTTTCTTTAATCAAGTTTCAAAGTCAAACAAATTACAATTCAAACATAGCTCAACCATATAACGTGTAACTTTTTTTGTATGTATCAAAATTCAATTTTATTTTTTTTGCTGGATCAAGGACTTCAATATTTGGCTCATATTTTTCAAAAAAAAAATCTTCTATTTTTCACATGTGTAGAACAAAGAGTTTGATTTTTGATGAAAAACCTACATTCACAAGAAATAAAAAATAAATATAATAATAAAATTAAATTTATTTAAAATTATACTTCTTGGGAAGCTTATAATAAGGACTACATACATACAAAAAATAAATTTTAAATGAATTCATTTGATCCCCCAAAAGGTAAATCAAAAGTTGGTTTTTATCAGCATTTTGATAGGTGTAAAGGAGACTCCGTTATAGGTATGGTTTAAAACTAGCAAGGTTCTATCCAAGGGGGTTTGATATAAGGTAGTTTGATCAAACCCTCTTCAATTGGAATGCTTTAAATGAAACTTTTAAAGGCTTAAATCATTATATTTTCAAAAAATATGTGATTTTAGCAAAAATCAAAATCTCCCAGAAATTGTAAACCAGTTGTGCACATGATGCATAGATTGACCTCAAGGCATATAGAGGTCACGTTCCCAATTTCAAGTTGATTATTGTAGCCATCATTTCAGGTTTCATTGCTCCAAATAGATGGATTAGGGGATTCATCCCAAGATGGGGCTTAGCATGGCACAAGATGCTCCATAGGAGGACATTATTTGCATGGGGACCAGTGATGTCGGCCTCGTTATATCATGACATGAATAACTTCATCTACTGCGACAACAGAGCCATTGGTGTAGGGGTTACCTTGCTTCGCATTTGGGCATGGGAGCATATTGTCATGCTCTGACTGATAGTGCAAATGGTTGATGTTGAGCTAGATGATCCCATGGTGTGGCAGTACAGAGGCACCATCACCCTATGGCATATTGGGAAAATTGGGCTCTCGTACTGGTGACAGGTATTTGATGATATGACAGTGTTTAGATGGCAACCCTGACTACAAATGCCACTATGGTACGATGATTCTCAGTAGTTATTTTTTACTAGACATGCCCAGTACATGCAAGATTAGGATCATACGATCATAGAGAGGTATCTATCAAACATGGTGGCACAGTAGTTCAACGAGCAGCAGGACAAGCCCAATGATGCTTACAGAGTCATTTTTGTGAGGTCTTCTCAAGAGGTTCCCACATGGAGACCCACTATTCTAGCTCTAGAGGTAGTGGAGGGTTTCAGATAGTTAGTAGCTCAACCATGGGCCTATGAACAGGGTTAGGTGGTCATGCAGATGATGCCTACTTATGATGCATGGTTTACACCCCCCTAAAGGTTGGTAGATTTAGCAGGTCCTCCTCCTCAAGGGAGACCCAGAGGAAGAGGAGCAGGTAGGGGCTGAGGACAGGGATAGGGTGGCCAGGATGGCCAAGATGGACAGATTTTGGAGACTCCACCAGTTGGGTAGCAACCTCTTGTTCAGTAGTAGCCAGTGCAACAACAGCCCATATAGCAATAGCCTATACAGCCATGATCATCGAATACCATAGATATTCAAATTCAGTAGTTGCAGCAATAGGTGTAGGTACTAACAGGTGAGTAGGATCAGACCCACCAGTAGTTTTGGTTATTGCTGTTGAGTGGGACTAGGCTAGACAGTAGGTTGTGGCTATCACAACAAAGAGGGATTACATGAGACAGGAGGTTGTGGTTGTGACTACTGAGAGAGATCAGGAGATGAATCGATGACATCAACTAGAGATAATGACAGTGGCCACACAACGTAGGACCGTATTTGTGAGATTGTATAGAGAGGCTATGACCGAGGTAGCATATTGTAGGATGAATTACCACCATGATGTGTTAGCACCACTTAGACAACCCGACTATTCGTAGAGGAGTGATGCACGGCCCAAAGCTGAGGATCAACCAGAGAGGAAGATCGGAGAGGGGAGCAACCATTAGGGCTAGCTCGAGTGTATAGTCACTTTTTTTATTTTGTCACCCCATTCTTTGATACAGATACACATTCATGGGCTCCTTTTTCATAGCCTCATGGATATTGTATTTATGATTGATGTACATACACTAATTCAGATATTGTACCATGACATACACTAATTCAGATATTGTATTGTATTTTTTGACATATATATATATATATATATATGATATAGTTTCGGATGATGTGTTCACCTTATTTCATGCTTACATGTATAGATACATTTGATATGAGATGCCACATGCTTATATGTGATGATGTATGGATGCACTTTATTTATTTCTATGTGATATGTGATGATATGAGATGATATGATAGGCAGATGTTATGATATGATTATATTTTTTTTCAGTATCTTTTCATGATGTGTTATGAGATGGATGATATGTATGCAAATGTTATGCTATGATTATGTTATGGATGCATTTTTTATGTATTTTCTATGTAATTCTATGAGATGATCATGTATGCATATGGATGTATGGATGGTTAATGCGATGTATGCTTATAATATGTGATGCATGTTTATGATATGTGATGCAACAATTTAAGATGATTAGAATAACAAATCTATATTATTCCTCACAACTCAAATGATGATGCAGGATGTATAATGTGATATACAATGATTATGAGATGCATGCATGCTGATGATTTGTGCATGTAGGATGGATGCATTTGATGATGTTTTTGTTGATTGTCATGATACTAGGTTAGCACGGAGAGAAGATAGAAGAAACAAGATGATCGACCATTGATTTTGATGATTGATTCAAAAAAAAATCCAACAAGTCTATGATCCACTGAGAATTTATTAGAAATGGTGATGAGAATATGCATGATGACGATGAATGTAGGATGATGATTTGCTCATATTTCAGGATTGGGATTTTCCATCATTCCTTATTGTTTGATATAACACATAGACACGATGCATCAAGGTATTGATAACTAGGACAACATTGTATCTAGTGTAATGGACTTTGACTTCGCAAATAGATAGGATAGTTATCGTTCACATCTTGAAATACAAAAACCTCGTCGGAATGTAAGTTAGAAGCTTAGAATATATTGGACCATAGCATACGCAATAGTCAACAATGTACTCCAAACAACTTCCCTACACACAACTAAGCAAGTATGTGCCAAGATTATTTTACAAGAGTATCCAAATGCACAACAAATGAAAGATAATGATCAATGCCCCATTCCTTTCTCTCAAAATCATTTTGATAGACATCATCAAGAGGTCCTCAGAATGGGTCATTAAGATAAATCATAAGAAAAGATCAAAGAGAAATAGTCAGTGTTATCTAAATCTCTCACCAATTTAATTTAGCTAAGGTGATGTTTGATACTGATGTCCATCACAAGAAGGATACATCCTAGGACATGTTGATCAAATGGTTGTTTGATGTTAGGATAATGATGAGCTTTATGATAATCCATTGATATAAAATTCACTAACGCATTTACCTATGATTTAGACTTTAGCTTTTGACAATTAGGTTCTCACTATATGACTTGCTATACTTTTTTTCCATTTGTTTTACCAAAGGTTGAAGGTGATGATCAATTTATTATGGGTGAAATTTTATTATGAGTGCAAGAAAGATGGGATGGATGGTTTTGGATTTTTTGGAATATTTCAATATTTTTGGTATTTTGAAAATGTTTTGAGGCTATTTGTTTTTTTTGAAATTTTATGTGGATGTTTTGGTTTTCAATTATTTGAGGTTGTTTACGATTTTCTGAGATATTTGAATGTTTAAGAGTTTCTTGATTTTTTTAATGTTTTTGTGTTTTCTAAGATATTTGGATGTTTTTGGAATTTTGAAGATATTTGGATGTTTTTGGAGTTTTCTGAGATATTTGGATATTTTTGGGGTTTTGAAGATATTTAGATGTTTTTGGGGTTTTGAATATATTTGGATGTTTTTGGAGTTTTCTAAGATATTTGGATATTTTTAGGGTTTTCTAAGTTTCGACCAAGAACCTAACCTAAAATATCTATCCTAGGGGCCTCGGGGGCTAATCAAAGATAAGCCTTGCCTATGTTATACATGTAGAGACCATGTAGTTTGACTGACTCAACTTATTAACATCAAGATATGAGCAGTTGATGAATTGCCAGCTTATTATGACAGACTCCTAAAGGACTGACCTAGGGTGTCTCGAGGGGCACTTCAATGATGGCCTTTCCTACATTCAAGCTCAGAGATGACGTAGTTCGACATGGTGTTGTTTTTTTTATTTTCAATGTTTTGACCATTTTAGAGTTTTTTGATATGTTTTGAATGTTTTGGGATTTTGACTTTACAATTTTATAAATGTTTTTTGATTTTCGTTGTACAACATTTTGCAAATGGTTTTTGGGATTTTTGATGAACATTTTATGAATATTTTTTGGGATTTTCTTATAAGATTAAGATATACAAGAACCTGGGGCACTGGTCCGAGCCCAGTTGGTTAAGGTGTTCCCTGTCGCAGGGCGCTCACCATGGGTTCGACTCTCCGGCGCTCTCGTGGTACTGGTTGGTGTGTCCCGCCAGCACTGCCAGTCACGGTAAAAATTTTATCGGCGGTGGGGGGTTATAGGGGGGGCCGTGCTGCACCCGAATCCCCTCGTTAAAAATAAAAATTAAAAAAAAAAGATATACAAGAACCTGATACGATCCACAATGAATTTCCCCTAGTGTGACATGTTAGACTACTTCGATAAAGGCAGGCAGGACAAGCTTACCTTTGGAATATTCCAAGTAGTATTAAAGGGATTGCAATACTTCACAACATCAAGCTATGATAAGGATGTGGTTAGGCAATGGATAAATGGTGGTGCAAAGAATGATAGGAAGAAAGAGCCAAAGAATAGATGGAGGTTCTTTTATTTACACAAGGCACCTATTTTCCAGGTTTTCACCAAGGTATTTTCCCAAAGTGCCACCAAAGTGGTTTTCACTAGAGGACGATTATTTTTTTCTTTACTTTTTAAAATATTTTTTCTCATTTTTTTGGATTTTGATCATTTTTTTTCTTTTTTTTTCTTTTTAGATTTACACCCTTCAGAACTAGGCATAAAACATTTTAAGATGCAACCTATTAGTTGGTTCCTTCAAGGGTTCACCTTCAGGGGTTGACAATTGGTATGCTCTTGATCCATAGCTTGTTGTGATGTCAAAGGGACCCAACCAGTTAGGCTCAAACTTTCCTTTATTGTCTTGATTTGGAAGATTCTTCTAATTTTTCTTTAGGACAAGATCCCCTACTTGGAAAGACCGAGATTCAATCCTCTTGTTATAATTTTGTTTTAGTCAATTTTGATATACTTGTAGGTGATTAAGGGAATCAAGACGAAGCTCATCCAAGAATTCTAGCTCATTCAGTCAAGATACTCTATATTCTTCATCAGTGATCAGGTTCTATAGTAACACTCACAATGATGGGAGCTCAATCTCAATAGGTAGGATAGCTTCAGATCCATAGACTAGGGAGAAAGGGGTTGCACCTATTGGCATGCAGACACCGGTTCGATAATCCCAGAGAGAGAGATTGAGTTGTAGGTGCTAATCACAACTAACTTCATTGATTGTTTTCTTCAATATTTTTAAAATAGTTTTATTTGTAACCTCAGCTTGACCATTTCCCTGGGGATAATATGAGGTAGAGAATCAATGTTGGATGTTGAATTTTTGGCACGAGTCTTTCACATCCTAATTCTTAAAGGGGGTTCCATTGTTTGAAATGAGGATTTGTGGAACATCGTAATGACAGATTAGGTAATTAAGGATAAACTTAGAAATTTGTGTCCTCGTTATGTAGGTCATAGGAATGGCTTCAACCCACTTGCTAAAGTACCCAGTGGTGGTTATGATAAACTTGTGGCCATTAGATGAGGTTGGGGTGATTTTTCCTATGAGGTCAAGCCCCCATTGCGAGAAAGGATAGGGTGTGATTATTGGTTGCAACTCTTGAAACTGGACACATTTTTGCACATACTAATGAGCTTCTCTTTCCATGTTGTTGACACTGGACACATTTTTGCACATACTAATGAGCTTCTCTTTCCATGGTTGGCTAGTAGTGCCTCGTCCTCAATAGTTTCTTAGCTAAAGTCATACCACTAGAATGGGAACCACATATGCCATCGTGTACTTTTGTTAAAGTAGTTAAGGCTTCCTCTTGGTTAATACATCATAATAATGCCCGTTTGATACTTTAGCGGTAAAGGGTATCACCTAGGATCATGAATCGAGATGCCTTTTTAACAAAGGTCTTTTTGAGGTTGGAGGTGATTTTTGATGGGAGGGTTCCTCTGCTTAGGTAGATGAATTTTTCATGATACCATGGGGATCCAAGACCAACAATGACACATGCGAATTCAAATTCAAGGATTTCAAAATTTGGTACGAGATGTTGTTCTACCAAGAATTCGCATTGGAGGACATTGTTTTCCATGTCTAGCAATGATCCGATTGTTGCCATGGAGTCCACTGCTCTATTTTTCATGTGAGGAATCTACTCAAAAGTTATGTTTATAAAAAGTTCCTTGATATTTTCCACCATATTTTTGTAAGGGGTGAGATTTTCATCCTTGGTTTGATAGTCATCATTGACTTGGTTGATAACCAGTTGCAAGTCTCCATATATTTTCATGTCTTGTATCTGCCACTGTATTGTTATCCTTAGACCTATGATTAGGGCTTCATACTCAACAATGTCGTTTGTTCAAGGGAACGATAGCCGATATGACTTTGGAATGCAATCACCTTGAGGGGTGATGAAAAGAATGCCTGCTTCGGATCCATGTTGGGTGAATGATCCATCAAAGTACATCTTCCACTAAGTTGTGAGATTGATAAGGAACACTGATTCATTAGGGAATTTAGATATCAAAGGGTTCTCTGCATAGATGGGTGCCTCTGCCAGTTGGTTTGTGATCACTTGTCCTTTGATTTCCTTGTGTTCTACATACTTTATGTCGAACTCTATTAAGATCATCACCCATTTGGCCATTCATCATGTGAGAGTTGCTTTGGATAACAGGTATTTGAGTGGGTCAATCTTTGCAATGAGCTTGATTTGATGTGATAGCATGTAGTGATTGAACTTTTGTGAAGCAAAAACTACTACTAGGCATGCTTTCTCAATGGGTGAATAGTTCATTGCATAGCCCACCAAAGTCCTAATGATGTAGTAGATGGCTCTTTCCTTTCCATTTTCATCATGTTGTGCCAATAGAGCTCCTAATGTTGCTGATCTTGCTAAGATATATCAGATCAATGGTTTGTTTGGTATCTGTGGCATGAGCACTAGAGGTGTCAATAGATAGTCTTTGATATGTTGGAAAGCTTTATCATATTTCTCTTCCCACTTTTAAGTTATTCCTATATGGAGAATATTCGAAAAGCAGTGTATCTTGTATGATAGTTGTGCTATATGAACCTTCTGATGGACTGCAATCTTCCTTGTAACCCTCTCATCTACTTTAGTGTTTGTGGTGGTTCCATGTCTAGGATGGATTTTACCTTTGTTGGATCAAATTCTATTCCTCTTTGTGAGACAATGAAGCCAAGGAGTTTCCTTTATGTAACCCCGAAGACACACTTTTTTGAATTTAGCTTTACTTTGTATTCTTCCAGCCTATAAAAGATGGGTCCTAAGACTTGTATATATTCACTTATTTTCTTTGATTTTTCCAAAATATCATCCACATAATCTTTGACTATTTTTTGGATCATGTCATGAAAGATGAGGGCCATCGCTCTTTGATAGGTTGCTCCTGCATTCTTCAACCCAAATGGCATTATGTTCCAGCAATAAGTTCCCCATGGGCAAGTGAATGTAGTTTTCTATTGATCCTCCTTGGTGATCATGATTTGATTATAGCCTAAAAAATCATCCATGAGTGATAGCATTTCATGCCCAGCTATTAAGTCCACAATGAGATCGATGTTAGGAAGAGGGAAATCATCCTTTTGGCATTCTTTGTTTAAGTCTCTGAAATTTGTGTAGATTTTGATGCCCCTAGTGGGTTTTGATACTAGTACCAGGTTTGAAACCCACTTAGGATCTATCTGTTGAATGAATCCAACGTCAAGAATTTTTTGTAACTCAAGTTTGAAGAGTGCTATCTAAGGGTGCATCTTTCTTAATTTCTGCTTTACTAGCTTAGCTTTAGGATAAACTGATAAGTGATGCACAACCACTTCTAGTTCAAGGCCTAGCATATCTATGTACGACCATGCAAAGTTAGCTCTTCACTCTTTCAGGAATGTTGCTAGGTTCTTTTGTTCTTCATCCAACAAGGATTTTGCATAGAAAGTGATCTTAGGTGCTTCTTTAGTACCCACATTGACTGGAGTGGCTTTTTCTACTAGTACTGCTGACTTCTCTAGATGCATTGTGCTAAGGGGGAGATTGAATCCCTCATCCTTGGGCACCTCATAGAGGTTTTCACCGAAGGTCATTGTCATAATAGTGGTTTACAATTCCGAGAGGAAAGAATTTTAGCTGAAATCACATATTTTTAGAAAATATATGATTTAAGCCTTAAAAGTTCCTTTTAAGGATTCCAATTGAAAGAGGTTTGATCAAATCCTTAGATAAAACCCCTTGGATAGAACCTAGTTTTAAACCATACCACATAAATCGTCTCCTTTACACCTATCAAAATCTTTGATAAAAATCACTTTGATTTAGCTTTTGGGGGGATCAAATGAATTCATTTAAAATTTATTTCAAATGATTATGGTATTCCTCGAACAAGCTATCCAATGAATATAATTTTAATATGTTTTGGTTTTGTTATGTATTTGTTTTTTAAGTTTTATTAAACATAGGTTTTTCATCGAAAATGAACTTCTTTGTTCTTCACATGTGGAAAAATAGAATATTATCAAAAAAAAAAAAAAATATGAGTGCACCGATATTGAAGTCCTTGATCCAACAAAATAAATAAATTAAATTTTGACATATACAAAAAAAGTTACGCGATTATACTGGCGTTGTTTTAAATTGTAATTTGTTTGACTTTGAAAGTTGATTAAGGAAAAAATATTCAATAAAAAACTATCTAACCAAGTGGATGCACTAGATATCAGAGTTAAAATCTAAATTTGAAAGAATTAGAATTTTATCCTTCATGGAAAAAAAGTTATGCATTATACGGTGTGCTCACTTTTTAAAAATGTTGTTTTCTGAAAAAATCAATTTTCGTGGGAGATGGAAAAAGAAGTCAATTTGATTCCAAAAATTTTGAAAAAAATATTTTTAGAATCTATAGACAAAATTTGATGAGACTCTAGTTTGCACCATGTTCAAATTCCTCACAGTTTAGCCGCTAGGTGCTCGAATGAAGATTTAGTTAAAAATAATAATTTCAGTGTCTAGTTTGGCCAAAATTGTAACCACTATTATGGGATCACCCGAATGTGTCCTTTTATTTTACTATTTTAGGATCAGAAAGTGCCATAGTGTGGTTTTCACTTAAAGATTTGCATGTTAGTTGCATTTCATTAATTTTGTGATTGAAGGATTCAATCATTTCCCCATAGTATGCCCATGTGTCTAGCTCTATGTAAAAACCTGCTTTGTGATCCGCCCATGATAAGTTGTCATGGAGTCCCATGAATTCTGAGATAGTTGAACATCATTTTTGAATAAATCTAGAATTGGTGGTTCTTGTTGGTCCATGTCAATGATTTGTGGGTATATTAGGAATATTTTAGTCAGTTAATTGTTTGGAGTAAAGGATGTAACGAATATCATGAAGAGGGTATTGTTCTCAAATAGGTCGGCAACATCCAGAGGGAAGTCATCTAAGGATGTACCACATGATGTAGGTAACCAAGAAGAAACCTCAGCCTGTTTAGTAGTACCTTTTCCAATAAGGGTGACCTTGCTAGTGGTACAACCTAGGCCAAGATTCTTTAGTCATTTCTCAGGAATGATGGGTTCTAGCAAACCATTATCATTCTTTCCTATCTTTTCATTCTTTTTATATCCCCAATTTCACATGAGTTGCAAGCCTTTGTTATTATCTTCCATAGGAAGAGCTAGGACATGTTGTTAATCCCGATAGAGGAGTTTAGAGATATCTTTCACATTGACATCTTCTTGGTTGAAATCTCCACACTTGGTAAATGTAGTAGTTGTCATCTTGATTGTTTTAGGCTCTTTGGTGCTAGATGTGGGTTTCCCATGAGATTGAGGTGAAATAGGTAGCTCTCCTAAGACAAAGGTGTTCTTCACTAGCTTGTAATTCCCACAACCATCATCTTGTATTACTGCTTTGATATCAAGTATGTTCTACATAATAGGTGTTCTCACTTTTGAGGTGGATGCAAGGGATGATGGGTCAACAAATGAGGTAGATGGTGTAGGCCCTTCGTCATTCTTGGGTATTTGGGGTATCTTATATAACTTGGCTTCAAGATCCTTACAATTTAGTAAAAAGGCTCAGGACCTCCATGATTAGTAATCTCTCTTCCCTCGAAAGGAAACTTTACACATTGATGATACGTCGAGGCTACAACTTTTAGGGCATGGATCCATGGTCAGCCAAGCAAGATGTTATAAGGAAGATCAAGGTCTAACACTTGGCATATAGTCTCTATAATGAGATGTGCTACTTGAATGGGAAGTGCAATGATTCCATGTGATACCCATTCTTAGTCGTCATATGCTCGGATGGTGCTACTTTTTTCTTTTTCAATAGTATCCTCTGAATAGTCAAGGTTCTTGATTAACTATAGGGTACAGATGTTCAAACCAACACCTCCATCTACCAAGACTCTTTTAACCTTTTTTTATGAATGATAACCTTAAGGTGTAAAGCATGGTTATGAGATAGTTGTGATGGGAGGTCTTATTCAGAGAAGGTGAGAAGATGATTAGTGATATGCCCTACCATAGCTTGAAACTAATCGGTATCAATATCCTCAAGGACGGATGACTCAGAAAGATCTTTCTCCAATATTTACCTATGTGTAGGGGATAACCTTAATAACTTTAAGATTGATATATGTGTGGGGGTCTTCTTAACCTGATCAAAGAGATTGTACTTGTTAGGATTGGATGTGGGAAAAGTAGGTTGTCTTCTAGATTGAGGTGAGATTCCTTGAACAATAATTTTTCCACATCGTGTGGTGACTCCACATTCCGTACTAGATCCTTTGATGGTGACAAAAGTGATGACGCTATCATAGGTAGTGACGATATTGGAATAGGTATGTTGCACGTTTGTGTAATCCTTAGCTTTGTCGTAGTTTTTTTCTTTTTTATGATCCGGCATAGGGTTCTTGTATATCTTAAGATCCTAATTCCTAGTTGGTACTTCAATAGATATGGTGTCATTCTCTATGAGTTATTGGATAATGTTCTTGAGTCTCAAGCAGTTTGTTGTTTTATGTCCCTTGATTTTGTGAAAGTCATAGAGATCCTGTTTGTTGTACCAGGATGGTTTCTCTTGTGGTTCTTGGTAGTTTTTAAAGTTGGGAAGTGTTATCAAATTTGAATCTACCAATTTCTTTATGCTGGTTTTGATAGGTTTAGATAGCTCTATGTACTTTTTTTTATGGATAGTTATTCTTGTTATTGGTTTTCCTTTGTTGTGATTTTGTGTTGTTGATCTGATTGTTCTAATGAGGTGTTGTTTTTTGCACTATTAGTTGAATGTTAGCAACGTGATTGTTGTTTATCCTAGGAGCACTTAGGATTACCTTAGCATCTACCACACCATAATCTATGAAATTTTTATTCTTAGCCCAGACACGATGCTTCTCATTTGAACTAGTTGATGGAAAATTATCTTTGTAAGCTTGAGTATTTCCCTATGAAACTAGAGCTCTCTCGATGTTAAGAGCTCTAGGGACAATCTCATCATATGATGTGATGCACTGCATTTTCAAGTGGAAAAATAGATCTAGGTCTATATTTTCTATGATGATACCCACTTGTTGTTCATCGAGAAGAGGCCACTTGCTCTTACTAGCTCTTTGTCTCCATTGTTGCAAGAAATTAGTGAAAATTTATCCTTTGTTTTTCCTAAGAGTACAATTCTTCTAGGATTATGTCCATGTCAAGATTAAATGAGAAGTGATCGATGAATTTATCAGTGATTTCTTGAAAAAATTTAATGTTGAGAGGTAGATGAGAAAAACAATCCATAGCAGGACCTATTAAACTTCACATGAAGAGACGTATTAAATAATAATCATTGTACGCCACCTCCATACACATAATGTTGAATTCTTTGACATGGTCCAGAGGGCTTCCTCTCCCTTTATATGTATCAAATTTGGGGATTTCAAATCCAGGAGGTAATGGTACCATTGCGATGTTTCGATCAAATGGATAGGGACATAGATTCTATGTATGTGGCTTCTTTTTCTTACCCATTCAAAGATCATGCATTTCTTCTGATAGTGCTTTAAATTGTGATGCTAGATCCTCTTGTAGGTTTGGTGGAGGAACATATGGTGGGATGACGGATGATTTGTATGTGCCAAATTTTGATATGATAAGGTTTTATATGGGGTGTATGGTGGTCTGAGATTCTATGAGGGTGATTGTGATGTTGATGTATATGTTCCCAATGTGTTTGTATTGACAATGTTCTGTTAAGGGTTATAATAGGAACCTTGTTATTGTTGGGAATATTGTTGGGCTTGTTGGGATACTAGGGCTACTTCTTGTTGTTGTGTTACTAAGGTGGCTTGTTGAGCTTGTTGTTGTGCTAAGGCTACTTGATGAGCTTGATGTTGTTGTTGAGCTGCTTCTTGTGCTACTAAGGTTGCTTGTTATTATTGTGCTAAGGCTACTTTTTGAGTACTTGATGAGCTTGATGTTGTATTTGTTGTGTTTCTTGTTGTTTTTGCTTTTGTTTTTGAGTTTCTTTTTGTGTTTCTAAGGCTACTTTTTGTTGTTGTTGTTATTGGATGGCTTGCCAATAAGCTTGTTTTTCTTGCTATAAAACTAAGGCATGTGCTTGCAATGTAGGATCAGGTAGTTGTTGGGATATTTGAGATGGATTGTGAGTGTTGATATTCTGAGTGGGTAGCAGATTGATGATGAGGGGTGAAAGGTTCCCTTGGTTAAACATTCCTTGTGTGATGGTGGATGAAGGTGGAGGAATGTAAGTAACATGCCCTTGTGTGTTGTTTTGAGATACTTTCTCTATACTGATCTGTGTGATGGTGGGAATACTTGTGGTACTCATGGATATAGATGAAGAGGGGTGTCCCTGATATGTTGAAGTGGTTGTGGAATAATGAAGTTCAAGAGGTGTGTATGGCTATTTAGGATCTTTAGGAATGAGAGGAGCACCAAAGGTAGGTGTCCAAGTGGTTGTTGGAGGTAGTGGATTAGTGTCAAGGGTACCCACAAGTGTACTGCTTTTAAATGGAAGAGTTAGACCAAAGTCTTAGGTAGGACTAGTTGCAAGACTAGGATTGGATGTTTGATTTATCCCTAGTGATGGAGTTGTGAAGCTTTGTGTCAAGTTTTGGCAAACAAATGATGGGGAAAATGGAGCTATGTTTTCAAAGGCTTAACGTTCCATGATTTCCTCTCTAGTAAGCCCAAACGGGTTATTTGTAACATCTTCAATCTCATATGGTCCTGAAGGAGATGATGGTTGTTGTGATGGGGTAACTTAACTTCTTGGATCAAATTCTAAAGGATTTGGATCACTTGAGGTAAATGTAACTTTGGTTTTATCTATGTTTCTCTTGTGTTGTGATCTCGTCTTTACTATAAATTTTGTGTCATTTGTGGGAGAGTTGTGTTGTGATAAACTAGTTCAAATATGATAACTAACTTAACCAAATGCATGGAAAAGGATTCATTTCACATAAAAAATAGCCAAGTTAGGGTTTTGGGTTGATTGATGTTTAAGTCAAAAGTTGTTGGTGTACTTGAAATTTTTACAAATTTTCGTGAGATGAAGGATGAAATTTGATAAAGGGATGAGTGAATTGTTTAACCCAATGTTGACCTAAAATGAACCTTTGTTTTCCAAGACCAAGGTAGTGAGAATGATGTTAAACCTCTAAATTTTTCAAATCCCAAACAGTAATGTTGGCCTAAATGAGAGGATGGAAGTGGGTATGTAAACCTATTTGGTTCCTCCTAGCTTGAGCATAATAGTTTCTTAACAAAAGATTATGATTGTGATAAATTATTAAGGCCCACTTCCTACCAAACTTGGAATTACGATACCTATGTCTGTAATGGCGAATTTTAGATCTTACCCTATGCATTTTGATTGTGTGATAGATCATTTAGGGGAGTTCAAGACCATGAAAAGGACCCAATGTTCTAGATAGGTTGATTATCATGAAAAAGACTTGGGTTTTGACTCATAAAGAACATGTACATGTGTGGATGTTTCCTCAATGTGCATTCATAAAAGTTTACTAACAACTTGTTTATGTTGAGGTAGAGTGTTGAAATGTGGTTTTGGATTTCCTTTGAAATAATATGCCTAAGTTTGAAATGACGTCATGTAGACCTTCTTTTGGGGATCCTGATTTGTCATGAGATCATTTAAAAGAAGTTCAAGATTATGGAAGAAAGGAAGATATTTATTGCCACACGGGTGGTGGTAATATGGGCCTTCCATCCTCAATATCATCTTTTTCCTCTTATTCTTCTAAGATGTTTGTGGCGTCTCTCCACTGGGTAGATGTTTCTTTTGCTTCAAAGGTGAAGCTTCTCAAACTATTGATGATGTCGATTTGTTCCCCATTAATGAGTTCAAAGTTTGGTTGAATGATAGCACTAGTAAAATTAGGTTGTTCAATGAGAGCAATCAGTCTCCAAATATTCATGTGGGGTCCAATTGTATCAATTTTAAATCTTGCTTAAGTGAATTGATTTTACCACAAACACGAGTGATCCCACAATACTGGTTTACAATTTCTGGGAGATCCTGATTTTTGCTAAAATCACATATTTCTAGAAAATATAATTATTTAAGCCTTGAGAAGTTCCATTTAAAGGATTCCTATTGAAGAGGGTTTTACCGAACCACCTTAGATCAAACCCCCTTGGATAGAACCCCGTTAGTTTTAAATCATACCTATAACAGAGTCTCCTTTACACCTATTAAAATGCTAATAAAAAACCACTTTTGATTTACCTTTTGGAGGATCAAATGAATTCATTTAAAATTTATTTTTTGTAAGTATGTAGTCCTTATTATAAGCTTCCCAAAAAGTATAATTTTAAATAAATTCAATTTAATTATTAAATATTTATTTTTTATTTCTTGTGAATGTAGGTTTTTCACCAAAAATCAAACTCTCTATTCGGCACATCTAGAAAAATAGTAGATTATAAAAAAAAAATTGAAAAATATCAATGCACTAGATATTGAAGTCCTTGATCCAAGATTATTTTTTTTGAATTTTGATACATACAAAAAAAGTTATGTTGTATATAGTCTTTCTATATCTGAAGTGTAATTGGTTTGAATTTGAAACTTGATTAAGGAAAAAATATTCAATAAAACACTATGAAACCAAATGAAAGTGCTAGTTATCATAGCTAAAAATCTAAATTTGAAAAAAATAGAATTTTATCCTTCATGGAAAAAAATTTATGTTGTATACGGTGAGAATCACTCCTTAAAAATGGAGTTTACTAAAAAAAACTAGTTTTTGAAGGAGATGGAAAAAGAAGTACAATTTAATTCAAAAATTTTGAAAAAAAATATATTTGGGATCTACAGACAAAATGTCACAAATTAATAGTTTGCATCATCTTCAAATTCCTCATGGTTTAGTCGCTATAGTTTCCTGAAAGTGAAGATTTAGTTAGAAAAATTTAGTTCAATGTCCAATTTGGCCAAAAATTGTAAACTAGTATTGCGGGATCACCCACACTTGTCTTGATAATTTTTTCAAACTAAATGTTTGTCAAAAACATCATAACTTTCACAATGTCCATTTCATGAAAATCATGACATTGAAGCCACAATTGCATATGTTGTCTTTGGGAAATATGGATTGAGATATAGGTCAAGATATTTAGAAATCTCTAAGGATAAATCCTTAGGACAAGTAGTAATATTAAGGCTATTTCAAGAGGTATCCATATTTAAGCCAAAGTGTTTGAAATTTTGAGAAAGATAGTGGATGTTTGTTTTTGTAATGTTTTGGAACCAAGCAATGTATTAAACTGACTCACAATCATTTACAATCCTAGGTTTGAAATGGCTATACTTGTTGAGTCCCCACTCAAATTTCTCCAAACACTAAGACATTGTGAACAGTTAGAGATTTGGCAACACTGACTCCCCTCCACGACACACACTTCTTGGGACCACCAAATCTCAAAATCCTGAAGATCCTAAGATCCTAAGGATTTTTCTATTTCAACAATGAATAGTACAAATGTGGGGTGGCTTCAGAACAACTATTCTTGCACCAACAAGTATTAAGGATTTTGGATTCTAAACAATGGTTCATAATAAGGGCTTCCAATTTAGGGGATACTATGATAAACTCCCTCAAGAGGTCTCCCAACCCTTAAAACAAGGGCTTTTTGTATCATAAAGATACTAGGGGAGAGCTATCACGTACCACATCCCATTGATCGCAATTTTCATTGCAACCACACATTTATATAGCAATTCGGAAGGACTTGGCTCTAGCCCATTACCTGGGTCATTCCCTCCTTCCGAAGTGGGGAGGCAGGCCCTCTAAAGATAAAAAATATCAAGGAGGTGCATTTGTAGTTTGATCATCCCAGTTTGCGTAAAACACCACACCATTTTCCCTACACTCACAAGAGGTTCATTTTTTAATCTGAAATGAAAGATGTAGATGATTTTGCAAAGTGTTATGGAATGTTTCTGTTTCTCAAGATTGTCAAGTGGTGCGAGAGAATTGCATACACATCCAATAACAACATTGTAAATCAAGACACATCAAACACTCATAAATTTTAACATCTCAAAGCAGTGATGAATTCATTTTATGCACCAAATGAAATGTTAAGTTGCCTTGTTCAATTTTAAAACCCAAAAGAAGATGATGAAATGAGGGTTCAATTTTAGTCCTGTTTGACCATTCTTTTTAAACCCAATTGAAATTTAGTGAGGTCCTAGAGAAGAAAGTATAAAGCATAAGAAATTGGGTTATAATTACCCCAAAGCGTCAAATGCTTGTTACAATCATAAAATTTCAAGATAAGAACACTTTCTTCACTTTAGCTCCATGTCATCCAACCTACAAAACCCTATTAGTCTAACAACCAGAGCAATGTTATAAGTGCATTAGTGATCTGACGAATCAAGAAAATTAAAGCACATGTCAAAAAAATGATCATTAAACTTCTTACCAGAGTTGGGTATCGTTGCACACGATAGCGTCACAATTTGTCATTTGAGCATCGCTCTGGTGAATTTGGGCATTGCTCTACAGCAAAAATAGAGAGCATGACAACATCACAATTTTATCGGGCATCGCCATTTGTAAATCTTTGATACCTCTTATAAAAAATTAGCATCATCATTTTTTTAATCAGTGCTAGTGCATTTAATAGGCGTCGCTATATAGCGATGCACTTCAAAGGCATCGTTGTATTTGTTTTGGGTGTCGATGTATCCTACAAAAAAGAAAATGAACAAAATTCAAGCTTTAAATTGATTAAATTGACGGTTTTCCCTCTTTCTAGCGCCAGAATGTCGACCAAGGATTATCAGTATGGGCTGGATAGGCTTGATCCATCATGAATTGAAGCATAATTTAGCCACTAAACTTCAATCTCAAACAAGATCATTCAAATTAAAGATAAACTAAACATTTATTGAAATGAAGCATTCAAAATATAAAACATTGAAATGTCTATTCTACCCCATTTGAAACTTATCTCATTTTGGAATTGGTGTCGTGTGGATTTGGAACAACAATCCTTTCCAAATCCCATGATCAGTGAGCTTGTTTCAATTGATTCTATTGAAGAAAATTGATGAAACTATTTTCATAAATGAATGAAAACATTATGCAAGCTAAATTAACATGATTTTATGCTAAAATTGATCTAAATATACAATTGCTAAGCTATTCTAAGCTAATTCTAAGCTAAAAGATTCAAACCCTAATTTATAAACAAGCTAAGATGGATGCATGGAAGCCATTAATGGAAGCTTTAAGCTAATATGCAAGTAAATATGCTAAAATATGCTAAATGTGAGTAAAGTATCAGTGTGAGTGTGAGTGAATTCAACAACATAAGTTTGCAATTGAAAGATGGATGCATTTTTCTCCAAATAGTGTTCTATTTATAGGAAAGCAAATGAGAAATGGATGGTTGATATTAAAAAGATAAATCAATGGTCAAAGATGGAGGAAATAGGAGGCATGGATCATGTATTCTAATCAATGGGTGAGAATGCAAGATGAGATTTAATCAAGGGTTCTCATTTCTTCCAAACAAACACACTTTTTACCTGCACACATAGGTCACAAGGTAAATTGCTTAAGAGGTCACAAGTTTAGCTTGCTCAAGAAGCCAAGTGAGAATATTCCCTTTCTTACATGATTGGAGGAGAAAGAATATTCCTTGGAATATTCTCATGGGTGGGGAAAAAGGATATTTTGCAAATTAAAACAAATTTTTAATTATGCAAAGAGGGGTAAGGAATATTCCATGGGAATATTCCCCTTTTGGAGGAAAATTAGATTAATTGTTAATTAAACAAGGTTTAATCATACAATTAGGGGTTTTTTAGAGGAATAAAGTGATTTTCATTAAATTAAATAATTTAATGAAAGGGGGAAAGATGAAATGACATTTAATTAAATAACTTATTGTTATTTAATGTTGACAAATATTTTGGCAACCATGGTTCTCTAACACTTCTACGGTTTTTCACCTAAAAGGAGAGAGGTAGGCCAAAATGGATAATGTCCCCACTCAAAACTAATGTAAGTATGAATGAAATATTCCTAAATA
>VDFB02256132.1:219166599-219206073 GCA_007258455.2 Sequoia sempervirens | reverse complement strand
GTTTTCTGATGTTTTTGTGTTTTCTTGGGTCATTTTGTGATGTTTTCTTATTTTTCTATGGTTTTATGTCTTCAACATAGTCAATGGAAGAATCGATATGATGCACATCAAGTGTTTTCCCCTAGTCAAGTATAAGACCAATTGATATTGAATAGGGTAAAATGGGGGATATGAAATGCTCTTGATGTCAATCGTTCCAAGTTATGGGAAAGACTACCACTTATTACAAATGGTATGTACAAGTGATGGATACAAAAGATAAGGGATATGTACAAGGATAGGTAGTATGTACAGGGAACAGGTAGTATATACAAGGATAGGGTGTATGTACAGGGATAGGGTATATGTATAGGGACAAGGACTATGTACAAGGACAAGAACTATGTACAAGGATAAGGACTATGTTCAGGGTACGCTAGATTAGAATGATAGTAGACAAAGGAGTAGAGTCAACTACACATAGTGCCTGTTTGCCAAGTTTTCACCATGGTACTTATCCAAAGTGCCACCGAAGTGGTTTTCACTATTGGACGAATTATTTGTCTTTACTATTTTCTAGATTTTTGAATTTTGTTTTTTTTTATTTTTTTTGGTGTTACCAAGACACCTGTTTGCCAGGTTTTCACCTTAGTAACAATTTTTTTAATTTATGATTTTTTGTATTTTTGCTAATTAAGACAAGGCTCTCAAAAGCTATGTGTAGAACTTCTTCAGATGAAGACTATTGATTGGCGAGGACAATGGTTCCCCTTCAGGAGTAGAAAGTTGATATGCTCCTGATCCAAAGGCTTTTGTAACAATATAAGGTCCTAACTAGTTTGGTTCAAACTTTCCTAGTTTTTCTCTTTCTGCTTGATTCTTTGGGTTCTCCATTAAAACCAGGTCACCAATGTCAAAGTTTATGTTCAAGACCTTCATGTTATAGCTACAACAAAGGTGATTCTAATATGCTTGGAGATGGTCTAGTGCCTTCTGTCTTCGCTCATGTAGGAATTCTAGCTCATGGAGTCTCAATACTCGATACTCTTCATCATCAATGTGGCCTTTCAAGGATACCCTCAGGGAAGGAATCTCGAACTCAATAGGAAGAATGGCTTCATAACCAAATACTAGTGAATAGGGACTGGCACCAGTGGGAGTATGGATAGTTGTATGATAAGCCCATAAGGCAGGATTAAGCTGTAAATGCCAATCACAACCAACATCATTGACAGTATTTTTGAGGATTCTAATGATGGTTTTGTTAGATGCCTCTGCTTGGCTATTACCTTGTGGGTAGTATGGAGTGGAAAAGTGATGTTGAATATGAAATTCATCACAAAGATGGTGGACTTCTTGATTCTTAAATGGGTGGCCATTATCAGTGATTATGGAATGAGGGACACCATACCAAAAAATGATATAGTTCAGGATAAACTTAGAGATCTGTGTGCTAGTAATGTATGTCATAGGAATAGCTTCAATCCACTTCGTAAAGTACTCAGTAGCAGTGATGATGAATTTGTGGCCATTGGATGATGTGGGGTGGATCTTACCTATGAGGTCGAGTCCCCATTGGGCGAAGGGCCATGGTGACGTTATAGGATGAATTTCCTATGTTGGTGCATGTATCAAATCTCCATGAACTTGGCATTGACGACATTTCTTTACAAAGACATATGAGTCATTTTCCATAGTAGGCCAATAATAACCCAATCTCATAATATTTTTGGCTAAGGTAGGACCGCTAGAATGGGAACCACATATACCCTCATGAACCCCATGCAAGGTTTCTTGTGCTTCAGTAGAATCAAGACATCTCAATAGGGTATTATCTAAGGCGTGTATATATAGGGTGTCTCCGACTATGGTATATTTGGCTAAATTTTGAAGGAATGTCCTACGTTGGTTGTTTGAGAGGCTAGTGGGTATGATTTCAGCATGAAGGTAGTCATAGATTTCTTTGTACCATGGGGAATCAGGACCAACAATCTCACATACCATCTCAAAATTTGGGATATTGTAGATTGGGACCAAAAGTTGTTCTACCAAAAACTCAAACTTAGGCACGTTGTTAGGAATGTTCAGAAGTGATGCAATTGTAGCCATAGCTTCTACTACCCTGTTTAAAACATGAGGTATATGATGAAATTCGACATTGTCAAATTACTCTTTAAAGCTATCAGCCATGCATTTGTATCGAGCAAGCTTCTCATCCTTAGTCTCATAATCATCATTTACCTATCTGATTACTAGTTGAGAATCACCATATACCTATAGGTTCTTAATTTTCCACTTGACTGCCATGCATAACCCTGTCACTAGAGCTTCATACTCTGCTATGTTGTTAGTACATGGGAATGCAATCCTGAATGACTTAGGGATGGAATCACCCTTTGGTGTGATAAACAATATACCAGCCCCTGAGCCATGATTTGTATGTGAGGCATCAAAGTACAGTTTCCATGTTTTTTTTGTTTCAATGGTGAATATAAACTCATCAGGAAAGTCTGCAACTAATGGGTGATCCGCTTGTATTGGTGCGTCGGCTAACTGATCAGTAATGACTTGTCCTTTAATAGCCTTTCTCTCCACATACTGGATATCATACTCACTAAGTATCATAACCCATTTGGCCAGTCACCTTGTTAATGCTGCCTTGCTGAGAAGATATTTCAAAGGATCCATTTTAGCAATCAGCATTGTTGGATGGTTTAGCATGTAGTGCCTTAGTTTTTGGGTAGCAAATACTACTACAAGACTGGCATGTTCAATGGTACTATAGTTGAGCTCATAACCTACAAAATTTTGACTGATATAATAGATTTCCCTTTCATGACCTTCATCGCCATTCTGTGCAAGAAATGCTCTAAGTGATGACTAGGTTGTTGTAATATAAAGAATAAATGGTCATCCTTCAACAGGTGGCATTAAGACTGGTGGTGTGAGTAAATATTCTTTAATTAGTTGAAAAGCCTCTTCACACCTAGCTGTCCATGCAAAGGGTACCCCTTTCTTAAGTAGATGTTGAAAAGGATATGTCTTATTTGCTAACTGCACTATAAATCTTCTTATGGATTGCAGTCTTCCTTGTAATGTCCTTAGTTGACTGAGATTAGTTGGTGGGGGAATGTCTATGATTGCTTTTACCTTGGTCGGATCCACTTCAATGCCTTGTTTGGAAATGATATAGCCTAAAATCTTTCCTGACTTGACTCCAAACACACATTTCTTGGGATTGAGTCTCACTTGATACTTCTCCAACCTTTGAAATATCTTGTCTAAAACCTTTAAATGTTTTTCCCTTGTCTTGGATTTAACTATAAGGTCATCAACATAATCCTCCATAAGAGTGTGTACTAGATCATGAAATATGGTGGTCATGGCATGTTGATAGGCTGCTCCAACATTTTTGAGTCCAAAGGGCATAACATTCTAGCAATACTTTCCCCAAGTACAGGTGAAAGTTGTCTTAGGTTGGTCTTCAGTTGCAATTCTGATCTGATTATATCCTGAAAATTCATCCATAAGGGACAACATCTCATATCCTGTTGTCATGTCTACTATCATGTCAATGTTAGGAAAAGGGAAGTCATCCTTAGGACAAGCCTTGTTGATATCTCTGAAATCGGTGTAGATGCAGATGCCCCAGGTTGGTTTAGTGACTGGTACAAGATTGGAAATCCAATATGCATAGTCGATTGATCTAATGAAACCAACGTCTAACAGTTTCTTGAGTTCTTCCTTGACTAGTAAAGCAATCTATGGATTCATTTTCCTCAATTTCTGTTTCACTGGTTTGACACCTAGTTGTAAGGGTAAGTGATGTAGAACAAGTTTAGGATCCCACCCAGGCATGTCTCCATATGACCAGGAAAAATTTATCTATCTCTATGCAAAGAAGTTGTGGAATTCTGGTTGCTCTTTTGTTGTCAGTGATGCTGCAAAATAAACTAGTCGAGGATTCTCTTATGTGCCTATGTTGACTTCAACTGATTCTTCAACGAGTATGGGTGACTTTTCCTATGCAACAGGGAGAATGTTCAAACCTCCATCCGTGGGTGCCTCAGAGAGGTTTTTTCCTTCGGATGCATCCTTTCTTTTTACTTTTTCATTGTCTAGAGGTGCCTTTTGGTTTTTACCTAGAGACTCATCCTTTTTATCTTGTTTATTATTTTTCTCATTTTTACGACTAGAGGGTTGAATAGATTCCCCAAATTATGCTTTGTTGTCCAAGTCAATGTTAAAACTAGCCTTGTGATCACCGCTAGGTATGCCTTCTCGTAATCCCAGGAACTCACCAATTGCTTCATCGTTCTCAAAAATTTCTAAGACGGGTTTGTCTTGTTGGTCCCAATCAATGAGTTGGGGATAGACTAGAGGCATGTCATCGTCGGAGTTATCAAAGTTTAATGGTGTCAAGGTAAGGACCGAGTTATTCATATGGTCACAAAAGTCTTGTACTAAGTCTTGTTTTCTCTTAGGTTTAGATCTAGGCAGATTGAGAGGTGAGCCTATTGCCAAGGTTTGATTATCTGAAACAGATGGATCAAGTTGCCAAGAGGTAGGATCAAGTGATTCCCAATAGTAGTGTTTAAACCATTCCTCTTTTTTCATTTTCTTTGATGGACAAGAATTCAATGGATTTGGTGAGGATCTCAACATTAAGTCAAGGTCTCCAAAGAGCTTGTCAAGGTCCATGGAAGAGGTAGAGGATAGGGAATCCCACTCATAGTCATTGGAGTCGGGGGAGTCACAGTGATATTGGTTTGATGGTTCATGAGGTGTCTTAATATCTTTTGAAGCACTTACTTCCTCAATTAAGGGTGATGTGGTACTAGGATCGCCAATCTAAATCGGTTTAAACCCAAGCCCCATGCCTTTTGGCCATTGAGAAACAAGTATTGGTTCAATCCTCCCATCTTGATTTAAGCCTAAACCACTTTGTCCATTATATCCCTTGCTCTGCATAATTGTGAAACCTTTTCCATATAGATCTGTAGGAATGTGAGCAAGTGAGAGAGGTTTTTCATTATCTTCCTTGTACAACCAGGAAGTGACATCTTTTGTATTTACGGCCTCTTTGCTTAATTCTCCCCATTTAGTGAAAGTTGTTGTGGGAGGAACATGTATAGTGACCATAGATTGTCTCTTATCTGATGTAGGTAAACCATATGACTTAGGAGGAATCAAATGGCTAACACAATAAGATGTCTTCATGTAATACTCTCCACCACCCTTGTCTTGGATCTCAACCCTAGGAGTGGTAGGAATTAAGGGTGAAATAGATGTTCGAGTGAGTGTGGATGGATCAACATAGGGAGATGGATTGGACGATGAAGCCTCTTGGTTTACTGGCACTTAGCATTAGGGTGTCTCTTTTAGATTGGTGCAATATTGGAATGGATCTGGGTCACCATCTATAGTTATTTTAGTGCCATTGTAAGGAATTTGAGACACTGATGATATGTGGAAGGGATCGCCTTCATGGAATGAATCCATGGTCTACCTAGTAGAAGGTTATAAGGAAGGGTGAAATCCAAAGCCTGGAACTTTGTCTCCATTACCGTAGGACCAATTTTGATAGGAAGTGTTACCACCCCCTTTGATTTTTGTTCCTCATCATCATAAGCTTTAATGAAAATACTTTTAGTTGTGTCTACGCATGCTTCTGAGAAACCTAATGCCTTAATCAATTTTAAAGTGCACAGATTTAACCTTGCTCCTCTATCTACCAAAACTCGTCTAACTTTGGTGTCATCAACAAGGACTTCAAGATGTAAAGGGTCATTATGGTTTGTATTTTTGGTTGCATATTCTTGCTCATAAAATGTGGCATGATGATTATTGGTCAAGTTTCCCACCATTTCCTGGAAACGATTGACATCGATGTCATTTGGAACAGTGGTGTTTTGTAAAGCTTTATCTAAGATAGATCGACGCTCAGGGGAAATACGCAATAGTTTCAAGATTGAGATTTGGGTTGGGGTCTTCCCCAACTAGTCAAGTAGGTTATATTGTGACTTGGAAGGCTATGGTGTTTGCTGCAATTGAGGGCCTTGGATAGTGATCTTAGTATGATGAGTATTGACGGCGCACTCAGGATTTGTATTGATAGTAATGGTATTTATATTCTCATCGGCGACGCGAAGGTGATGAATGGTTTTGCCACTATTATAATCATGCTTGATACTCACATAGTTGGATGACATATTGGTCTTAGTACTCGAACTGGGAATAGTTCCTTTCCCATGGTCATGTAGCAGATCAGAAAAGAATTGATTATTAGGGTTTGATGAATTTGGTTTTTGTCCACTAACTTTAATTATTCTCCTTTCAACAAGATCCTGTATGATATTTTTTAGTTGGCGACAATTTTGTAGGTTATGTCCCTTAGTTCTATGATAATCACAAAAGGAATTGTCATCCCACCAAACTAGTTTAAATTGTCTTGGTTCTTGCAGCTGTATAAGATTATGTTGTAACAGTTGTTTGAAAATAGACTCGATGGGTTCCCCTAAGGGAGTGAACTCACATTTTTGAAACCTCCTTTGTTGTTGTGGATGTTGAGTATTTTGGACCATGTTGGGAGGTTGATTGACAACATTAAGCGTGTTGGTAGAAGTGTTAGGTCCTTGTAATGTGATGATTGGTCCTGCTTGTATAGTTTTAGTATCAACTACCCCATCATTTGTGACATTTTGTTGCGAGACCAAAATTTGTTTCTGTCATTGGGGTGTTTTGCACGATCGGATTTCTATTGGATGTTGATGTCTTAAGTTCGCATTTTTCAATGAGATCATTTTGTATTATAACCCCTTTTTCCACTAGTTGCGAAAACCATGTACAACAATGTACCCTTAAGTTACTCCTTAGTTTTGCATGAAGGTTTTCCTAGAACATAGTAACTTTTTTTTTTTAGGTATTTTGACAAGGCACCAGCTAGCTATAGTCCTCCATTTCTGGAAGAAAGCGATGAATTTTTCACCTTCATCTAGTGTTGTGTGACACAAGGTTGCTATATTTATCTCGTGGTCTATGTTGAAGGAGAATTGCTCAACAAATTTCTCAGCCAGTTCACCCTAAGATCTGATGCCATAGTCTAGACCTGAAAACCACTCTAGTGCAATTCCTACAAGACTTCTTGGAAATAGTCTCATAAGATACGTGGGGTCATAAGCGACCTCTATGCATATGATAGAAAATTCCCTTATATGTTCTATCAGATTTCATTTGTCATTGTACTTAGGGAGATTTGGTATGACATACCTGTGAGGGAAAGGAGTTATGTACAATGATCTATCAAAGGGAAATGGGCATATGTCCTTTGTTGAAAAGGATTTCTAAGTTGATACTACCATGTTGTCCATTTGTGTTTGCAAGACGTCAACTTGGGTTAAGGATGTGTTGGATGGATTATGTGGATCTGTGTATGTATTCTGAAATCCAAGGTCTCGTAATGGGTTTCAATTGAACATTGGTATTTGAGGTGGGTTTGGATTCGAAATGTTGCTAAACGTGTTCTGGTATGATATCTGCATAAATTGGTGTTGACTTGGGATCTGTGTGAACGGATTCTGAGTACCGCTCTAGGAGGAGGGATTCTAATTCAGAATTTGTGTAAATTGGTGTTGACTTTGACTATGGGAGAATGGATTCTAATTTAGAATCTGTGTGAATGGGTTTGGACTTGGAGCCTGTGTGAATGGATTCTAGCTACCGATCTAAGAGAACAGATTCTAATTTGGAATCTGTGTAAATGTATTATGACTTGTTATGCCTTGCATAACCACCCCACTTTGATTTGGATCAAAATGGGTCCCCCTTTCTCTTTTGATTACTCTACTTCTAGTTACTTGCTTTCCTCTTTGGAATTCTTGTGTTTTCCTCCTAATTTTGACTTTTGATCTATCTAATTTAATTTTGGTTCTGTCTCAGCTTGAGTTGGTTTTCTTCTTGCTGAAAGTTAAATGAAATAATCATAAGCAATAGAATGGTTTATTTTAATATGTTTCATGTGCTTTGGGACTGATGCAGACCTTTGTTTTGCAGGATTAAATCACACAAATGATGATATTAGCAAAAGGGGATTAGTTGGAATTCATTCCTCAGTCCAGTTGGTCACAATTCTCCTCTAAGAAGAAAGTTGGAAAGACCTTGTAGATTTCTTGCCGACTACCAGTGCTTTCTAACGATATGCATCTGTGTTGCCTATCAACAAGACCTTGTAGAGGTCACAGCGATCAGAAGTCATGTGTAGATTCTTATCGGGAAAGGATTTTCATTGTTTCAGCAACTGGGGAATTCCTATCGGTGAGAGAAATCATCACCAAAGTGAGGTCATGGCAAACTCTCCATGTCTCGCCGACCACTGTCAAAGGGATTCATGTATCAGCATAAGGTTTTCTCCCTACCAAGAAGTCTCGGTGAATTCACAGAGTCTCATCGACTAGAAAAAAGGGTCTAACACTTCGGTGGGAGTTGTTCTCTTTGGTATGTGCTCTCACCGAATGCTAGGAGTCTTGCCGATGGGAAAGGTCTGTATATCGGCAAAGCCAAGGTCACATCGCCAAGAAGTCTTGGCGAATGGGTGCATTCTTGCCGACAAGGATGTCTTCGGAGAGAGTGTGGGCGTTTGGAATAATGTCTCTATAATGAAATATAGTCATGGTGACTAGGAGCTACACTTCGGCAAGAGGCTTTTCTTCGAAGTAAAGTCATGGCGAGTTCTTCATGTCTCACCGATCGACTCATAAGTGAACACCTCAGCCAAAAAATCAGCATTCGGTGTATGGTCTTGGCGAGCTCTTTTGGTCTTGCTGACCGACAGTGATGATTTCCCATCGTGGAGGGATCTGTTCATCGATGTAATGTCTCACTGAGTGGCTCCGGTCACACCGACATAGCGCGGGGGATTCTATCAGTATGTCTTCGGGGAGAGAATCAGAATGTCTCGCCGACACAGAGGGGTCCCACCAAAGAGCTAAGGTCAACAATAATTTTTCCTTTGAAAGGAGGTTTGGCCGATTGGCATGGGTCTCCCCGAAGGGAGTTGCATTCGGTGAAGGATAAAACCTTCGGTATAATGTCTAGCCGAAGAGGTGAGGTCACAGTGAAAAAAGCGACATCGGTGGGAGTCATCTTCTTTGGCATATGGTCTCGAAAAATTCAGAAAGTCACACCAACAAGCCACAAAGGGATTTTATTAGTAATCTTCGATGGGAGAATTAATAAGTCTCAGCGACCAAAGAGTGAACATGCGGAGGCTTTCACCGAGACATGAGGTTTCTATAGGAAATCTCCCTGACAATTGAATGCTAAGGCGACACATGTGGAACAAAGAAAACATGTCGATGTGATTACAGCGAGGTCTTGGTGACAACGTGGGTCTGCAAAAGTTGAAAGTTTCATCGAAGGGTCCTCCCTTCACCATAAGGTCTTAGCGAAGGGGGAAAGTTTCACCAAAACAAAAGAGTTCGTAGAGAGCAAGAACAAATCGGTAAGACTCTAATTGAATGAAGTGCCTTCGTTGTGATGTCTTACCGATGCAAAAAGTCTTGTCGATCAAACAAGCCCTCCTTAAACTCAAATTCACTCTCACAAAGACAAAGAGACTTCGGTGGAAGGTCTGAATGAAACAACAAGCTCTCGGTGACACGGCATTCTATCGGCATAATCTCTTGCCGATTCAACAGGGTCTAGCTAAAATGAAACAAAGTTGTCAAAGGGCAAGACCTCGGTGTGAGGTCTTAGTGAAGTTCGAAGGTCACACTAAAACGAAAGAACTTGGGGAGACTCTGAGTGGATGGATTGGGTTCGGTAAGATGTCTTGCTAACTCGATGGTGTCTCAGCAACAAGGAGGAAGCTCAGTGAGAGTGAAAGAAATCAGCGAAAAGTCCTGCCAATACAAAAGAGTCTCGGTGACATGCAGGGGAGTCGCCATAAGTCTTGCCGAAAAAGGTTCCCCAAAGGTTTTTAGGGAAGATTTAGACTCTCATCGAGAAGTTTCAGTGACTATGAAAGTCACACCAAAGCAAGAGGAGCCTGAGCCCAGAGGATAAGGAGGATGTCGAGGAGACTCCAAAAGAAAACAAAAGCTTCACCTTGTGGTCTTAGCGAAAGGATACAGTCTTGCCGATTGGTTTTGTGAGCTCGATACGACTTTTTCAAGTCGCTAAAATGTCTTGCCGATTGTTTTGTCTCATGCCGACAACTGCATAATGGTGAAGTCACATCAGGGAGACACGGATGGTGTCTCACTAACATGCGATGTTGATCGGACCACCTTTAACCACCTGAGGAGCTCGCTTGGCATATGCCCGACCAATCAGAGGGAGCCAAAAGAGTGACTCATCAGTCCCTTTCATCGATTGACTACCCCTGTGATGAAGAAAAATAGAATGCAAGCGAAATGGATTCCTTCTGAGATCCAAAGGCAATGGATCGACTCGGGTGAAAGGTTTAAATCTACAAGAAGGCCCGATGGCGTTTCCAGAAGAATAGTCAAACGTACAAAGAAGTCCAGAATAGGAGGCCGAAGGAAAGAAGAAACTGTGACTCATAGGGACAGTTGTAATGACCACTGGAAAGGAGGTAGATCAATATTAATGTAGATATTCTGAGCATTCAAGGTGACCCCAACAGAGTTCAAAAATGGACACGTAGACAGGAGAGTAAAGGCTGCAGCTGTAAAAGATCTAAGGTCATCCCTGGAACCACTTTTCAGCATGGACAGTAGGGATTCACATTGAATGCAGTTTTGACTTCCCTCAGAAAGATCTGAGGGCCGACTCTCCCACAGTCTGCAAATATTTTGTAAACCCTAGTGCAGGGGACAACACATTCATGTTGGTACATTTTGTATATAAGGCATTTTTGCCTCTTTGTAAAGGTTAGCACTTCTAGATTAGAACTTCTAAGGTTAGAGAACTTTTAGACTGAGAGCTGTTTAGAGTTAGAACTGTTAGGAGTTAGTCAGTTAACAGAAGGAGATAGAGTTGTATCTTGATTCTTAGTAATGAGAGCTTCTCCTATATTCTTGTTTAGCAGTTAGATTTCAGTACAGATTGTAATGTATTTTCTAAGTTCTCTTAGTGTAGCTGGAAACAATCTGGATCCTCAGATTCTCTGTACACTGGTGATTGTGTCAGCTTTGTAAATATTGCTTATCTGTTTTACTAATAGTAGAAGCAATCAGAGTTTAATCTCCTTCATGTTGTGTTCCAGAATGATATTTGTCTTAAATTGATCATTTGATTTGTGAAGTCTTCAAGGAATGAAATATTATTTTGGTGTTTTATTTAAATGGTAATTAAAATCTGTTATGCGAATTAGCACTGTGAATGAAAGAGGCTGTGTGTCAATCACAAGTTTACTTTGTTTTGCAGTTTTGGTTTACAAATTCCTTAAAGTTAACAAGTCTGGTTAAGGTTGGATGAACTATTGTTCTTTTCTGTTTCAAACTCTGACTTATCTTTTTATATTTCTTTAAAAACCCCTGTCAGAGTAGGTTTTATTTCATGCTTGATCTTAGAACAACCCAAAAGCTCAACACTAGTAGGCCCCTTGAATATTACTATTACATAGACCACTGAGTAACATCAGCACAGTTGAGACCCAACTACAAAGACCTTGGGAGCTAAGGCATCCATGTGTTGCCTTTCTCTTTCAAGAGAAGCATAATAGCAATATTCTACTTGCATTATTGTGGTGCCAAAATCACCATCAACAGGAACTGGCGCTAGAAGGAGGGCCTAGAGGGGCAAGCTGGATAAAGTCAGGTTTTCATCCCCAGAGAAGTCCCATAGAGTTGTCCGATCAGCTAAAAATCCACCACCTTTGATAGAACTCAAGACCCCAATAAGACACAAGAGTCATAAGACTGGGGCAACCATCATACCACCTTTATCAACTCCACTCACCCCACCACGCTTTTCACCAATACCCTAGTGGATACCTATCAAAACACCACCATGTCCATCTCAAGTGTCATCAGAGCTAGTTCAACCCATCCAACAGCTGGTTCAACCACCACCACCCCCACCAATGGCGTTCTTTCAGAATAACCCCTTTCCGTTGGGGACTATTCCTGGAGGTTTCCATGATATTCCCAAGAACCCTAAGAAATTTTTCCCTAAATACATTCATGGGGAGTCAAGGAGTGCTAAAGAACACATACAGGCTTTTAAGGATTCTTGTGCAAGAGCCCAAATAGTTCATCATGATGTGGTTTGTAGGTTGTTCCCTTATTCTTTAGGGGACATGCCATACAATTGGTATCTTAATCTTCCTCAAGGTTCCATTTTGACTTGGACAAACTTAGAAAATTCCTTCATTAATCAGTTCAGAGTCTATGTAGATCCAACGCTTTTATATCATCAATTTGCAACCATAAGGAAGGAACCAGGTGAATCTTTGCCTTTATTCAATACCAGGTTCCAGTGAATGTATAGGAGATTACAAGATCCCTATTTGGTTACCGAGAACAGTGCCATTCAGGCCTACTTTAGGGTTATAGACCCTTTTCTAGGTTTTTTCCTGCAAAGAACCTATCAACCGACTGATATTGATTCCCTATCCAAGGTCTATCATCTAGCTGTCAAGCTGCAATAGCAAACTAACTCCCAACCAAGTTTTGGAGGAGGTTTTCCTTCACTAGGGTATCATATGTCTAGCCCAACTCCTCTATTTAACACTGTCCCAGGAATGTTTCCTTCCCACTATGGGCCTATATCCGAATTGCAAACTCAGCCTCCCATTCCATTCTATGCTAATAGGACTCCTGACCCTTTTCAACAACCACAGGTCCCTTAAGGTCCCCAGGGTCTTCATAATCAAGTTGGAACCCCAAGTCATGTTGATCAACCACTTATTGCTAAGGCCGTTGAAAGTGAAAGGATAGTCCAACTTACAAATGAGGTAGAAACATTGAAGAAAACACTATCTCAAGTTACAACCGATATGGCTCAGCTTCGGTTGAACCCTTCCCAAAACCAAGGGAACTACCCTAAACAAAATAGCAACAACCAGGGTATTTATCAGAATAACAACAATTGCAACCAAAGGGGCTATCAGGGCCAAAATTCCTCTAACCAGGGCTACCAAAATCAGAGAGGATATAACCAATGGCCAACTAATAACAGACAATGGAATACAGGGCCCAATAATGGTGGGGTTCCTCATAATTATCAAGCAAATGAGGAAAGATCACATACTGCAAATGTGGCCGACCTCAACTTCATGAAAAATTTGTGCATGCTTCATGATACTGCGACCCATTCTGAGGTAAACTGCCCCCAAATGGAGAAAGTTGTCAAGATGGCACACGAAGATGCCCACACATTTCAGGGGAATTCCAACAAAGGAGGTGACTTAGTAGAAAAAAAATGACATGACATTTTTGAAGAGCAACCTTTGTTCCCAAGGCAAGAAGAGAATGAACCAGAGGAGAATTCATATGATGCCCAAGCTTTTTAGACAAAGGGAGGACACTTCCTGAGAAATAAAAGTAAGGGGCCATTCACTACGTCAGCACCTCCTAATCATATGATGCCTCCAAATCAAAGCGCTGATAATAATCCTCCTCCACCACAAGGCCTGCCTGACTTCCATAGCAAGGGTAATTCCTTTGGTTTTTTCAAAGGTGGTGCGAGTTGTAATACAAAATTTGACATAGTTTCTAAGATGCAGAAACAAAAAACGTCTTTGTCATATTTTGGCATTCTAAAGTGGTGCCCTGCTCGAAGGGAGATAGTGTTGAAAGTTCTGGAGCAAGCTAACAAGTTAAAAGGAAAGAACAAGGTGGCACCTATTGGGGACGTGAATGCAACCTTGTATAGAAACAAGGTAGGTACTCCACCTTTCCTTTTAAGTTTAAGAATTTCTGGGAAGAACCTACACAACTGTCTATTGGATTCAGGAGCTTCGAGCAATGTTATGCCATTTTCCATATGTAAGAAGTTGGGATTAAACCCCATTCAGACAAATAATAAGGTCATTCAACTTGACAAGATAGAGGTTAATGTGGTAGGAGAATTAAGAAACATACATGTTCAAGTAGGATCAGATCCTAGGATCCTAACCAACATAGATATTCAAGTAGCAGATATTCCTAAGACCTATGGTATGCTGCTGAGCAGAGATTTGATGAAAAGTCTAGGGGGATATCTTTCGCTCGACTTTTCACATATGTGGCTGCCATGGAGAGGGATTCCTACTTAGATTAGAATTGAAAGTGAGCCTCACCTCAAGCATATCATCACTGAGTATGATTGTCCCAATGAGGTAGCTTACTTTGAGACTGAGATGGGGGTTTATAAACAAGAAGAAATTCTAACCTTCTCAGTTCTCAATCCTAAAGACATGTCAAAAAAAAAAGTTCCTTGACCCCATGATTAATGAAAATCAACAAGAATTAGTCAGAAACTTGCAACAAGATCAATTGGTCTTAGGGGAAGACACTGATCTACAGAGTCTTCTTCTACCTAATTGGTGCAGGGTACATTATCAAAGTCATTCTGAATTGACTTATCAACATTGCATTGACATTTTAAGTCAAGTTTCCCAAGCTGAGGAAGCTAGCACAAGTCACCCTGAGACCATTGCAAACCACTTCTCATTTGAGGCCAAGGAAGCAATAATTCTAACTAGGGATAGTATGCCTTTAAAGGGGTTTCTTTCTCAAATTAAGCCCGCCCCAGATATACTCCCGAATTAGCATATTGATAAAGAGCAACCCCAAGGTCTATTAGACACCCCTGCACTCACAAATGAAACAAAACCCAAGGAACCAACTAAAGGGACAAGTGACTGCCAAGAAGATAACTATAGGTCAGATGATACAACTGAGCCAGAATTGTGAAGTATACCTAAACAACTTGTAGAGAATCCTTTCCCTATGTCGGATGCAAAAGATCAAGGAGCCCCACCTCTAGTTAATCCTATCCAAATACCTACAAAAGCTGCAAATGGATTAACCCCTACTTATGATCAGTTGTGGACCCTTACCTTTGATGGGTCCAAGTCCAAAATCGGTTGTGGTGTTGGAATTGTACTAACTAGCCTGAAAGAGAAGGTTTTCTTTGCTTCTTATAGGCTGCAATTTGGATGCACTAATAATGTAGCTGAATATGAAGCCCTAGCTCAAAGACTTATGTTTGCACATAGGAAGAAGGTCATTGCCTTGATGGTCAAGGGAGATTCAGAAATTGTTATCAGGCAAGTACGCAGCCTATATACATGTCACAACAGAAGGTTGGCAGCTTACAAAAATTGGGTATGGAACCTGATTAAGGACTTTGATGCTTTTGGGATTAGCTTAATCCCTAGAGAAGAAAATCAGGTAGCTGATTCACTGGTTGTTGCTGCAAGCACTTTGGAACCTATGCAAGGCTCCAAATTCAAAAGATTCTCAGTGGAACTGATGTCCGCCCTAGTTGTTCCTAACAATATCAAGAATTTCCAGGTCTTTGATGATGATCGACATATTTTGGCCTTCTTAGCAAGCTTAGATGTTTTTGAGGGGAAAATTATTGATGAGTCCAACAGAGATCAAGGGGATTGGAGCCCTGAGGAGTGTGATATAAAAGGAGTTCTTAACTTAAAGAATAATAACATTCCCAAAGGAATGGTGGCCTTGGAGAGAATTTTTGACTCAGATCCAAGGGCTCGAGAGAAAATATCAGCTGAAGAAAAGGGAGGCAAATATGAAACAGTTAACTTGGTCGATGTTGGCCCTGAAAGGAATGTCTATATAGGGAAGGCCTACCCTGAAGCAATTAGAAAATACATATTGGCAGCTCTTAAGAAAGATATTTCTGCAATTTCTTGGGGATATGAAGACTTAAAGATATTTGATGCCTCTGTTATGACTCACACTATTCCCTTGAAGCTTGAAGCTAAACCCTTCCGACAGAAGCAGTGCCCTGTCAATGCTCTGATTGAACCATTGATCTATAAAAAAGTTTAGAAATTACTCTCAGCAAGGATAATCTTCCCTATTCGCCATTCAACCTGGGTGGCTAACTTAGTTCCAGTTCGTAAGAAAAATGGGGAGATCAGAATATGCGTGGACTTCAGAAATCTGAATAGGGCTTCAGAAAAGGATAACTACCCACTTCCTTCACTGGATGAGGTCTTGCAGATTGTCAATGGAGCTCAGATGATGTCATTCTTGGATGGTTACTTTGGATACAATCAGGTAATGGTCAACTTTGAAGACAGGATGAAGACGACTTTCACTACAAAGTGGGGAACGTTTGCATAAAAAAGGATGCCATTCAGTCTGATAAACGCTGGAGCAACTTTCTAGCGCACCATGGACATAGCCTTCAAGGATCTAATTCATAAGTGCATTATTGTTTACATAGATGACCTAACAGTGTTCTCCAAAGACTGGTTGAATCATGCTGTTGACTTGGCCAAGGTTCTGGAACGATGCATCCAGTATGGAGTCTCATTGAATCCAAAAAAATGCGTGTTTGGAATCTCAGAGGGCAAGCTTTTGGGACATATAATTTTAGAACGGGGAATATCAATCGATCTAGACTAAGTTGAATCCATTCTGAAGATCGCCAGGCTATGGAGCAAGAAAGAGTTAAGATCTTTCTTTGGAAAGATCAACTTCGTAAGGAAATTTATCATAGGATTTGCAGAGATTGTAAAGCCACTAAACGAAATGATGAAGAAGGATGCCAGAACAGAGTGGACTGAGGAGGTGAATGCCACATTCACGCAAGTCAAGCGGTCCATTTCAGAGGCACCCGTGCTCACCAGCCCTGACTATCTCAGACCATTTTACATCTACTCTTTTGCTTCAGAACACTCATGCGTGGCTGTTTTAACTCAACGAAAAAGAGAGACAAAGGAGGTCGATTGTATTCATGATCTCTCCATTCAAAAACATGGAAATCAAATACCCATCTCTGGAGAAGCAAGCTTTTGCGCTGGTTCAGGCTGTTAAGAAATTCTGACATTACAGTCTCCTAAGTCAGGTCATTGTTGTAGTTCCCGACGCAGCTATGAAGTCCCTATTGATGCAGAGCAAGCTGGGAGAAAGGAGAGGCAAATGGATGGCCATCTTGCAATAATTTGATCTGGAGATACATCCCATGAAACTAGTCAGGGGTGCGGGTTTATCCCAGTCCATGGCGAATGCTAGCGATAACATCATCTGTTAGCAATACACGACCTAGACTTTCTCTAATGACCCATGGTACGCTGACACTATTTTCCTAATGCTCCATAATCGGTGTCCAGAGGGAATGAGTGCAACTCAAAGGAGAGCCCTGAGACTCAAGAGTTCTCATTACATGCTCAAAGGAGGGTTGCTATACAGGAATAATTTTGAAGGAGTATACCTGAGATGCCTTGATCATCAAGAGGCTAAACAGGTGATCTCTGAGTTTCATGGGAAACATGGCACAGGTCATGGTTCTACAGATTCATTGGCACACCAGATCCTTAGGTCTGGTTATTACTAGCTCTATGTATTCAAGGATACCCATCAACATGTGAGAACATGTCACACATGTCATATTTCTGCATCAAGGGAACGCCATGCAGCCATGCCACTACAGTCGGTCTATGAGGTAAGGCCCTTTGCCCAATGGGCACTACATTTTATTGGAGTGATTAACCCAAACTCTTCTGTAGGACATAAATTCATCTTGACTGCCACTGATTACTATACAAGGTGGACAGAGGCTATACCCTACAAGAATAGCACAACAGAGGTAGTGATCAAGTTCTTCACCGAATGCATCACTACAAGGTTTGGGGTACCTTTCGCTCTAATATGTGATAATGGCTTTGCCTTCTCTTTTTCTGAATTTATTTCCTGGGCATATGATCACAAGATTGTCTTGAAATATTCTTCAAATTATTATCCACAAGGCAATGGAGTTGCAGAGTCAACCAATAAGAATCTCTTAGGGATCATTAAGAAACTGTTAGAGCATAACCCTAGAGACTAGCATACCCAGCTTAGATTCGCATTATGGGTAGATAGGACTAGGATTACGGCTGCCTTAAACACCTCACCATTCAAGCTGGTATATGGCCAAGAGCCTGTCTTTCCTATCTATCTGCAAATACCTATCCTTGAGTTCATGCAAAAATTATACTCCAATGACAATAGGATAGAGGTCAGGTTAGTTGCTTTCTTGAAATTAGAAGAGCAGAGAGATGTGGCCTTACAAAAATTCTTTAGGTATTAGGCTGTTGTCAAATGATGGTTTGACAAAAGAGCCAAGATAAAGGCTTTTAGGATATCAGACCTAGTGTTTCTATGGGATAAGGCTGGTGAAAAGAAAGGCAGTCACTAGAAATTTGACAAACTCTGGTTAGGTCCTTATCAAATTGTTGAGATCCTAGGCAAAAATGCTTTCAGACTGAGTAGCCTAACTGGAGAACCTATCCCATTGCCTGACAATGGGTAGTTTCTTAAGCATTATTTCGAGTCATAAAGCTTGTTAATTTCTGTGTTGGATGTAAATAATCTATTTGTCTCCTGTTTGTGAATAATTTGCATTTTGTGAATACTTTTTGTGTTTCTGCTTGTTAATAATTTGTTGTTCCTTGTGTAGATAATTTACTCTTTACTTTAAATAGTTTGCTACTTATTTGTTTGTTATTTCCTTCTGTCCTTTGTGTATCCTTTGTTGTTTGGTCTTTGTTTTGTCTTGATTCTTTGGGGTTGATCTATCCTTTCCACCTGAACTGTGGGCTGTTATCTGAAGCATACTTTGGTCATTAGGAGAGAAGTGGTTTAGATATTTTCAGGTTTTCTAATCAGATGATTTTGTCTTCAATTCGTTGTTTCATTCTTGTTGTCAATAAAAGTTGTGGAAAGTTTTGAAAACAAGGTGCCAAGTAAGAAATCCTTCATCAACTCCCTAGAATCTGTCACAAATCATTAAAATCATCTCCTCTTCTAGTAGTGTATTTGCCCTAGGATGATAGTGTTGTAAGATTTGAGTGAAAAATCCAACTTCCAAGTGTTGTTATGAGGTCCATTGTAGTTTTCAACCCAGATCAGATATTAAAAATTTGACATATTGAAAAGAAAAAGAGAATTAAATGAAATATCTAAAACTTCAAAAGAAAAAAAGAAAAGAATTATCAAAAGAAAAAGAGGATTCAATATGAATGGGTGATTCCAGTATCTCTACCGGGGCTATGGACGCTTGATTGGCAGTAGAGCAATGTTGTGAGAAAACTAGAGGTATCTTCGTCAGGGCTATAGACGCTTGACTGGTAGCAGAGCAATGCCCAAGATATCATTGCACGAAGGAAATCAACTCATGTAGTTCAAATCTTCCACATTATTATTCAACAGATGAATAAACTTTATGAAAGGATGATGCACTATTAAGCACACACACATAAAGATTCAGGGGGTAGCCATTGATTGACTTACATTTGAAATTCTAGCTCTACCTTGCTTGTTATAACTGACCCAACTGGAGTTGTGATGTTCATGAACCAAGAGTTCTGGGTAGCTGAATCCTTCAAATTCATGAAAATGGTTAAACCATTTTCCCAGCCGAGTCACCATTTGTTATTCCTTGCATAACCACCCCACTTTGATTTGGATCAAAATGGGTCCCCCTTTCTCTTTTGATTACTCTGCTTCTGGTTACTTGCTTTCCTCTTTGGAATTCTTGTGTTTTCCTCCTAATTTTGACTTTTAATCTATCTGATTTAATTTAAGTTCTGTCTCAGCTTGAGTTGGTTTTCTTCTTGCTGAAAGTTAAATGAAATAATCATAAGCAACAAAATGGTTTATTTTAATATGTTTCATATGCTTTGGGACTAATGTAGACCTTTTTTTTGCAGGATTAAATCACATGCATGATGATATTAGCAAAAGGGGCTCAGTTGGAATTCATTCCTCAGTCTAGTTGGCCACAATTCTCCTCTAAGAAGAAAGTTGGCAAGACCTTGCAGATGTCTTGCTGACTACCAATGGTTTCTAATGATATGCATCTGTGTTGCCTATCGGCAAGACCCCGTAGAGGTCACAGTGATCAGAAGTCATTTGTAGATTCTTATCGGCAAAGGATTTTCATTGTTTCAACGACTGGGGAATTTGTATCGGTGAGAGAAATCATCACTGGAGTGAGGTCATGGCAAACTCTCCATGTCTCACCGACCGCTATCAAAGGGATTCATGTATCGGCATAAGGTTTTCTCCCCACCAACAAGTCTCGGTGAATTCACAGAGTCTCACCGACTAGCAAAAAGGGTCTAACACTTCAACGGGAGTTGTTCTCTTTGGTATGTGCTCTCACCGAACGCCAGGAGTCTTGCTGACGGGGAACGGTTCATATATCAGAAAAGCCAAGATCACGTCACCAAGAAGTCTCGGTGAATGGGTGCAGTCTCGTCGACAAGGATGTCTTCGGAGACAGTGTGGACGTTCGACGTAATGTCTCGTCAATTAAATATAGTCATGGTGACTAGGAGCTACACTTCAGCAAGAGGCTTGTCTTCGGAGTAAAGTCATGGTGAGTTCTTCATGTCTCGCCGATCGGCTCATAAGTGAACACCTTAGCTAAACAATCAGCATTCGGCGTATGGTCTTGGCGAGGTCTTTTGGTCTTGCCGACCAACAGTGATGATTGCCCATCGTGGAGAGATCTATTCATTGGTGTAATGTCTCACCGAGTGGTCCGATCACACTGACATAGCATGGTGGATTCTATCAGTATGTCTTTGGGGAGAGAATCAAAATGTCTCGCCGACATGGAGGAGTCCCACCAAAGAGCTATGTTCAGCGATAATTTTGCCTTCTGCAGGAGGTCTGGCTGATTGGCATGGGTCTCGCCAAAGGGAGTTGCATTCGGTGAAGGATAAAACCTTTAGTATAATGTTTGGCCAAAGAGGTGAGGTCATAGCAACAAAAGTAGCATCGGCGGGAGTCATCTTCTTCAACATATGGTCTTGGAAAATTCATAAAGTCACACCGCCAGGCCACAAAGGGATTTTATCAGTAATCTTCGGTGAGAAAATTAATAAGTCTCGGCAACCAAAGAGTGAACATGCGGAGGCTTTCACCGAGACATGAGGTTTCTATAAGACATCTCCCTGACAAGAGAATGCTATGGTGACACATGTGGAACAAAGAAAACATGTCAATGTGACTACAACGAGGTCTTGGCGACGACGTGGGTCAGAAAAAGTTGAAAGTTTCACCGCAGGGTCCTCCCTTCACCATAAGGTCTCAGCAAAGGGGGAAAGTTTCACTGAAACAAAAGAGTTCAGAGAGAACAAGAAAAAATTGGTAAGACTCTAAGCGAATGAAGTTCCTTTGTTGTGATGTCTTACCGATGCGAAAAATTTTGCCGATCAAACAAGCCATCCTCAAACTCAAATTCACTCTCGCCAAGACAAAGGGACTTCGGTGGAAGGTCTCAGTGAAACAACAAGCTCTCGGTGACACAAAATTCTATCAGCATAATCTCTTGCCGATTCAACAGGGTCTGGCTGAAATGAAACAAAGTCGCTGAAGGGCAAGACCTTGGTGTGAGGTCTTAGCGAAGTTCGAAGGTCACGCCGAAATGAAAGAACTAGAGGAGACTCTGAGCGGATGGATCAGGTTCAGTAAGATGTCTTGCCGACCCGATGGTGTCTCAGCGACAAGGAGGAAGCTTGGTGAGTGTGAAAGAAATCGGCAAAAAGTCTTGCTGATACAAAAGAGTCACAGCGACATGCAGGGGAGTTGCCATAAGTCTTGCTGACAAAGGTTCCCCAAGGGTTTTCGGGGAAGATTTAAACTCTCGCCGAGAAGTCTCAGTGACTATGAAAGTCACACCGAAGTAAGAGGAGCCCAAGCCCAGAGGATAAGGAGGATGTCGGGGAGACTCCAAAAGAAAACAAAAGCTTCGCCGTGTGGTCTCAGCAAAAGGATGCGGTCTTGCCAATTGGTTTTATGAGCTCGATATGACTTTTTCAGCTCACCGAAACGTCTTGCCGACTGTTTTGTGTCATGTCGATAACTGCATAATGGTGAAGTCACATCGAGGAGACACTGATGGTGTCTCACTGACATCTGATGTTGATTGGACCACCTTTGACCACCTGAGGAGCTCACTTGGTGTATTCCCAACCAATTAGAGGGAGCAAAAAGAGTGACTCATCAGTCCCTTTCATCGATTGACTACCCCTGTGATGAAGAACAACAGAATGCGAGTGAAATGGATTCATTCTAAGATCCAAAGGCAATGAATCAACTCGGGTGAAAGGTTTAAATCTATAGGAAGGCCTGATGGCATTTCCAGAAGAACGGTCAAACGTACAGAGAAGTCCAGAACAGAAGGAGGCCGAAGGAAAGAAGAAACTATGACTCATAGGGACAGCTGTAATGACCACTGGCAAGGAGGTAGATCAATATTAATGGAGATATTCTAAGCATTCAAGGTGACCCCAACAAAGTTCGAAGATGGACACGCAGATAGGAGAGTAAAGGCTATAGCTATAAAAGATCTAAGGTCATCCCCAAAACAACTTTTCAGCATGGACAGCAGGGCTTAACATTGAATGCAGTGTTGACTTCCCTCAGAAAGATCTGAGGGCCGACTCTCCTACAGTCTACAGATATTTTGTAAACCCTAGTGTAGGGGACAACACATTCCTGTTGGTACATTTTGTATATAAGGCATTTTTGCCTCTTTGTAAAGGTTAGCACTTCTAGATTAGAACTTCTAAGGCTAGAGAACTTTTAGACTAAGAGCTGTTTAGAGTTAGAACTGTTAGGAGTTAGTCAGTTAATAGAAGAAGATAGAGTTGCATTTTGATTCTCAGTAATGAGAGCTTCTCCTATCTTCTTGTTTAGTAGTTAGATTTCAGTACAAACTGTAATGTATTTTCTAAGTTCTCTTAGTGTAGTTGGAAATAATTTGGAGCCTCAGATTCTCTGTACACTTGTGATTGTGCCAGCTTTGTAAATATTGCTTATCTATTTTACTAACAGTAGAAGCAATTAGAGTTTAATCTCCTTCATGTTGTGTTCCAGAATGATATTTGTCTTAAATTGATCATTTGATTTGTGAAGTTTTCAAGGAATGAAATATTATTTTGGTGTTTTATTTAAATGGTAATTAAAATATGTTATGCGAATTAACACTGTGAATGAAAGACGTTGTGTGCCAATCACAAGTTTACTTTGTTCTGCAGTTTTGGTTTACAAATTCCTTGAAGTTAACAAGTCTGGTTAAGGTTGGATGAACTATTGTTCTTTTTTGTTTCAAAACTCTGACTTATCTTTTTATATTTCTTTAAAAACCCCTGTTAGAGTAGGTTTTATTTCATGCTTGATCTTAGAACAATCCAAAATCTCAACACCAGTAGGCCCCTTGAATATTACTATTGCATAGACCACTGAGTAACATCAGCATAGTTGAGACCCAACTACAAAGACCTCGGGAGCTAAGGCATCCATGTGTTACCTTTCTCTTTCAGGAGAAGAAAAATTGCAATATTCTGCTTGCATTGTTGTGGTGCCAAAATCTCCATAAACATGACTGCCGATCTGGGAAGATAGATTCTGATTTCCATACTGGAATGAGAGAATGCCTCTTGTTTGTGTAATATGTGGTATAGTACCAATGGTTTGAACACTAGGTATGGTCGTCGACTGAGGTATGGTACCTGTGATGTGAACACTAGGTATGGCAGTTGATTGTGGTATGGTACTTGTGACACTAACATTTGGTGTAGAAGCTGATGTTTTAGATATTTTACTCTGAATAAGAGGACTGAAGGGAGTGGACGATGATGTCCCTATAGTGAAATTAAATCCTAATGTCCTCCCAGACGTACCAAATGGAGACATATGGACTATCGTACTCTATGTAGGTATGCCAGATGGTATGGTTGCATTTACTTGAGGTATAGTAGTACTGGCAATCATTGTATTAGTCCCTTGTGTAGGTTGATCTTGTAAGGTGCTAATATCAAATCTTGTAGGTAAGGTAGCGCCTTCAGCTAGAAATTTGACTAAGTACCGTTGACGATCGTTTGCTAGGTACTCATCTACAAAAGAGGAAAACTGAGGGTCCTGTGCCGCAGCCTCTATGTCTTCTACTATAATGCGTCCTTGAGTGTTTCTAGTGGTGAATTTGTCTAATAAAGTCCTATGAGGTCTTGTGGAGAATGGATTGATGAATTTGTTTGGTTTTGACATCTTTTCTCTCTCTTTTCTCTTAGACCTAGTTTCAACCATGTAAGATAAGCTAAATATGCAAGGAATGCAAAATTATGTCTATGGACATTATGACTCTAGTCTATGTTTTTGGGATTTTCTTAATGCAAAATACGGAATGTTCTAAGATGATGCTAAGGTAATCAATTCTATAAACCTGAGATGGGGGAACCAACTACCTAAAGTCTAACCAAGCCGTCAATTTAGTTAAGTCAAGGAACCAATGTAGGACAAGGATCAAAGACAAGTTGATTTTCCTAACTAGACTGATGAGCTAGGAGGACTCTCTGTAGGACAAAGGATAAGATGATAGGACTAGGTTCAATGATAGATTTTTTTGACGCTATGATATTTCTAAAGTGTAGATGGTGGACCTATCCTAAAGTTTGTAAAAGTGACCTTCCTAGAAGTTTAAATCTAAAGGTAATAATGTACTTAAAGATGAAAGTAACACTCAGAATCAAAATGACTATAGTAATGACTAAATGATACCTAAAGGATGCAAAATTGAGCAAATCATTTCAAGTTTTTGTCTAAGGACAAGTAAGATAGATCAAAGACTGATATGAAAGTGTTGACTGGATAGTGACCATGAATTCTGGTTTTCTAATAATTTGGAAAATGCGTCACAAAATTTATCAAATGCGGTTCTGTTTCACAGTTGCGGTTTTCTGTCAATCAGTTGTGTGTTTCTAGTAAAGTTCAGTGTCTGAATCTGGAAGATGCGGTTAAGTTTCTCACAGATGCGACTAGTAATGAAAGTTGTGATTCATATTGTAATAGATGTGTTTTCCTAAACTTATGCACTGGTAAAAATTTTGCGACAGTGGAAAATGTGTCGTTTGAGAGTGCAGTTGTGGCTCACCTTGTTAGATGCGTCACAGAATATCACAAGTGTGGTTTTTGAAGACAAATGTGGTTTTCGATAGAGAAAATGCAAGCTAATCTAGCAGATGCGACTCGATAGAACAATTGCGACTTTATGGTGAACAGTTGCGACTCTAGAGTAAATACAGTGAATAATGTTGAAAAATCTAACAAGCACTTGACAAGCACAATGTTTTGGGTGTAAACAAGTGCACATAAGACAAGTACAATCCTAATAGGCCAATAGGCCAAGGGTTTGTATACTTGGTATAGCCCACCGATATACCCCGGATTGGTGCTAAACACCTTTCCTTCTCAAGAGTGGATAGCTTAGAATTTTGGTGGCATTGGCTCCCCTCCACGGCTCATTAATGTCATTCAAGCACACCAACTTCGTATTCTTGGGTAGCGACCTCCCAAGAACTGTTATCTCTACTCAAGGGGATCAGAAGTGAGTGTCTTCAGGCATGATATTGTACCCTGCACTATACCAAGCAACAGTTGAAAAATGGTTGGCCTCTAAAACAAAAGGTGTTTAGTATGAGAATTTCGTTCATAGGGAATGATCCATGCAGTGAGAGTCCCCTTTCAGATCCATCTCATCGGAACCATACGTGTGATTCTTGGGCTTTCCCCAAGAATCCACTTTTATATATACCGGCTAGAAGTCCCCCAGGTTCAGGGTGCTACCGGTTTGAGTCGTCCTGGGGTGAGTACTTTTTCCCACTAGAACAAGCCCAAGTTTTAGAGTTCGTAACCGTTTCTCTTACACCTAGGATCACACGAATGCGTAAGGGGAGAGGATACTTCGATGTACCAAATCGTGAGGTTAATTACACAGTTGTGCTTTTGCACCAAACACAGTAAAAACTTGTTAATTTTAATCCGAATGAAAGATTCGCTACAATACCAAACAATCTGTTTCAAAAATTAACTAGGGTCTTTGACATGTGTTCTGCAGAAAGATTCATTAGTAGTTTTCAATATTTCCTTTGTCAATCGTATTGCAAAAACTCGTTAACTCCTCAAGACACACGTTGAACACAGAAGATTAGCGAAAATAAAAACATCAAAGGAAACTGTAAATTAAAAGTCTAAAACCTAAAAATATACCAGTTGGATGCGTCATTTTCTCTGTCAAATGCGTCGTGGTATTTTACCAGTCAGTTGCAGCTCAAAAAATGACAGATGCGTGATTCCTTTTCAGATGTGTCGTTTTCGTTCATAGATGCGGTCAAGAATGTCAATTGTGTCATTTTGTAAAGCTGATGCATCTCTAAATGTCAATTACGACATTTTGTCAAGCAAATGCGTCATTCCATACAAAAACTTGCAAAATGAAATAAAAGTCTACGGATACGTGAAGATGGTGTCTTCACGTCGGGTTCACCAAATGTAACATCTAGAAAAATGCAAAAGAAATAGATTAGAGCAAACATGCAATGCAATCTAAAACTCTAATGCAATCTAAGTTAAGCAACAAAGAACAAAGGAAAGCCAAAACGTAAATAAACTGAAACAATCTCACCCAATATGTATGTAATTCCATGTATCATCTTGATTGCCCTTCTCCATTTTGTCATTGTAGTATAATTGCCCTCATATTTTCAAAAATTTGTGCAAATATATCCTATGATAGCGATTTAGCAAAACATCGAAGATTAAAGATAGTTGCTCCCAAAAGTCATAATATTTCAAGAGAGATTGGAATGATGAAGAATAGATCAATTTATAGAAAATTGATTATTCAAACAACAGGCCAGGATTGAAAGATCAACAGATAGTTTAGATCAACAGATTAGACATGCATTCTGATAACTGTTAGTAGTGACATGAGTGATACAAATTAGAAATAGAATTAAAGATTAAATAAATGATTTAATCTTCAAGTTTGGTATTTGAAAATAGAAGAATTATCTTTGCATGACAAAGATAAAGATGGATTAAAGCAACTCATGTTCGAATGCACCCACAAGATTTAATTAATTAAATAGGAATATTTAATTAATATTCATGTACACACAATTGAGTTAGCACTTGACAATTGAATGATTTGACAAAGAGATTACTCGGGAAAGCCACTTAGACATTAAATACTGAGTTAACTAAGCGATTTAAATAGATGTTGAGTCGAGTCAAAGTGAATGCTTAGATAACTCACACAATTTATCTAAATATAGAGGAATGCGTTAAAATAGGATTTATGAATTAAATAATTCATTTAATTCAATATTTGATATTTGAAGAATAATTAAATAAACAAGATTTATTTAATTTAATGATGAAGGGGTTTGAATGAATAATTAAATAAATAAAAGAATTTATTTAATTATAGTTGAAATATGATAGAGGTAAATTAAATAAGAATTTATTTAATTGAAGAAGAAGGATAAGGTTAATTAGTAACATAATGAAATAAAAAGCATTTATTTAATTAATCAGATGGAATAAAGAAAAGTGTGAAGTAATTAAATAATTAAGATTATTTAATTAATAGAAGAAATGAAGACTTTAGAGAATAATTAAATAATTGACATTATTTAATCATGACCATGGACGAAATACGAATTATGAAGAATATTGAAGTCGTAGGCTTAAACCAGATTTTGGTGTCTACAAAGGGATTCAGTGAGAGAGAGGGAGGGAGTGGAAGAGAGATAGAGAGTATAGGGTTACGGGTAGAGGGTAGAAGGTAGAGGGTTAAGGGTAGAGGGGAGGGAGATAAGAGTGAGAGAGAGAGAGAGAGACCTAAGAGAGGGAGAGGGGGTAGGAGGGTGAGACTTGAGAGAGAGGGAAAGAGGGAGGGAGTGGGAGAGAGATAAGGGGTAGAGGTTAAATGTAAGGAGTAGAGGGTTTAGGGTTTAGAGGTTAAGGGTTAAGGGTTTAGGGTTTAGGTTTAGGAAGAGGGAGAGAGATAGAGGGAGAGAGAGAGAGATAGAGACTTGAGAGAGGGAGAGGGTAGGAGGGAGAGACTTGAGAGAGAGAGGGTAGATGGTTTAAGGTTTGAAGGGTTAAGGGTTAATGGTTTAGGGTTTAGGGTTATGGGTAGTGATGGAACTTCAAAGTTTTGTTCTGTGCGTTCTATTTTATCTTGCCTTGTGTCTCTAGTCATCTATGGTGTTTGGGAAAAGCCTAAGGTTGGGGTTTTACCTTCGTCTTCATGTAAAACCCTAGTGTTCATCTACACCTTGGATGGGATCTATTTGGTCGTTACTTTTTGGGAAGGTTTTAAAACGACTTAAGCCCTATCACTTCGTCTAGCCTAGGCCCCCTTTTGTTTTATCATTTTATTTCCTTTGCCTGACTTTATTTTTCCTAAGTCATTTGTTGGTCCTGTGTTCCCTCACTAAAACAACTTATGTCATTGTTTGTTGTTGGCGTAGTGATGTCCCCTTATTCCTTTAGGGGAGAGGGACTAGTAGTCGTGCAGGATAACTTTCTCAACATGTAGCAATTGATTGGAATATCATAGAACCTTCATTTTCTTTTTAAATGTAGACTGGTCTCTTATTTATCTATAACTAAGGTTTAGAAGCACGACTCATCATGCAACTCGCCAAATCGGCAGATCTTTTGAGAAGTGTCTAAAATTTGACTTTTTAAAGGTTCGACCAAAACTTAATCATGGAACCCCCAATAGTTGAACAAAAAAATATCATTTGTTGCTTGTAGAATATCATATTTTTATTTAAATTAAAATTAATATACAACCTAAGTGGACCAAATACTTATTGATAACCATAAATCTTTGATATCTCTACCTTTATATTCAACACATATGGACTAATAGTTGAACACAAAAAATCTATTTGTTGTTATAAAAACAACACATAATTATTTAAAATACAACTTATATTGAACAAAAATGGACCAATAGTTGAACACTAAAACTTTTTGAAAATCCTTCACATTTAATGGGAAAATACATGTTATTTATTGTGCTCACCTTTTATATTTGTGATAGGAAAAACTATTAATATAAAATTATCCAATGCTTGTACATTGCTACCCCAATTGTTGTACACATAAGAACAATATTTTTTCACTATGATAACAATACTTGTTTAAATGAGTGTCTTATTTTATTAAATGAGAATTTTATTTTTTAAATGATATACTTATAGTGGAGAGTTATGATATTTTATTTGAAACAAAAAAATACTTATTCACTTCTTCATGAATGTATTTATGTTTTTTTCATATAACATTTAGAGGTTCTCATGTGTTCAAGTATGGGTCCATTTTTTATCAACATTGGTTTTTTCTTTATTTACATTTGGACTATTTACTTACAATATATAGTATAAATATGTGGTAAGACTGAGTATTATCATCACGATTGAGCGCGCAACTATTGGAACCCGCACAACTACTAGGCCCTCTCCCCTAATAAATGTTTTTATTTTGCAAAGGGACAAGTTCGCATGGACGATCAATTGTCATGTGATCTCAGTCATTCCCCACCATCCCACGATGACCCCACCACACTGTCTTTGTTGATCATGATATCACAAGCGAGCACCACGTGTCTCATCCAGTCAAGCCGAAGGAATGATAAATACTTTGATGTGTCTTTAATACATTATGACGTGGGTTACTAAAGCAGTTTAAAGATGCACATGTTTTAAATCAACAGAGATGTTATAATCTCGATAGAAAGGTGCTCGATGGTTAATAACAAGGCCAGCGACTGTGTTGAATGAATAGGATTGCCGATGGTCTAGATCCACAGTTTCCCACCATCGCGTGATCAAAATTTGTGAGGTTTTTATTGATTGCGATATCACGGTCGGGTACCATGTGGATCTCCTTTGGCAACAAGTAGTATGGTGGGCCCCTTATTGCCATGATGGAGACTATGTCAGTTTGCTTTGAAGGCAGTCGTCTGATGATTTAACCAAGGTCAAGGATCGATGGCTAATATTTGAATATGGATCAAATGCGATTAGAGTCATTCGTGCAATGCACGAGTAAGCTTTAATGGCGGACATGACATCTATTGTCATGGTTTGATTGAAATAAAGCAACTATTCTTCAGCTTTTGGTATCACAAAGCATTCAAAACATCTTAAATGGGGATTGTAGGTCGATATGTTTTGTATGAGGATTTGATAAGTAGCATTGGGTTAGGATACATGTTGAGGAGATTGTAAAGCAATGTTCTCAAGGATCTTATATGTTGTGTTAAATTTATCATAATCCCTTAAATGCTTATGAATTTGACTCCCCCAATAGATATATGGCACTGATATGAGTTATACTAATTCTTATGGTTCAGTATTTGTTTGTCTTTACCTAGACCTTGCTACAAATTGCAAATCAATGACTATCTTATACTGTGAAAATGTGTTCTAGTTATCTCATGCTCCAAATAGTTGATATTATTGATGAACAACCAATTCTATTCAATATTATCCTATTATGTTGATCTATTTAAAAGATATTATCTATTGTTGTTAATGTCATTTATGATAATGGTGCAGAGGTTGTAAATGCAATAAGGGATCACCCTCTCGGGTCTTGCAGAGCCCAAAGTGTAGGAGGTCTTTAAAATCCTCATCAGTTGGTTCAGGTCCTTCAAGCTACCCTTGATTGGAATTGGAAATTCCATAGGTAAATTAGAAAACCAACCTGGTTAGAGTAAAAAAAATGAATAGGTAGAGGGGAGAGAGATAGAGAGATTCAGTGAGAGAGAGAGGGAGGGAGTGGGAGAGAGATAGAGGGTAGAGGGGAGGGAGATAAGAGGGAGGAGAGAGAGATACTTGAGAGAGGGAGAGGGGAGGAGGGTGATACTTGAGATAGAGAGGGAGGGGCTTAGGGAGGCGAGTGGGAGAGAGATAGAGGGTAGAGGGTTTAGGGTTTAGAGTTTAAGGGTTAATGGTTTAGGTTTAGGGTTGGTAGAGAGGGCAGATAGAGATGAGTAGAGAAGTTGACAAGAGAGAAGGAGGAGTGGTGAGAGATGGAGGGTAGAGGGTTTAAGGTTTAGAGTTTAAGGGTTTAGGTTTAGGGTTTAGGGGTTAAAAGGTAGAAGGAGAGATAGAGGGAGTGAGGAGTGAGAGAGACCTAAGAGAGGGAGAGGGGTAGGAGGGAGAGTATTAAGAGAGAGAGAGAGGAGGGAGTGGGAGAGATATAGAGGGTAGAGGTTTAAGGATTTAAGCGTTAAGGGTAGAGAGCTAAGGGAAGAGTGGAGAGACTTAGGAGTGAGAGAGAGAGAGAGAGAGAATTAGGAGGGGGAAGGGAGAGAGAGGAGGAAGGGAGAGAGAGAGACCTGAGAGAGGGAGTGGTGCTAGGATGGAGAGACTTTAGAGAGAGAGAGAGGGAGGGAGTGGGAGATAGATAGAGGGAGAAACGGTTAAGGGTAGAGGGTAGAGGGTTTAATTGTTTAGGGTTTAAGGGTTAAGGCACTAATACATTTGACTACAAAATATGATGAAACTGTCTGAATGAAATATGTAAAATTTGATGTGTAATTTGTAATTTTAATTTCAAAGTTTATCCCTCGACGTTCAAAATTTCGAAACTTGGGTTCGTCGAAATGTCGGCTATCATTTTCATTGAATTTTCGACAAATATGAAAAATAGAAAAAAATCAAATTGTGGCCGACATAAAGAAAAGTGAGTTCACGCCTGATTTATTGTGACAGTGTTTTGCTCTACTTGAGACAGTTTTTGGAGAACTAAGGATGATTTTCTTGGAAAAAATCAAAAAAAATTCAAGAAGATATCACCGGGTTGAGGGTAGTCATTGTCTTTTTGTAGAATTCAGTTGTGAAGTCAGATTTGTAGTTCCAGGTTTGAAAATCATATTTTAAAGCAACATCTCATCATATTTCATTTTTAGAGGTTAAGGGTTTTGAAAATTTCATGTCCAGATTTTGTTGTGTGGAATCACCATAAGATCAAAACTGAGGAACAGATTCTTGTGACTATAATTATGTGATCCATAACTCTATTGGTCATGTCGCATAGTTGTGCTATAACAAATACAGGATGCATTCATGTGTGACCCAAGTTTAATGTGGCTATGTTGTGATAGAAATGGAGGAACTCATATAGTTAATTCAGGTTGTATAATGTAGGTGTCAATCATCATTGGGTGCATTCAGGTTGTCTCAAGTTTAACAGGTTAGGATGTAATTATGGCATGATCGAAGAGTGACTACCTCTTGCTACAATAAAGAGCCTATAACTCTGGTTGATATGCAGAGTGGTTGTGTTATATCAATTATGTAGTGCATTCAAGCAACACCCATGTTTAATGGGCTATTCTAGAGAGTGATCAAGATTTTCTAAACTTTATGAATGTTACTTGACATATATTTGTATAATCTCAAATTCCTTTAGAGGCTTTTGAAGTATCAATGTATCCTATATAGGGTTTAGAATGATTTCTTTTAATTAAATAAATAAATAAATGATGTATTTCCCTATAATTAGATAATGTGGATATCTCCTAAATCTGCCCCAGCACACTATCCTCTTTGGCATTGTATTCATTACTTCAGCTACTAGGGTTTTGCATGTGACATCTTTAATATCTTCATGACTATGGCTTTTAAATAGATCTCATTCTTTACTTTAATCCTTTTCATGGTAACCCTTGAGTTGCATAATCCACCTTCAATCTCTTCTAAGAACATTGCCTTAAGCTAGACTGCATAGTATGCATATAAAGCAAGTCCTTCATACCTGTCATTGTTCCAAACCATCACTCACTGCCTTGCTTAAAATGTTGCCTCCATAAGCACAATATCATGTTTTAAAATCATGGTTGCCATTGATTGAATATTAACGTCACCACTTTCATCATGAAGATACAATGAGATTTTTGTCTTCAAACTCAAGGCATTATGGAAGATAACATTATGAATTGTTTGTTGTGTACGATTCAATTTTCTTGCACATTACTATTTTGCTAACTTCCTTTAAGACTAGGTATTGCACCCTCAACTACAATCTCAAACAACTCACTCACTATCACTTGAAGATTCCTTTCATGAGCATCCTTCTATAAAATCAAAATATGCCTTATAGACTGCCTACTTACTATTGGGGACTCATTGTTTCATGGTATTGTAGTTCTTAAGATCCTTCAACCTTATTGACACTACTTCACAGTCCACAAGGTAATATTCACTATTCTTCCATCTTTGGTGAGTCTCAAAAAACTGGTCAAACATGCAATCCACTACCTCCATTATACAATATTAATGGCTAAGAAGAAACATTGAACCTATGATTACCACTGTTACTTAATTTGGACAGTCATTCCCTGATTGCATTTTTCTTGCATAACACTACCTAAACATTTGAAAACCCTTAAGGTTAAGCAAGGGTAAGGAAACTCACGTTAAAATCTCCACTTTACTATGCAAGGTTTGAGCTTTATTATCTTGTCATTGCAGCCTCTTTTTGACTATCACATCTCAAATGACTATCATTCTTCTTACCATAGATTGCATTTACAAATGTCACTAAGCTACATAGTGTGCTTGTTATTGGCTACAATCTTTAGATTGCAAGATTTTGTTATTACCTACAATGTCTCAATCTTTCTGGTATTGCAACCTCACTAATCTGCTATAGTTATTATTTATGTTTCTACGGAGGCCTAGGGTTTGTACCCTAATCATGCTCTTACCAATGCTTCTGTTGTTTTTTATTAGGGCTCTCTCAATGTTGAGGGCCCTAGGGATAAGCTCGTCATAAGAAGTGACACATTGCATCTTTAACTAAAAGGATAAATCCATATTGACATTAGCAATGATGATTCGACTTGTTGCTCCTTAGGAATGGGTCACTTGCTCTTACTAGCTCGCTACCTCCATTGTTGTAGGAATTTTGTGATCAAGTTCAATATTCTAATTTTAGGAGTCTTAATGGTTGGAAATCATAGTAAAATCATAATTTAATAAGTTTTGTAATTAGCATTGTAAAGTGTTTTTTGGGGTCATTAACTTCAGACTATCTTCTCTTTTGCAGGGGTGGTTGCATGCCAAATTTTTTTGGTGTAAAATATTGGAATTATTAGATTATGTTACCTGTCTATGAATACAAATTATTGGAGTGAGAGTTTGATATTTTTTGAAGATCTAAATAGTCAAGCTTGGTAAAGAAAACTCATGTTAGATAATATTAGTCCACAACAAAATGAAGAGACACTTGATAGATTGTGGGCTAGATTGAAAAGAAAGGGTGATGGGAAATGTTATTGTCCTTGCAATAATTGCAAGGGCTTAAAGACGAGATGAATTTTAATCACAATAGCTAAGAAACATTGTAGGAAGCATGGTCACGTTGAAGGGGGGCATGATTATCATCCATTGGTAAGTTGTTCATTATATGTTTTTATATTGATTGAATTTGTAAATGTTTATATTGTTTTAATATTTCATATATATATATAATCAATTGATCATGATCATGGTTTATTTGTGTCTATCATTATTATAAAGGTGGGACACCCTAGGGTAGATGATATGGATTATCACGGCCCGGAGAATGTGGTTTTGCAAGCGGACGAACATGGAGCTGTGAAAATTGAAGATGAAGTTAATGATCCTATGGAAGAAGATAATCATGCGCTAGAAAACACAATTGAAGATAATGGTACAAATACATTGATCCATGCCACATTTAGTGGCAGTGCTGATCATGATGATCAAGATGACTTTGATGATGTTCATAATTTACCTATATTTGACAAGGCATACGAGCCCCTTTATGAAGGCTTTGAAAAAACTCTTCTCTCTACTGTATTGTTGTTGTTGAACTTGAAGGTTATGAATGGTTTATCAAACATAGCAATCTCATGAATGTTAAGGTATGTCATATATGTCATCTTTTTTCATCTATTTTAATTGTTGTTAGTTCATCACTAGTAAATAAAAGATGAAATATGTACTATTAATATTCTTTATATGAATAAATTATTTTTTGTTGTAGATTGATTGGTGATTTTTTGTTACCACCATCAAATATTTTACCTCGCTCATATCAAGATTTATGTGCCATTATGAAAGATATCATAATGGAGTATCAAACAATAGATGCATGTCCCAATGATCATATTATATATCATAAACAACAGGAATTTGCAATAGAATGCTCGAAATGTCATATTAGTAGATATCAAACAGATCAACTAACAAAAAAGGTGCCTTGCAAGGTTCTTCGTTAGATTCTCATTATTCCACGTATGCAACGATTATTTAGGTGTGAAAGCTTAGTGCAATTGATCGATTACCATGCACGGAATAGAAGTGGAGATGACATTCTTTGAATTCCTGCAAATGGTTCTACATTTAGGGACATGGAGGAAAAATGGCCACACTTTAAAGAAGAACCTTATAATCTCAGGCTTTCATTGGGATCGGACGGTGTCAATCCATTTGGAGAGTTGAGATCTATTTACTTAGTGTGGCTTGTTTTTGTTATCAAAAATAACATTCCTCCATGGATGTCAATAAAGAGGGAGCACATAATGTTGTCAATGATTGTTCTAGGTATTTGTTTATATCAATTTTCTTTAACGTAGTAGCATCTCATTTGTCTTATTTGTTGCATAATAACTTATATTTTTTTCATTCAATAGTCATGTACATTAATTTATATATATTGCAGTAAAATGGCTATAATAATTATGTAATGTTTATGTTCATTCAACTAGGTAAGTACCAAGTTAAAGATATGAATTTATATATCGAGCCTCTTATCGATGAGTTACTAAAGTTATGGATTGGCATCACTATGTATGACATCTCCAGACCAATAGGACAAAGAAAATTTCAATTCCATGCAATGCTTGTATGGACAATTCATGATGCCCCAAGGCTAACACATTTTTGTGGTATGTTATAGCATTTGAATGCACTTTAACAATATTTAATTTGATGAAGTATATATCATGAATGTTTTTAAAATAATCTATTCATTATATATAATTATAAAAAATTGGCATATTTAATCCAATTTTATATCATCTTGCAGGTCTTCAAACAAAAGGAAAATTTGCATGTCCAATTTGTGGTCCAAAGATGAAATCTCATCGTTCAACAAGTTGAGGAAAGCAAGTGTTTGATGAGTATAGGCACTTCCTCCATAGAAATCATAAGTATCGAACTACTGAAAAATATATTTTCAATGGGAAAGAGGAGACTACATCAAAACCACGAAGAATGTAACCTCACCTATGGAAGTTGGAATATAATAGAATTAATCGTCAAGGTTATACATCAGATCAAATTGTTTATCTATCATATATGATATGTTTTGAATTTATATTTTTATATTGTGTTGTGTTTACTCATGTTGTAATTGAAAATGATTGTCGTTAATTTGTTTAACTTATATGCTTCATGAAGGTCATCAAGGCATTAATGGTCGGCTTCCACAGGGACTGAAAATTTATCCCAGACAATTTAGTAGGTTGCCCTACTATGAGCAGCTACAAATTGTGCATTTGTTTGATAAAATGCATATTGAAAGAATATAACAAAACGTTATGGAAAATATTGGATGGAAGGCATGACAAAGAAAAAATTGTCAAAATTTGTAGTGACATTCAGGAAGCCAATCATGCAATGAAAAATGTCATTCAATTAAATAGTGATGGAGACCAAATTAATATAAGTGCCCTTCCTTGGTTATTAACAGAGCAGCAAAGCAATGCTATAAAAGAAGTCATACAAAAAAATTGATTTCCCATAGGATTTGCTGTGAACATAAACAATATAATAACAAAGAAAGGTGAATTTGGGTTAGGGATGAAAACACATGATTGGCATACCTTCATTAAGGTAATTGTTCTTGTATATTATATACAATTGTATAATACATGTACTTTTCAGTGTATTGTGTTTACTACTTTTGGAAAAATAATGAAAAGATCATTTTATAATTGTTACAGTACGTTCTACCTCTATCTCTCCCAGACAACTTTGACAACAATGTCAAACAAGTTATATATGATCTTAGAAAATACATGAGGTAAGTAGCGAGATTTGTTTAATTCACTGTATACATCTTATAATTGCCATTTGTTTTACTTGTTATGTAATATACTGTATATATTTTTTAAATATCGTTAATATATTTGCATCTTGAATCACTTTTAGATGGCTATCATCTAAAGAAATCCATAAAAAAGATATAAATTATTGGAAGAGAAAAATTCCCCATCTAATGTGTGAAATGCAAAAGTGTCTACCTTCAACATTTTTCAATGCACAGGAACACTACCTCATACACCAAGTTGAGGAGATTGAATATTGTGGACCTGTACACATAAGGTCAATGTGGATAGTTGAGAGGCACTTGAAATTTTTGAAGGCTTTGGTTAGACAAAGAGTACATCCTGAGGGTTCTATGGTGGAGGGATATATGGTATACCAGACCATGGTGTACATTAGTGAATATCTTCCTAAGTATGCAGCAAAGATCCATTTAGATAGCATTTGAGATCCCAACTCCATTAACAAATTCAAAGGGGAGTACCTGTTGGGGAAAGGTAGATTGACGAAAGTGAGAGGTAATTATAAGATGGTCATGAAGATAAATTGGAATGCATTTTACATATGGTTTTTATGTATATTGTACTTATTCAATTTTTAATCTTCAATATACATCAATTATAAATTAAGGTCGTATATTGTGGTATTTAACTAATTATACGTCGTTTGTGAATTTCAATTTATTTTGGTACAGTTGGTCGAGAGTGGGATGCACTACATTTGTATGTTGCCAACAATCTTGATTGATGACGGTGATGGATTTCGAAATGTCAACAACTGGGTCAATGATTAACATGGAAAAGGTGTGTGTATTTCATTGGAGTTAAAGAAGATCATTGTAATGGAGATTCCAATGTTACACAAAGAGAAATTGATTTAGCATATGGTTTAAGAGATAAGCAGGTACGTATAAATATATTATCACCCATATTATTTAATTATTTTTAAGTATATTGATGTATATATATCTTGAGATTGTTTTCTTTGCATACATTCGGCCAAGAATAAATATGTTTATCAACTGATGATATTGCAATAATTTTTACATGTTTGACATATTGCAGGTGAAACACCACAAGGCTATGTTGTGCAATGGTTGTATATTTCAAATCAAAATGTTGGATGACATGAAGAAAACTTGTGATTCTAGTATAACTGCAATCTTTCAGGTGACTAATGTTTCATCTAGAAGCGACATGCATCCAAAAGTCCTAGAAAATATATACTATGGGATTTTGGATGATATACTTGAGTGTGACTTTAAGTCCTTTAGATTAATTTTGTTCATCATCCTATGGTACAGGCTATGATTGAATGAAAATGATCCTGAAAGAATTGTTATTGAACATGATAATGGATTTACCATGGTTAATACAAGGTTGATTGAGTGAGCTAGAAATGAGCCCTATGTTCTTCCAAGCCAATGTGAGCAGGTATTTTACTCAGAGGTTCCAGGTAAACCGGGTTGGTCATTTATTGTTAGACATGATCCAAGAGGAAGGCCGGTAAATTATAATGTGGTGGAAGAAGAAGATACCAAAGAAATAGAAGATGATGTAGATGATGATCAGGATCAACATTTAGTTGATGATGTCCCTGACGAAGATATCGAAGAGGAGGAACTAGATGATGATGATGTAGGAGTTAATGTTCATGAAGATGACATCTGTGTGGATGATGACATTATCAAAACTGATATCGATGATGATGATAATGATATAACAAATCCTTACAATGTTGAATCTGGATCGGATGATACAGACAAAGAGTTGGATGAAGAAGAAGATCAATGACATTGAAATGTATAAGTTATGTGATTATATTATCTATTTGATATTAATTTCTTGATATAATTATATTTGAATTATGTGGTTACATAATTGATTCATAATGTTTTTAATTTTTATGCCATTGCATAATTAATTTAATGATGTACTTTTTAATGTTTGAAAGGTCAAAAAATTAAAAAAATTCAATAGTGATGTTAACAACCTTGAAATTAGTGTGTTTTATGTTTCATGTGATCATAAAAGATTAAAAATTTAGTTGTAAAGGTGGTTGTTTAGTGGTTGACGTGTATGTTGGTTCTTTTTACAATGTAACCAGGTTTGTCTTCTAATATACCTATGTAATTGCCAATTTAATCGGCGTTCTGTTAGATTCCATCTCAACCGACGAGACTTTAAAAGCTCAGACACTTCGGCTCCTTACAAGACCCAAGAGGGTGATCCCTTTAATGTGCTACAACCTCTGCACCATTATTATAAACAACATTAACAATAGCAGATGATCTCACTTAATAGCCCAACACGATAAGATAATATCAACTAGAATTGGCTGTTCATAGACAATATCAACTATCTGGAGCATGAGATAACTAAACACAATCCATTGTATAAAATAGTCAATGATTT
>VDFB02256132.1:219148617-219166499 GCA_007258455.2 Sequoia sempervirens | reverse complement strand
TGAGGGCGCTACCGCAACTCTGTGAGCTTTTCCTGCAAAATCTTAACTCAAAGAAACATTAAATGCAAGACCCGTGTGTGGGTCCCACCGGGCGTGCCGGAAATGTATACCTTGGAATTCCTACTGCTCTAAATGTGTGAAATAACTAAGAAACATGAATAACAAAATACTAAGGACACCTCAAGATTAGCCAAAAGAGTGGTTCAACGAAAAAGAATGCAAATAAAATGAAACACAAATATTTTTACCTCCCTTGTTGTTGATACCTCTTTGATTGGCCCTTGCTTGGATTGGTTGTGTGCTCCTTAGATGATTGTTTGAATGTCTAAATGCAAGAATCAATATGCAAGATGATGAGCAAAGATGACTAAATGATTGAAAAGGCTTGAGGATTCAAATGGACAGCATGTAGTTATGAGAGTGCAAAGTGTTGGAAATGCCCTTGAGGAGGGGGTATTTATAGAGGAACTCTAGAGAATTCAAGGGTCAAGATTGATCCAACAAGGTCAAGATGAAGGGCTATGGTGGGTTGAGAACCCACAAGCCCTCACATCTTGACATGTGGAGGGTGAAGTGGACAAGAGGGTATGAGGTGGAGATGAGTTGTCAAAAAGGTACATGAGGTGGAAAAGGACATGCACCTTGGGGGATGAGAGGATTTCCACAAAAAGGGATTTCTTGTCCCCAAGTGGGAGTGAAAGGGACTTTTGAGGAATTTTGGAATTCCTCAAAAATCTACATGGGAAAGTGAAAGGTGGTTGGGGATATAAATGTGAATTAAAAATTCACACTCATAGGATGATCTAGAGGGTAAAAGGTGGGCTCCAAAAAGGTGGGACTTGGTCACATGTGGAGATTGTGACAAGTCCAAGGTTCTAGAAGCCTTGGGAGAATGGAATGTGAATTAAAAATTCACATTTAAAGGAGAGGAATCTAGAGCAAATAAATGTGAATTAAAAATTCACATAGGAAAGGGGGTTAACATCAAAAAGGAAAAATGGAAGAATTGACCAAAAAGGTGGTGCTAAATTTAGCTAATGATTTTGGTTAAGGTTGTGCAAATATTGGATTAGGCTAATTAACAGAAGATTAGAGGCAAGTGGCAAATGTAGGAGGATGTGACAAGGAGAGAGAAAGTGAGGAATTTTAAATTGATTTTTAAATCAAAAAGAGGAAGAATGACTAAATTAAATAAATTAGTGTATTTATTTAATTTAGAGAGGAATAATGGAAAAGACAAAGTATTAATTATTAAATTAAATACTTTATCGATACAGAAAGGTGTAATATTAATTTAATAAATTAATATTAATATGATAGACGAATGCAACAAATTTAATCATATGGAAGTGATTAAATTTAGATGTCTACAGAACTAAACTAAACTAAACTAAACTAAACTAAACTAAACTAAACTAAACTGAATTGATACTAAACTGAACTGAAATCCACTCATGTAAATGGAAATCCCTAACTTGTAGGATATTTGCATGCATTATTGAAGTGTTATCTTTTCTCCAAACAATTAACTTAAGCAAGGTGGGTTCCACCTTCCATGAGGGCACCCCATGTGCTCCTATTTTGTAGGAGCTCTTCTGGGACATCCCCACATGTTCCTATCATTTAGAATTAATTAAAAATGTTCATTTCATTAAAATTTAAACTCTTTCTAATCCTAGTGTTTGGGAACACTTTCCAAGTACTTAGGAGATACATGAAATATGTTTACGATTGCAATTAAATGGCATCCTATTCCCAACATCTAGAAGAGACTGAATTGGGATAAAGAAGAGATTCACCATTCACTAATGCATCATCTCTAGAAGAGAGTAAATTGGAATGAAGAGAGGGTAGAGTATCGTTAAGAAAAGTATCAATTATTTCATCTTCTTGCAACAAGATATCCTTGAAAGCAAGAGGAATCCCATGAGAAGGATCAAAGATACAAAGTGACATGGGAAAATCCAAGTCACTATCACATGCATGAAATGGAACATCATTAACATTTTGAATATAATTACATATTGAACTCATAAAAGAGGATATTGAATTTATTTTGAAATTAATAAGTTAAATATAATAAACAATGTATAAACAAGTCAGCTAATCTGAAGTAGTCTAGGGGTAACAGAACTATGAAAAACCAAAAATCTAGATTTTCAAATTTTTTGGTATTTTCTAGGTTCTAGTAATTTGCATTTTTAGAGGTCTTCGAAGTAGAATTTGGGCTCAAAAATTTTGTTTGTCCCTAAAAATTTTCTATTGAAGGAACAATATTTTAGGGATTGAATTATTCCTCTTGAAGACCTTTCCAATGGTGTAAACAATTCTGAATTCCGAGCACTGAGTCAAAAGTTATGACCTCACCAAGTTGGGGTAAATAAATTCCTAGTTTTTTGAAAAATACTCCAGTTCACGCTGGGTTCATCAAAATTTAGAGAAGGGGGATTCGCTACTCATGAGTCCCTTTATTCTCAAGATATTCCCAAGGGGTGAACTTCCCTAAACTACCTCAAGGAACAAGGTGAGATTTCTAGAATCTAAAGGAGTAAAATCACTGAGGTTTTCTGGACAAACTAATGGGCTCTCGACCAAAGTATGACAACACAAAATAAGGACAACAATGTGGCATGCTGGAGTCCTAGAGGCATGCTAGCATCTTGTATGGACCAGAAACCAAGTTTATCATAGAAAACAACAAAGTGACCAATAACAATTAGATTGCACTAAGAACTTACAAAATGTGAGAAGGTAATAGAATGTAATAGAACTGGAATGAAGTAAAGTACAAATGATAAAGTTAAAGAGGATGAGATATAGAAGAAGCTCACAAAAAGCCAAGTAATTGAGCCTCTAGAAAATGAATGTCTTCAATAATTGCATGCATAAGATATGGAGAAAATGTTGGGGTTGTATAGGGGTTTGCCTCAATCAAACCCTTGTTTTGGTGTTCCCATCTCCACAGAAAACCAAATAGATAGATAGAGATAATAGGAATGAAATGAATGCAAGAGTGATAAAAGCAATCCCCACTCAAGGAGGAGAACCCGTATCTCAGGGACATGATAAATCCCAAGATACTTGCAAGCACAAGGTAAGAGAGATATCATTTGTAAGGCTTAAGGAAGCCAAAGAGAGCAAGAATGAAAGAGAGTTCTTGAAGTTGTTGTAACTAGTGAGAGATTTGTGAAAGCAAGAGAGTAAAGAGGGAAAGGATATTGTATGCAAGAGAGAAAGCTCCAAAGAGACAAAATGAATTGAAAGAATAGATTAAAAAGAGAGAATAGGAAGGAAAAGAAGCTTCTTGAGCAATTACAAGGCATCCCAAGCCGTTACCACCAACAAAAATTGTTGACAAGTGGAAAACATGCTCAGAAATAGTCATTTGAGCATTGAAATGTCACAGGATGCTAGCACGACACACAGATGTCTGTGCGACGTGCTAGTGTCCAGACACATCACACTACAAAAAAACATGAATGGAAAAAGTACAAGGTTTGACACAAAGTTGACGCATGAAGGTAGCTGTTGAAAAGGGGTCTTGAGCATCCTAGGAGGGGAAAATGGTTGGTGCAAGGGCTAGAATGAACCTACACAAGTGCTAAGAGAGTGGACATTAAAGTGGATACAAGAATGTATTTGAAATTGCAAGGGGTGCAATTTTATGACATTACAAGTTTATGCAAGAATCCCATCATGATCGAGAAGATGATTATGAGACATTGAACTTTACACTGGTGAGAAAGGGGGAAATTTAGTGACTACTAATAATTGTGAATACAATTTGATACATATATATTCATATATACTTAAATGGAAAAATACTACACAAAATAAGGGAATTTTCTTAATAAACTAATGTAATAACACCTACATTCATAAGGTGTCAATAAAAACCCCTAAATTAATTTCTACCCCTTAAATTTATATTTTTGATATCCCATGTGCATATACTAGTATAATTAAAATAACTCCCTATTTTCACCAAGTATCCTATGTAAAATTTGTAGTTCAACCTGCAACTTTATATATATATATATATATATATATATATATAATAAAAGAAAAATCACAACCATACAATAACATAAAATTAAGAATACAGTTTTATTGGGTTGTGCATACGATTGTTATGTGAAGAGACAGGTTGTGAAGTCTAACCATTCCTTTGAGATAACCTCAAATAAGTAAACCAACACATCTTATTAACCATGAACTAAAATTATGCAGGTTGAGCAATACAATATGTAGTTCAACTTGCAACTTCATATATACAATGAAAGAAAAATCACATCCCTCCAACAACATAAAATTAGGAATAAACATTTTTTGGTGTTGCACATACCTTTGTTATGTGAAGATAAAGGATATAAAATCCTACCAATCCTTTGAGATAATGTCAAATGCTCGCACAAAAACACATCTTACAAACCATGACCTAAACTTGTGCAAGTTTAACAACACAATGTGTAGTTCAACTTACAACTTCATATATACAATGAAATCAAAATTACAACACCCTATGAATGGGTGAAAATATATGTTAGAAAAAAAGAAGCAAACAAAAGAGTGCAAGAAAACAAATATTAACACCCTACACCTCAATATTGGTCAAATTATTAGCTTAACAAAACAAAATGGAAAATTTCACCTTGTCGAGTTGTTCTTTGGTTGGCCCTTGATTTGTGATGTTGTATGCTCTTTTGATGGAAAATAGATAATGATGCAAGATGGTTGGAATTGTATGAAAATGGATTCAAATGCTAAGTGTGGACTCAAATAGAAAAACTACAAGATTTTGGCTATGGCATGCAAAAGTCCCCCAAATGAGAGAAAAGAGGGGGTATTTATAGAGAATTTTGGATTCTCTAGAGAAATGGACAGTTGAGATTAAACCAGCAAGGCCAAGATGTAGGGCTATGGTGAGTTGAGGACTCACAAGCCCTCACATCTTGACATGTGGAATGTGAAGTGGCTTGAAATTGGTGATGTGCAAATGAGGTGGAAGGAGGGTACATGAGGTGGAAGAAGGACAAGTACTTTGCAAGTACCTTGGGAGATGAGAAGATTCCTTGGAGGAATAAAAAGTGAATTTAAAATTCACATGATTGGAAAATCTTGTGGATAAGACAAGGTTCTAAAGGGAGAGGTAGAGAGTACCTTGGATAATATAGGGTGCCTAAAAAGGTAAGTACTTGTCACATGTGACTTGATGTGACAAGTCAAAGATTCTAGAAGATGCATGGGAAAAGGGGAAGAGATCACATGGGGAAGAGAAAAAAGATTTTAATATTCCTTGGAAGGATAAAATGAATTAAAAATTTCTTGGGAAGTTGATTAGGCTAGTTAATGAAGGATTAGAGGAGGGTCAGGTGGCTAAGAGAGATTAGAGGTCAAATTGCAAAAGTTGGAGGATGTGACACATCCTAATCAAGGATTGGGCATCTGCACATCTCTAATGATAAGATTAGAAGATTGATTAGGATTAGATAAAAAATGATGGAGGATGTGACATATGCGGAATTTAATAAATGTCATATTTATTTAATTCATTTGATGAAAGGGGGAAGGTATTTAATTATTTAACTAGATACCTTAAGGATTAGAAGAACTTTAGAGGTATTAATTAAATAATAGTGATATTACTTAATTAATGTGGATAAGGGGATATTTAGATGAAAAGGGATATATTTGGATAAATTAAGAGTCCAAATTTAGGTGTCTACATTTTTCCCTCTTTGAGATGGTGTTACGAAGTAGCATCATTTCAAAGAATATTAAAACATAGAACTCAGAAGAAGATGGTTAGATTGGGAAAGATGCCCTAGTCATCAAAGGAGTGATTGGGAAGAAAGATGATGGGAGTGATAATGAAGATTGAGGATTGAGGATGCCCCCTCGAGAGGACATACAGGTTCAAGAGAACACGGATGTGCTCTCGAAATGAATGAGATAATGCAAGGGGAGATGAAGAAGATGATGCGAAGGGATGGATGAGAGGGGATCATAAGTGATAGGAGATGGCACTAATACATTTGACTACAAAATATGATGAAACTGTCCAACAAAATATGTAAAATTCGATGTTCGTCAGGTGCTTGTAAAATTTGATGTGTAATTTCTAATTTTTTTGAAAGTTTATCCCCGACGTTCGTCAAAATTTCGACGAACCTGGGGTTCATCGAAATGTCGGCTATTATTTTCATTGAATGTTCGACAAACATGAAAAATTAAAAAAAATCAAATTGTGGCCGACATAAAGAAAAGTGAGTTCGCGCCTGATTTATTACGACAGTGTTTTGCTCTACTTGAGACAGTTTGTGGAGAACTAAGGATGATTTTCAAAATTCAGGAAAAAATTCAAAAAAATATCACCAAAGTTGAGGGTAGTCATTGTCTTTTGCAGAATTCAGTTGTGAAGTCAGATTTGTAGTTCAGGTTTGAAAATCATATTTTAAAGCAACATCTCATCAGATTTCATTTTTAGAGGTTAAGGGTTTTGAGAATTTCATGTCTAGATTTTGTTGTGTGGAATCACCATAAGATCACAACGGAGGAACATATTCTTGTGATCAATTATGTGATCCATAACTATATTGGTCATGTGGCACAGTTGTGCTATAACAAATATAGGATGCATTCATGTGTGACCCAAGTTTAATGTGGCTATGTTGTGATAGAAATGGAGGCACTCATATAATGTAGTTAATTCAGGTTGTATAATGTAGGTGTCAATAATCATCATTGGGTGCATTCAGGTTGTCTCAAGTTTAACAGGATAGGATGTAATTATAGCATGATCGAAGAGTGATTACCTCTTGCTGCAATAAAGAGCCTATAACTCTGGTTGATATGCAGAGTGGTTGTGTTATATCAATTATGTAGTGCATTCAAGCACAACCCATGTTTAATGGGCTATTCTAGAGAGTGATCAAGATTTTCTAAACCTTATGAATGTTACTTGACATATATTTGCATAATCTGAAATTCCTTCAGAGGCTTTTGAAGTATCAATGTATCCTATATAGGGTTTAGAATGATTTCTTTTAATTAAAAAAATAAATAAATGATGTATTTCCCTATAATTAGATAATGTGGAGATCTCCTAAATCTGCCCCAGCACACTATCCTCTTTGGCACTGTATTCATTACTCCAGCTACTAGGGTTTTGCATGTGACATCTTTAATATCTTCATGACCGTGGCTTTTAAATAGATCTCAGTCTTTTCTTTAATCTTTTCATGGTAACCCTTGAGTTCCATAATCCACCTTCAATCTCTTCTAAGAACGTTGTCTAAGCTAGATTGCATAGTATGCATATAAAGCAAGTCCTTCATACCCCATTGTTCCAAACCACCACTCACCTTGCTAAAATGTTGCCTCCATAAGCACAATAGCATGTTTTAAAATCATGGTTGCCTGATTGACCATTAAGCTCACCACTTTCATCATGAAGATACAATGAAATTTTTGTCTTCAAACTCAAGGCATTATGGAAGATAACATTGTGAATTGTTTGTTGTGTACGATTCGATTTTCTTGCACATTTACTGCTTTGCTAACTTCCTTTAAGACTGGGTATTGCACCCTCAGCTGCAATCTCAAATAGCTCACTCACTATCACTTGAAGATTCCTTTCATGAGCATCCTTCTATAAATCAAACTATGCCCTATAGACTGCCTACTTACTACTGGGGAACTCATTGTTTCATGGTATTGTAGTTCTTAAGATCCTTCAACCTTATTGACACTACTTCATAGTCCACAAGGTATTATTCACTATTTTTCCATCTTTGGTGAGTCTCAAAACACTGCTCAAACATGCAATCCACTACCTCCATTATACAATATTAATGGCTAAGAAGAAACATTGAACCTATGATTACCACTGTTACTTCATTTGGACAGTCATTCCCCGAGTCAGACATTTGGTTTTGTCTAACACTACCAAAAGTATTTTAGAAAAACCCTTAAGGTCGCTAAGGGGTAAGGAAACTCGCTGTTAAAATCCCCACTTTACTATGCAAGGTTTGAGCTTTATTATCTTGTCACTGCTTAGCCTATTTTTGACTATCACATCTCAAGTGACTATCATTCTACTTATCATAGATTGCATTTACAAATTTCACTAAGCTACATAGTGTGCTTGTTATTGGATACAATCTTTAGATTGCAAGAATTTGTTATTAGCTACAATGTCTCAATCTTTCTGGTATTGCAACCTCACTAATCCACTAGAGTTATTGTTTATGTTTCTACGGAGGACTAAGGTTTTTACCCTAATCATGCTCTTACTAATGCTTTTGTTGTTTTTTATTAGGGCTCTCAATGTTGAGGGCCCAGGGATGCAGCTCGCCATAAGAAGTGGCCACATTGCATCTTGAACTAAAAAGATAACCAGATTGACATTATTAGCAATGATGATTCTACTCATTGCTCCATAGGAATGGGTCACCTTTACCAGCCTCGCTATACCTCCATTGTTATAGAATTTTGTGATCAAGTTCAATATTCTCGATTTTAGGAGTCTTAAATAGTTGGAAATCATAGTAAAATCAGAATTTAATAAGTTTTGGAATTAGCATTGTAAAGTGTTTTTTGGGGTCATTAACTTCAGACTATCTTCTCTTTTGCAGGGGTGGTTGCATGCCAAATTTTTTTGGTGTAAATTATCAAAATTATTAGACTATGCGTTACCTGTCTATGAATAAAAATTATTGGAGGTGAGCTTCGATATTTTTAAAGGATCGAATAGTCAAGCTTGGTAAAAGAAAAAATCATGCCGACACTATTAGTCCGTGACAAAATGAAGAGACACTTGATAGATTGGGGCTAGATTGAAAGAGGGTGATGGGAAATGTTATTGTCCTTGCAATACTTGCAAGGGCTTAAAGAGGAGATGAATTTTAATCACAACAGCTGAGAAACATTGTAGGCACCATGGTCACATTGAAGGGGGGCATGATTATCGTCCATTGGTAAGTTGTTCATTATATGTGTTTATATTGATTGAATTTGTAAATGTTTATATTGTTTTAACATTATATATATATATAATCACTTGATTATGATCATGGTTTATTTGTGTCTATCATTATTATAAAGGTGGGGTGCCCTAGGGCGCGATATGATTACCACCAAGAATGGTTTTGCAAGCGGATGGAACATGGAGCCGGAATATCGGCGATGAAGTTAATGATCCTATGTAAGAAGATGATCATGCGCTAGAAAACACAGTTGAAGATGATGGTACGAATACATTGATCCATGCCACATTTAGTGGCAGAGCTAATCATGATGATCAAGATTACTTTGATGATCATGATTTACCTGTACTTGAGAAGGCATATGAGCCCTTTATGAAGGCTCTGAAATAACTCTTCTCTCTGTTGTATTGTTGCTGTTGAACTTTAAGGTTATGAATGCTTTATCAAACATAGCAATCTCACGGATGTTAAGGTATGTCATAAATGTCATATTTTTTCATCCATTTTAATTGTTATTAGTTCATCACTAGTAAATAAAGGATGAAATATGTACCATTAATATTCTTTATATGAACAAATTATTTTTTGTTGTAGATTGATTGGTGAATTTTTGTTACCACCATCAAATATTTTACCTCGCTCATACCGAGATTTATGTGCCATTATGAAAGATATTTGAATGGAGTATCAAGCAATCGATGCATGCCCCAATGATCATATTATATATCATAAACAACATGAATTTGTAACAGAATGCCCAAAATATCATATTAGTAGATATCAAACAGATCAACTAACAAAAAAGGTGCCTCTAAAGGTTCTTTATATTCCCATTATTTCATGTATGCAACAATTATTTAGGTGTGAAAGCTTAGTGCAATTTATGGATTACCATGCACAAAATAGAAGTGGAGATGACATCATTCGAATGCTTGCAGATGGTTCTGCATTTAGGGACATGAAGGAAAAATGACACACTTTTAAAGAAGAACTCTAATCTCGCTTTCATTGGGAGCCGACTCGTCAATCCATTTGGAGAGCTAAGATCTATTTACTCGGTGTGGCCTGTTTTTGTTATCAACAATAACATTCCTCCATGGATGTCAATAAAGAGGGAGCACATAATGTTGGAAATGATTGTTCCAGCTATTTGTTTACATCAATTTTCTTTAACGTAGTAGCATCTCATTTGTCTTATTTGTTGCATAATGACTTATATTTTTTTCATTCAATAGTCATGTACATTAATTTATATATATTGCAGTAAAATGGTTATAATAATTATGTAATGTTTATGTTCATCCAACTAGGTAAGTACCAAGTTAAAGATATGAATGTATATATCGAGCCTCTTATCGATGAGTTACTAAAGTTATGGAATGGTGTCACTATGTATGATCGCCTGCACTAATAGGATGCAAAGACAATTTCAATTCCAATGCTTGTATGGACAATTCATGATGCCCCCGTATTAACATATTTTGTGGTATGTTATAATATTCGACTGCACTTTAACAATATTTAATTTGATGAAGTAGATATAATGAATGTTTTTAAAATAATCTATTCATTATATATAATTATAAAAATTGACATATTTAATCTAATTATATATCATCTTGCAGGTCTTCAAACAAAGGGAAAATTTGCATGTCCAATTTGTGGTCCAAAGATGAAATCTCGTCATTCAACAAGTTTAGGAAAGTAGGTGTTTGATGAGTATAGGCACTTCCTCCATAGAAATCATAAGTATCTAACTACTGAAAAACACATTTTCAATGGGAAAGAAGAGATTACATCAAAACCATGAAGAATGACACCTCGCCTATGGAAGTTGGAATATAATAGAATTAATCATCAAGGTTATACATCAGATCAAATTGTTTATCTATCATATATGATATGTTTTGAATTTATATTTTTATATTGTGTTGTGTTTACTCATGTTGTAATTGACAATGATTGTCGCTGTTAATTTGTTTAACTTATATGCTTCATGAAGGTTGTCAAGGCATTAATGGTCAGCTTCCACAGGGACTGAAAAGTTATCCTGCATAATTCTAGGGGTAGGTTGCCCCACTATGAGCAACACAAATTGTGCATTTGCTCTGATAAAATGCATATTAAGAATATAACAAAACGTTATGGAAAAATATTGGATGGAAGGTACACAAAGAAAAAATTGTCAAAATTTGTAGTGACATCTGTGAAGCCAAATCATGCAACAGCATCATTCAATTAAATAGTGATGGAGACCAACATATATGCCCCTTCCCTGTTATTACCATGAGCAGCAAAGCAATGCTATAAAAGAAGTCATACAAAAAAATTGATTTCCCATAGGATTTGCTGGGAACATAAACAATATCATAACAAAGAAGGTGAATTTGGGTCAGGGATGAAAATGCATGATTGGCATACCTTCATTAAGGTAATTATTTTGGTATATTATATACAATTGTATACTACATGTACTTTTCAGTTGTATTGTGTTTACTACTTTTGGAAAAATAATGAAAAGATCATTTTATAATTGTTACAGTACGTTCTACCTCTATCTCTCCCAGACAACTTTGACAACAATGTCAAACAAGTTATATATGATCTTAGAAAATACATGAGGTAAGTAGCGAGATTTGTTTAATTCACTGTATACATCTTATAATTGCCATTTGTTTTACTTGTTATGTAATATACTGTATATATTTTTTAAATATCGTTAATATATTTGCATCTTGAATCACTTTTAGATGGCTATCATCTAAAGAAATCCATAAAAAAGATATAAATTATTGGAAGAGAAAAATTCCCCATCTAATGTGTGAAATGCAAAAGTGTCTACCTTCAACATTTTTCAATGCACAGGAACACTACCTCATACACCAAGTTGAGGAGATTGAATATTGTGGACCTGTACACATAAGGTCAATGTGGATAGTTGAGAGGCACTTGAAATTTTTGAAGGCTTTGGTTAGACAAAGAGTACATCCTGAGGGTTCTATGGTGGAGGGATATATGGTATACCAGACCATGGTGTACATTAGTGAATATCTTCCTAAGTATGCAGCAAAGATCCATTTAGATAGCATTTGAGATCCCAACTCCATTAACAAATTCAAAGGGGAGTACCTGTTGGGGAAAGGTAGATTGACGAAAGTGAGAGGTAATTATAAGATGGTCATGAAGATAAATTGGAATGCATTTTACATATGGTTTTTATGTATATTGTACTTATTCAATTTTTAATCTTCAATATACATCAATTATAAATTAAGGTCGTATATTGTGGTATTTAACTAATTATACGTCGTTTGTGAATTTCAATTTATTTTGGTACAGTTGGTCGAGAGTGGGATGCACTACATTTGTATGTTGCCAACAATCTTGATTGGATGACGGTATGGATTGAACAATGTCAACAATCTGGTCAATGATTAACATGGGAAGGTGTGGCTTCATTGGTTAGTAAAGAAGCTCATTGTAATGGAGATTCCAATGTTACACAAAAGAGAAATTGATTTAGCATATGTTTAAGAGATAAGGTGCACGATAAATATATTATCAAATTCATATTATTTAATTATTTTTAAGTATATTGATGTATATATATCTTGAGATTGTTTTCTTTGCATACATTCGGCCAAGAATAAATATGTTTATCAACTGATGATATTGCAATAATTTTTACATGTTTGACATATTGCAGGTGAAACACCACAAGGCTATGTTGTGCAATGGTTGTATATTTCAAATCAAAATGTTGGATGACATGAAGAAAACTTGTGATTCTAGTATAACTGCAATCTTTCAGGTGACTAATGTTTCATCTAGAAGCGACATGCATCCAAAAGTCCTAGAAAATATATACTATGGGATTTTGGATGATATACTTGAGTGTGACTTTAAGTCCTTTAGATTAATTTTGTTCATCATCCTATGGTACAGGCTATGATTGAATGAAAATGATCCTGAAAGAATTGTTATTGAACATGATAATGGATTTACCATGGTTAATACAAGGTTGATTGAGTGAGCTAGAAATGAGCCCTATGTTCTTCCAAGCCAATGTGAGCAGGTATTTTACTCAGAGGTTCCAGGTAAACCGGGTTGGTCATTTATTGTTAGACATGATCCAAGAGGAAGGCCGGTAAATTATAATGTGGTGGAAGAAGAAGATACCAAAGAAATAGAAGATGATGTAGATGATGATCAGGATCAACATTTAGTTGATGATGTCCCTGACGAAGATATCGAAGAGGAGGAACTAGATGATGATGATGTAGGAGTTAATGTTCATGAAGATGACATCTGTGTGGATGATGACATTATCAAAACTGATATCGATGATGATGATAATGATATAACAAATCCTTACAATGTTGAATCTGGATCGGATGATACAGACAAAGAGTTGGATGAAGAAGAAGATCAATGACATTGAAATGTATAAGTTATGTGATTATATTATCTATTTGATATTAATTTCTTGATATAATTATATTTGAATTATGTGGTTACATAATTGATTCATAATGTTTTTAATTTTTATGCCATTGCATAATTAATTTAATGATGTACTTTTTAATGTTTGAAAGGTCAAAAAATTAAAAAAATTCAATAGTGATGTTAACAACCTTGAAATTAGTGTGTTTTATGTTTCATGTGATCATAAAAGATTAAAAATTTAGTTGTAAAGGTGGTTGTTCGGTGGTTGACGTGTATGTTGGTTCTTTTTACAATGTAACCAGGTTTGTCTTCTAATATACCTATGGAATTACCAATTCCAATCGAAGGCAACTCGAAGGACCTGGACCAACTGACGAGGACTTTAAAAGCCTCGTACACTTCGGGCTCTACAAGACCCAAGAGGGTGATCCCTTAATGTGTTTACAACCTCTGCACCATTATTATAAACAACATTAACAATATCAGATGATCTCACTTAATAGCTCAACACGATAAGATAATATCAACTAGAATTGGTTGTTCATAGACAATATCAACTATCTGGAGTGTGAGATAACTAAACACAATCCATTGTATAAAATAGTCAATGATTTGCAATTTGTAGCAAGCTCTAGGCAAAGACAAACAAATACTGAACTACACTAATAATTACAACTTAGATCAGTGCCATATATCCATTGTAGGAGTCAAATTCATAAGCATTTAGAAGTTTATAACAGATTTAATACATCACATATAAGATCCCCGACAATATTGCATTACAATTTCATCAGTATGCATTCTAACCTAGGACTACTTATCAAATCCTTATACGAAAGACATATCTCATTTATAATCCCATTCAAGCATTTTAATTCAATTCCTTTGAATTAAAGCTAAAATAGAATCATACACACCACAATAGTGAGATGGATAAAACAACCCCTAGTTATTTCATTGAAAGTTCAAATATGCATGTAAAATGGAGAGACATGAGCTTGAAATTTTATTTCAACTCAAATGCTAGTACTGTTATACAACATTAAATCTCTATGAACTCAAAACCTGTTACATAATGACTCAAAACCTAAATTGCATTTCTCTAAAACCATCAGACTTTTCAATTCACTCTGCAACTTCACCTAGACTCAAAAAAATTTATCTAACTTGCTAACCCATACTTTTGGCCTTGAAATCCTTCTTATAGAAAATGAAGGAGCAAACAAGCATGGGGACAGAAAGTACACCTATCACCAGTCAATTGGAGCACCTGGTGATATTCCAAAATTTGTTACAACAGCCACCACCTTGAAAATTATTCTTGTTCAAAAATCGTTACAATAGCAATGATCCTGGAGCATATTCTCGTTCATCATGTCGGCGGAGGAAGGTTGATGCAATAACAAAAAACCATGCGAAACCCACGCCAAGAAATTCATCCATACAAAATTGGAAATGTTGTAACTGCAGCATCTGATTTGCCACCTGTCAGTAGCCCACTCTTTTTACTCATCATCATTCAAATACTTAGCCACCCACCTCTGGTATTCTTCGTCACTTAGCCAGTCAAAATCAATCACCTCTTTTACCTTTGTACTATAAGGAAAATACTTTATCACTACCTGATTAGCATCTCTTTCAAAAGATTCCAAAAATGAGTTGGTACCAATAATCTTATCCATACAATTTACCAACAAATCATAATCTGAGTCATCACAAATTATTTTAATTTGATTATTGATGACTTTACTTGCTTGATCCTGCCATTGTTGAGGTTCCTGACTCTCGCCTCATCATCAATTATATCAGTAAATAAAGCAGGTTACCCCAATCATTGAAGTTCTTTACCAATTCTTTCTAATCTTCCTACTTAGGATCATCTAGTAAGGTCCAAAATCTTGCAATGATTTAACTAATATATAAGTAGGTTTAATGATTTCTCAGTATGCTATATACATCAAACCTTGAGGCTTTATTCATATAACATCTAGATTATTTTCCCTAGGGATCCAATTTTGAATTATTGGAATCACTATCCCCTGATCCCTATCAATATTATTTATTGCTTCAAATAGCAAAGAATACAAAGAATGTATAGAGGGTAGTTTATTATCCACCTTTTTCATTTAAATACTCCAAAACAAGAATAATAATTTCTTTTTCTTTTAAAAGAAAACCCTCCTCTTTTACCCTTAGTGATGTTTGTAATTGATCAATTTCCTACATGAGCTACCTCTTTGTTGGATCAACACACCACTCTGTCTGTTCATCAACTTGTTCTAGAGGAGGGGAAAGAGCAGGATTTTGAATGGGAGACCCTGGTGTAGAAACATTTGGAGAAGCAAGAAGCATTGACCTTGCTCTGGGAGGTGATGTGCTGGTTCCTGGAGCATTGGATGTTTCCCCAATATTTCTATACTTGAACCTTTCTACTTCAGTTTGCAGCTCAACATTCCTCTATTGCATTTTACTATATTCTTCAATTAAAATGTTATACTTCTCCATTAGGCTCTTTCTTTCAGCCTCCTGCCTTTCAGCAGTCTTTTGGGCCAACTTGGCCACATTCATAGTTAAACTAGTGGCTTCGATTGTTGTAGTCTCTGAAGCCCTCTTTATTATTAATCCTCCTTTGAAATTTGGATTAATATTAGCAATGTTTGGCTTTCTTCCTTATAGAGCCAATGCCCAAATTGCCAAGGTCTCATATTCTTCACTGAAGGAAAAGTTTTGTAATGATGCCTTAACTTCTTCTTCAGAATCCTGAAAAGAATTTTTGGACTTCATAATGGCATCGAAAGCCATTGCATCTGTGATGTTCCATTCAAGAAAAATCAGAACACTAGCCTGATTCACTAGTTGTCTTCCTTCTTCAGGTGTGATGTTTTTGAACTCTTCCATTAATTCAGCTTTCACTTCTTCATCATTCTCTTGATCTGACCTATTAGGCCTTAGTTATCTTTTCTCCTTGCATTTATTTTGATATTCCTCAAATTTCATCATCCATGCCAATTGCAAGAATACAGGAGTCTTTACAAATGCATTGTCATCTAAGAACTCCTTGCAAGCCTTCATTCTTGCATCCTGCACACTCTTACCCTTCATATCCAAATCGGATAGAATCAATTCAGCTGACCTAGGAGGGGACAACATACCAACCTGCATGTCTTGATCAGTAACAATAATTTCATCTGTGAGATCATCAGGTAGGTGATCAGTTCTTTGCCTCTTAGGGCTTAGCTCAGGTGGTGGTGATGGGGGACTACACTCTGGTGAAGATTTAAATTCAATGATTTTGACAAACCCAGGTACTTTGAATTTTGGGCCTGGTCGTGAAGGTGCCTTCATTATTTTCTTCCCTTTTCTGTCTACTTCTTCCTCATCACTGCCAGTATCCCTTTTCCTCATATAGATGGACCGCCTTTCTATAGGCTGACATACTGGCCTTGTTTCAATTGGCATATCACTTTGTCCTTGCATATCCAAACTTAGCCTTAAATTTATCTTTTTGGTTGTCAAGGTGTCCATTATCTCCTTGAAATTCTTCATTAAAAAATCAATTCTCTTGTAGTATGGAGTGAATTCCATCAATGAATCATACATCGGATCCATTTCATGCACAATATCCAATAGTTTACTATAAGTTATCCATTTTTCCTTGTTCAATTTCTGTCTATTTAAATCAAATTCATTCCTGATCAGGTCCTCAGGGAAATTGAACTCATGTGCAAATTTTCCACCTTTTATTCTTTGTTTGAAAAGAGAAAAGAAACTTTCAGGATCATGTTGTCGCCTTGCACCAAATCTCAAATGGAAATCAACAAAGAATTTTTCAAAATGTGTCCCTTCCCCTTTCTAGTTAGGTTATCTTCATGAATACACCCCATCTGCCACATAACTTCTGCAAACCCTAGTCTTGGTGGCACATTTTATGGCAGTATGTGAGGGGTTCCTTGAAATCCATATATTCTTAGGACAGTGCTGACTGGATATGGGATAATGTCACCCAAGTTATGTAAAACTCTTAATTCTGGTTTCCTCTCCTTCAGCCTAAGGAAATCATGCACTTCCTGAGGGATCCTAAGTACATTTACCATCAATCTAGCCCTCAATCTTGCAGCAAAATAATTATCAAATTGCACATAACTAGTGCTTTCCTTATTACAGGACAAATCTGCAGCCCATATCTATACTAGCAATCTTTCTCCATTAACTAATTGTCTTAAGTTCATCTTCTCAGCAAAGAAATCAGCATTCCTAAACAAGAACATATGCATCAACATGGAATACCAAAAGAATTGAGTACCAGTGTAGCTTCAACAGTCTTTCATCTATCCTCTCCACCAAAAAAGAAGCAAAGTCATATGTTACAAAGAAGTTAGGGTGTTGTATTTGCACCCCCATGAACATATATGCAATCGGCATTACTGCACCAGGGCTGAAACCCAAAAT
>VDFB02256132.1:219109485-219135313 GCA_007258455.2 Sequoia sempervirens | reverse complement strand
GTATGTATGCTATGGAAATGCCATTAATTTTTTTTTAAAAAGTAGTATGCTATGTGTGATACTATCAACAATGTAATTATATACTGATTACTCTTTCTTTTTACATAATCTAACGTATTTCAAACTTTTCATTGGCTGCCCGACACATCGAAGGCAACAAAGGCAAGACTAGAAAAGCACGGGCAACACAAACTTGGCTCTGGTGGTTATATGAAATTAGCTACACGAATTGTAAGTATCAATAAATGAAATATTGCATCCAAATTATAATTAATTGAAAAAAAAATTGGTTTTATCACACCATAGAAGCAAAATTCATGATCTTCTACAAAAATGTAGGGCTCTGAATTCAACAGAGTTCCCATAGAAGAGGACCTGAAGATTTCCTTCTAGCAAGCCTATGGAGTCGTGGCTGAACGCCTAAGAGTCTTGACTGGGCAAACACAATCTTCCATTACATCCAACACGCAGGTAAATAAACTCAATAAAGTTTATTTAAAATTGAATACTTGTGCAATCTATTCAATATTAATTTCCACCATAAAGTAATTACATGCCTATTTGTTTTAAACTTTCAAGCAATGATAATACTACACATAACATTGGAATGCAACTTGGTGAGGGTGGAGCAGAACGTGTAGATGAAGGTCATGGTGTGCATCCCGATACTTTAGAGCATGTAGAGCGTGATCAACATGTTAAGCATGATCAGGCTAGAGAAGATCAGGAATATGATGTGGCCCCATCAGGTAAAGAGGACCACTCTAAAGTTCTTTTAAACATATTTAATTGCAATTGGTGTATTAATTAATGTAACCTTTTGTGTTTCAACTTTAGAGCATGTAGAGCATGATCAATGTGTTGAGCATGATCAGGCTAGAGAAGATCAGGAACATGATGCGGCCCCGTCTCGTAAAGAGGACCACTCTAATGTTATTTTAAACATATTTAATTTCAATTGGTGTATTAATTAATGTAACCTTTCGTGTTTCAATTGCAGATCAAGATATAGAGGGTGTTCAACATGCTGAGCATGAGTCTATAACAGAAGTTCAGGAACATGATGTGGACCCATCAAGTAAACATAACCACTCTAATGTTCTTTTAATTAATGAAATACTTGTAACAATAATAATAAAACATATTAGCTTAACATTTCTTTCTTATTGCAACAGATCCCCCTTGAAGCGGTGTCCACGTCATGAGTAGACGACTATGTGTACATTAAGATCACAGCGCAGGGTAGAACAACCAAAGGGGACAGATATTGATTTAGAAAATGATACTCCACTTCACCTTTATGTAGCTTTCAAAAAGAAACAAAAAAAAAGTGATTGTAATCATATCATGACAACCATATTTTTGATAATATGTAAAAACTAAAAGAATGAATATTATATGTTAATGAATGAATGAATGAATATGTTAATGAATGAATGTTATATGTTATTAATGGATGAATGAATGATTAATGTTATATGATTGGGTATGGGGAATTGAGATTGATGTGAGGGGGGAGGGGCCAAATGAGCTTCCACCGTCACGTGGTTGGCCCTGTTAAGTAGAGAATATTAAACTATTCTCGAAACAAAGAGAAGCTCAATAAGGTAATGCACTTTTCAATATAAGAAATGCATCATTTGAAGCATCAAACCAATATGCAGTCTGTATGTATGATCAGTCATCAATCTTCGCAATGGTACATTTCCATGAATATTTTTTTTTTAAAAAAAATTGATGCTTCACCACAATTTTGATGACAACCACTGATGAATCAATAGAAAGGCTCAACAAAGTTGCTAAAGCTACGACAAAGATTTCATCATAATTCCCTTCCAATTTCATTGCAATTTCGATGATCTTTCGGTGTTGCTACCACACTACTCCTTGCCCATTTCGTCGCACTTTCGACGAACTTTTGGTGTTCTTTCGACGCTACTCCTTGCTAATTTCATCGCAAAGTCAACAAACTCTTGGTGTTGTTTCGACGCTACTACTTGCCTATTTCGTCACACATTCGACAAAATTTTGGTGTTGTTTCAACGCTACTCCTTGCCCATTTCATCAAACTGGCGACGAAATTCTGGTGTAATTCGTCGGTGGATACACAAAGTTTTCGTCGATATTTCGACGAAATCCTGAGGTATTTCACGATGCCGTCGACCAATGATTCTTTGCTGTTATTTCGATGTTTAATTCTTCGTCAGCCTTTCGATGAAAAAATAGTGACGAAAATATTTTCGCCATTGTGTCGCTCTTCCAACAAAGATTTGTTGAACGACTAACGAACGACTGTCAGAAAATGGTGTCAAATTTAGTAGTGACCATATACCTGTAGGTTCTTAATTTTCCACTTGACTGCCATGTGTAACCTTGTCACTAGAGCTTCATACTCTACTATGTTTTTAGTACATGGGAATGAAATCCTGAATGACTTAGGGATGGAATCACCCTGTGGTATGATAAACAATATACCAGCCCCTGAGCCATGATTTGTATGTGAGGCATCAAAGTACAGTTTCCATGTTTTTTTTTGTGTCGATGGTGAATATAAACTCATTAGGAAAGTCTGTAATTTATGGGTGATTCGCTTGTATTGGTGCATCGGCTAACTGATTAGCAATGACTTGTCCTTTAATAGCCTTTCTCTCCACATACTGGATATCATACTCACTAAGTATCATAACCCATTTGGCCAGTCACCCTGTTAATGCTGCCTTGCTGAGAAGATATTTCAAAGGATCTATTTTAGCAATCAGCATTGTTTGATGGTTTAGCATGTAGTGCCTTAGTTTTTGGGAAGCAAATACTACTACAAGACAGGCACGTTCAATGGTACTATAGTTGAGCTCATAACCTACCAAAGTCTGACTGATATAATAGACTGCCCTTTCATGACCTTCATTGCCATTCTATGCAAGAAATGCTCTAAGTGATGACTAGGTTGTTGTAATATAAAGAATCAATGGTCATCCTTCAACAGGTGGCATTAAGACTGGTGGTGTGAGTAAATATTCTTTAATCAGTTGAAAAGCCTCTTCGCACCTAGCTGTCCATGCAAAGGGTACCCCTTTCTTAAGTAGATGTTGAAAAGGATGTGTCTTATCTGGTAACTACACTATAAATCTTCTTATCGATTGTATTCTTCCTTGTAATGTCCTTAGTTGACTGAGATTAGTTGGCACGGGAATGTCTATGATTTCTTTTACCTTGGTCGGATCCACTTCAATGCCTTGTCTGGAAATGATATAGCCTAAAATCTTTCCTGAATTGACTCCAAACACACATTTCTTGGGATTGAGTCTCACTTTATACTTCTCCAACCTTTGAAATATCTTGTCTAAAACCTTTAAATGTTTTTCCCTTGTCTTGGATTTAACTATAAGGTCATCAACATAATCCTCCATAAGAGTGTGTACTAGATCATCAAATATGGTGGTCATGGCACGTTGATAGGTTGCTCCAACATTTTTGAGTCCAAAGGGCATAACATTCCACCAATACTTTCCCCAAGGATAGGTGAAAGTTGTCTTAGGTTGGTCTTCAGTTGCAATTCTGATCTGATTATATCCTGAAAATTCATCCATAAGGGACAACATCTCATATCCTATTGTCATGTCTACTATCATGTCGATGTTAGGAAAATGGAAGTCATCCTTAGGACAAGCCTTGTTGATATCTCTGAAATCAGTGCAGATTTGGATGCCACCGATTGGTTTAGTGACTAGTACAAGATTGGAAATCCAATATGCATAGTCGATTGATCTAATGAAACCAACGTCTAATAGTTTCTTGAGTTCTGCCTTGACTAGTAAAGCAATCTGTGGATGTATTTTCCTTAATTTTTGTTTCACAGTTTTGAAACCTGGTTGTAAGGGTAAGTGTTGTAGAACAAGTTTAGGATCCCACCCAGGCATGTCTCCATATGACCAGGAAAAATTTATCTATCTCTGTGTGAAGAAGTTGTGGAATTTTGGTTGCTCTTTTGTTGTCAGTGACGCTGCAAAATAAACCAGTCAAGGATTCTCTTATGTGCCTATGTTGACTTCGACTGATTCTTCAATGAGCATGGATGAATTTTCCTGTGCAACAAGGAGAATGTTCAAACCTCCATTCGTGGGTGCCTCATAGAAGTTTTTTCCTTCAGATGCATCCTTTCTTTTTACTTTTTCATTGTCTAGAGGTGCCTTTTGGTTTTTACCTAGAGACTCGTCCTTTTTATCTTGTTTATTCTTTTTCTCATTTTTATGACTAGAGGGTTGAATAGATTCCCCAAAATATGCTTTTTTGTCCAATTCAATGGTAAAACCAGCCTTGTGATCACCGCTAGGTATGCCTTCTCGTAATCCCAGGAACTCAACAATTACTTCGTCGTTCTCAAAAATTTCTAAGACAGGTTTGTCTTGTTGGTCCCAATCAATGAGTTGGGGATAGACTAGAGGCATGTCATCGTCGGAGTTATCAAAGTTTAATGGTGTCAAGGTAAGGACTGAGTTATTCATATGGTCACAAAAGTCTTGTACTAAGTCTTGTTTTCTCTTAGGTTTAGATCTAGGCAGATTGAGAGGTGAGCCTATTTCCAAGGTTTGATTATCTGAAATAGATGGATCAAGTTGCCAAGAGGTAGGATCAAGTGATTCCCAATAGTAGTGTTTAAACCATTCCTCTTTTTTCATTTTCTTTGATGGACAAGAATTCAATGGATTTGGTGAGGATCTCAACATTAAGTCAAGGTCTCCAAAGAGCTTGTCAAGGTCCATGGAAGAGGTAGAGGATAGGGAATCCCACTCATAGTCATTGGAGTCGGGGGAGTCACAGTGATATTGGTTTGATGGTTCATGAGGTGTCTTAATATCTTTTGAAGCACTTACTTCCTCAATTAAGGGTGATGTGGTACTAGGATCGCCAATCTAAATCGGTTTAAACCCAAGCCCCATGCCTTTTGGCCATTGAGAAACAAGTATTGGTTCAATCCTCCCATCTTGATTTAAGCCTAAACCACTTTGTCCATTATATCCCTTGCTCTGCATAATTGTGAAACCTTTTCCATATAGATCTGTAGGAATGTGAGCAAGTGAGAGAGGTTTTTCATTATCTTCCTTGTACAACCAGGAAGTGACATCTTTTGTATTTACGGACTCTTTGCTTAATTCTCCCCATTTAGTGAAAGTTGTTGTGGGAGGAACATGTATAGTGACCATAGATTGTCTCTTATCTGATGTAGGTAAACCATATGACTTAGGAGGAATCAAATGGCTAACACAATAAGATGTCTTCATGTAATACTCTCCACAACCCTTGTCTTGGATCTCAACCCTAGGAGTGGTAGGAATTAAGGGTGAAATAGATGTTCGAGTGAGTGTGGATGGATCAACATAGGGAGATGGATTGGACGATGAAGCCTCTTGGTTTACTGGAACTTGGAATTGGGGTATCTCTTTTAGATTGGTGCAATATTGGAATGGATCTGGGTCACCATCTATAGTTATTTTAGTGCCATTGTAAGGAAATTTGAGACACTGATGATATGTGGAAGAGACCGCCTTCATGGAATGAATCCATGGTCTACCTAGTAGAAGGTTATAAGGAAGGGTGAAATCCAAGACCTGGAACTTTGTCTCCATTACCGCAAGACCAATTCTAATAGGAAGTGTTACCACCCCCTTGTTGGAGTTAAAATGACACTAAGAGGGGGGGTGAATCAGTGGCTTAATAGATTTGACCAATTTTCATTAAATTCAAAAACATAGCTAAGATTTTATCTCAATATACTCTAATTAAAACATTCATGAGTTGAATGTAATCATTCATAAACAGAATTGAGAAAATTAATAAACAAACACTGAACTGAAATAACAACAACATAGTAAAGCAGTGAGAACTCAGAGGAACGAAGAGACACAAGAATTTTCTGAGTGGAAAACCCTCCTGGGGTATAAAAGCCACTCCCGAAATGCCTTCCAGTCTTAATCTTTTGAACAACTATTCACAATGTCTTATAGGCTTATTTTTGAGCACCCACTCAAGGAGCACCAACCCCTCATTTAGAGATATCTATCTCAAGGAGTACCAACCCCTCAAATTATATTTCTAAACAATAAAAATATCTCAGAGGATCTCTCTGTTTTTAGTTAAGCACATATTTCTCTATTTTCTCATCTACAGAATACCTTAAAGATTCAATAATTGAATCCCTAAAATACTATATAGAGAAGAAATTTACAATATATCTGCATCTTGTTATTTAGATTTTATTGCAGAGTTTATCCATACATTTTCATACAGCCAAGGAATGATAATCTAAGAATTACAACAATTGAACATAAAACATAGTTTTCTACTTCTATTTATACATCTTTTTGATTTAAATGCCAGAAAAGTAACTGTCTTCAGAAGTAACGGATGAACAACCAACCTGAGAATGTTCAGATTGAAGTTAACATAGTTGTTTATAAAAGAAAACTTCATCTTGTACCTAGCAAGATTATTAGTCGAGGTGAAATTGATTTCCCAATACAAGGGCTGTTTCACCCAGCTAAGAGTTGACCTCAACAAATCTGAAACGTATGTGATCATTTCACTACTTAAAAAAACACAACTGCCCACCACAGAAAAATCTGCAACTCCCATGGCTCCATCAACCACTGTCGAGCTTCCAGCAAAAAACGTAAATAAAACTTCCATATACCACTGATAAAGTTGTTACAGCCAGCAACAACAGAAACTAAAAATCTCATGATGGCAGCCAAGCTAGGGTTCCATACCCAGCCAAAAAGAATAATCATGAAATTTTTCCCTAAACTCTCATTTTCATCGATGTAACGTTATGCCGAAGGCAATTCAATCGATAATCATACTTTGGTTCCTTTTGTTTCACCATGACCCTTCGTTATCGGGCAGACCCTATAAAGAATTCACTTTGTTTTGCCGAAGGCCCCGAGCTCACAATAGATCGCCAAGACAATAATGTTCTCACACCAATAGAAACCTTTTGTCTTATGTGCTTCGCTATAACATTATGATATCGGGGAGACCTCCTGTAGAGCACACCATGTCTTTCTGAAAGTCTTCATCCACTTGTGTGTAACTATGACATTATACTGTGGGGGAGACGTTATACAACCAACATTGAGTTTCATCGATGGTCTTCCTTAGTGTATTATTCATTCACTGAGACATAAGGAAACTTCTCACCGAGATTCCCTTTAGTTTCATTCACTATCGTTGTGACCATACGATATCAGAGAGACCTCTCATAGATTAGATTTTGTTTCACCGAAGGTCACTTGATACACATTGTCACCATAACATATCGCTCTTGGGAAGACCTATTCCGAAGAGAACATCTCTCACCGACGAGAAATTTGAAATAAGTCATTCGAAAAGTCGTTGTAACTTCAAACTATCAGGGAAACATCTTGTAGATCGTTTCAGTCATACCGAAACACCTCGAATTCACACCTATTCGCCGAAACTTCCAGAAAGTCTTGCCGAAGGAAATTGTCCAACGGCAGTCGGTGTGACATTGCACATTCACTATGACCCTTCGCTGAAGCCTTAAGCTCTTGCCGATGTGTTTCCATTTAATCTCTTATCAGTGTGACATACCAATTTCGTTGAGACCACATACTGATAGAATAACATATGCCAATAGAGATCACTTTCTATCTCTGAAACAAAAAATAGGTCTTGCTGACAACTACCAATATGTTAAAATCAATCAACATGACATCATAAATGTCTTGCCGATAGGCAACACGGACATTTCAAAAGTGGATCGGGGAGACCCTGCCATTCTCATGCCGAAATGAGTAAGCCCGAATGAGAAACAACTAATACCTTTAGACAAATGAGATGTCAGAACCAAGGTAAATGTAATGCCTTCAAATATGTGAGATCAAAGAATGTAATCAAATGGCTTGTAATCATGTGAAATACACCAGTGATATGTAAAGAGAACCATCCTGAGACTGATCATCAAAGAGAACTAACTGAAAGAGATTTTGTCATCAAAGACAAACCATAAACACAACTGAGATCCAACACCCCTTTGATTTTCATTCCTCATCATCATAAGCTTTAATGACAATACTTTTAGTTGTGTCTACGCATGCTTCTGAGAAACCTAATTCCTTAATCAATTTTAAAGTGCACAGATTTAACCCTGCTCCTCTGTCTACCAGAACTCATCTAACTTTGGTGTCATCAACAAGGACTTCAAGATGTAAAGGGTCATTATGGTTTGTCTTTTTAGTTATGTAGTCTTGTTCAAAAAATGTGGCATGATGATTATTGGTCAAGTAGCCCACCATTTCCTAGAAACGATTGACATCGATGTCATTTGGGATAGTGGTGTTTTGTAAAGCTTTATCTAAGATAGATCGACACTCAGGGGAAATACGCAACAGTTCCAAGATTGAGATTTGGGTTGGGGTCTTCCCCAACTAGTCAAGTAGTTTATATTATGACTTGGAAGGCTATGGTGTTTGCTGTGATGGAGGGCCTTGGATAGTGATCTTAGTACGATGAGTATTGACCGTGCACTCGGGATTTGTATTGATAGTAATGGTATTTATATTCTCATCGGTGGCGCGAAGGTGATGAATGGTTTTTCCACTATTATAATCATGCTTGATACTCGCATAGTTGAATGAAATATTGGTCTTAGTACTCGAACTGGGAACAGTTCCTTTCCCATGGTCATGTAGTAGATCAGAAAAGACTTGATGATGAGGGTTTGATGAATTTGGTTTTTGTCCACTAACTTGAATTATTCTCCTTTCAACAAGATCATGTATGATATTTTTCAGTTGGTGACAATTTTGTAGGTTATGTCCCTTAGTTCTATGATAATCACAAAAGGCATTGTCAACCCACCAAACTAGTTTAAATTGTCCTGGATTATATTGTCTTGGTTCTTGCAGCTATATAAGATTATGTTGTAATAGTTGTTTGAATACAGACTCGATGGGTTCCCCTAAGGGAGTGAACTCACGTTTTTGAAACCTCCTTTTTTGTTGTGGACGTTGAGTATTTTGGACCATGTTGGGAGGTTGAATGACAACATTAAGCATGTTGGAAGAAGTGTTAGGTCCTTGTAATGTGATGATTGGTCCTGCTTGTATAGTTTTAGCATCAACTACCCCATCATTTGTGATGTTTTGTTGCGAGACCAAAATTTGTTTCTGTCATTGGGGTGTTTTGCACGATCAGATTTCTATTGGATGTTGATGTCTTAAGTTCACCTTTTTCAATGAGATCCTTTTCTATTATAACCCCTTTTTCCACTAGTTGCAAAAAATATGTACAACAATGTACCCTTAAGTTACTCCTTAGTTTTGCATGAAGGTTTTCCTAGAACATATTAACTTTTTTTTTTCAGGTATTTCGACAAGGCACCAGCTAGCTATAGTCCTCCATCTCTGGAAGAAAGCAATGAATGTTTCACCTTCATCTTGTGTTGTGTGACACAAGGTTGCTATATTTATCTCATGGTCTATGTTGAAGGAGAATTTCTCAACAAAATTCTCAGCCAGTTCACCCTAAGATCTGATGCCATAGTCTAGACCTGAAAACCACTCTAGTGCAATTCCTACAAGACTTCTTGGAAATAGTCTCATAAGATACGTGGGGTCATAAGCGACCTCTATGCATATGATAGAAAATTCCCTTATATGTTCTATCGGATTTCATTTGCCATTGTACTTAGGGAGATTCGGTATGACATACCCATGAGGGAAAGGAGTCATGTACAATGATCTATCAAAGGGAAATGGGCATATTTCCTTTGTTGAAAAGGATTTCTTAGTTAATACTGCCATGTTGTCCTTTTGTGTTTGCAAGACGTCAACCTGGGTTAAGGATGTGTTGGATGGATTATTTAGATCTGTGTATGTATTATGAAATCCAAGGTCTCGTAATGGATTTCGATTTAACGTTGGTATTTGAGGTGGGTTTGGATTCGAAATGTTACTAAATGTGTTCTAGTCTGATATCTGCATAAATTGGTGTTGACTTGGGATCTGTGTGAACGGATTCTGAGTATCGCTCTAGGAGGAGGGATTCTGATTCAGAATCTGTGTAAATTGGTGTTGACTTTGAATTTGGGAGAATGGATTTTGATTCAGAATCTATGTGAATGGGTTTTGACTTGGAGCCTGTGTGAATGGATTCTGGCTACCGATCTGAGAGAACAAATTCTAATTTGGAATCTATGTGAATGTATTATGACTGCCGATTTGGGAAGATAGATTCTGATTTCCATACTGGAATGAGGGAATGCCTCTTTTTTGTGTAATATGTGGTATAGTACCAGTGGTTTGAACACTAGGTATGGTCATTGACTGAGGTATGGTACCTGTGACGTGAACACTAGGTATGGCTGTGGACTGTGGTATGGTACTCGTGACACTGACATTTGGTGTAGAAGCTAATGTTTTAGATCTTTTACTCCCAACAAGAGGACCGAAGGGAGTGGACGATGATGCCCCTTCAGTGAAATTAAATCCTAATGTCCTGCCAGACGTACCAAATGGAGACATACAGACTATCCTACTCTATGTAGGTATGCCAGATGGTATGGTTGTATTTACCTGAGGTATAGTAGTACTGGCAATCGTTGTATTAGTCCCTTATGTAGGTTGATCTTGTAAGGTGCTAATATCGAATCATGTAGGTAAGGTAGCACCTTCAGGTAGAAATTCGGCTAAGTACCTTTGAGGATTGTTTGCTAGGTACTCATCTAAAAAAGAGGCAAACTCAGGGTCCTGTGCCGCAGCCTCTATGTCTTCTACTGTAATGCGTCCTTGAGTGTTTCTAGTGATGAATTTGTCTAATAAAGTCCTGTGAGGTCTTGTGGATAATGGATTGATAAATTCGTTTGGGTTCGACATCTTTTCTCTCTCTTTTCTCTTAGACCTAGTTTCAACCATGTAAGATAAGCTCAATATGCAAGGAATGCAAAACTACGTCTATGGACAGTATAACTCTAGTCTATTTTTTTGGGATTTTCTGAATGCAAAATAAGGAATGTTCTAAGATGACGCTAGTCTAAAATGACAATATCTAAAGATGCAAAGTCTAAGCAGACTTCTAAGGTAATAAATTCTATAAACCTGAGATGGGGGGACCAACTACCTAAAGTCTAGCCAAGCCATCAATTTAGTTAAGTCAAGGAACCAATGTAGGACGAGGATCAAAGACATTTGATTTTCCTAACTAGACTGATGATCTAGGAGGACTCTCTGTAGGACAAAGGATAAGATGATAGGACTAGGTTCAATGATAGATTTCGTTGACACTATGATCTTTCTAAAGTGTAGATGGTGGACCTATCCTAAAGTTTGTAAAAGTGACCTTCCTAGAAGTTTAAATCTAAAGGCAATATGTACTTAAAGATGAAAGTAACACTTAGAATCAAAATGACTATAGTAATGACTAAATGATACCTAAAGGATGCAAAATTGAGCAAATCCTTTTAGGTTTTTGTCCAAGGACAAGTAAGAAAGATCAAAGACTGATATGACAGCATTGACTAGATAGTGACCATGAATTCTGGTTTTCTAATAATCTATCAAATTTGTTGCAAAATTTATCTAATGCGGTTCTATTTCACAGTTGCGGTTTTCTGTCAATCAGTTGCTTGTTTCTAGTAAAGTTCAGTGTCTAAATCTAGCAGATGTGGTTAAGTTTCTCACAGATGTGACTAGTAATGATAGTTGTGACTCATATTGTAACAGATGCGCTTTCCTAAACTTACGCACTGGTAAAAATTTTGCGACAGTGGAAAATGCGTTGTTTGAGACTGCAGTTGTGGCTCACCTTGTCAGATGTGTCACAGAATATCACAAGTGTGGTTTTTGAAAAAAAATGTGGTTTTCGATAGAGAAAATGCAAGCTAATCTGGCAGATGCAACTCGATAGAACAATTGTGACTTTCTAGTGAACAGTTGCGACTCTAGGGTAAATGCGGTGAATAATGTTGAAAAATCTTGCAAGCACTTGATAAGCACAATGTTTTGGGTGTAAGCAAGCACACATAAGACAACTACAATCCTAATAGGCCAATAGGCCAAGGGTTTGTATACTTGGTATAGCCCACCGATATACCCCGGATTGGTGCTAAACACCTTTCCTTCTCGAGAGTGGATAGCTTAGAATTTTGGTGGCATTGGCTCCCCTCCATGGCTCATTAACGTCATTCAAGCACACCAACTTTGGATTCTTGGGTAGTGACCTCCCAAGAACTACTATCTCTACTCAAGGGGATCAGTAGTGAGTGTGTTCGAGCATGATATTGTACCCTGCACTATACCAAGCAACGGTTTAAAAATGGTTGGCCTCTAAAACAAAAGGTGTTTAGTATGGGAATTTGTTCGTAGGGCATGATCCATGTGGTGAGATTCCCCTTTCAGATCCATCTCGTCAGAACCATACGTGTGATACTTGGGCTTTCCCCAAGAATCCACTTTTATATATACCGGCTAGAAGTCCCTTGGGTTCAGGGTGCTACCGATCTGAGTCGTCCTGGGGTGAGTACTTTTTCCCACTAGAACAGGCCCAAGTTCTAGAGTTCATAACCATTTCTCTTACACCTAGGATCGCACGAATGCGCAAGGGGAGAGGATACTTCGATGTACCAAATCATGAGGGTAATTACACAGTTGTGCTTTTGCACCAAACACAGTAAAAACTTGTTAATTTTAATCCAAATGAAAGATTCGCTACACTACCAAACAATCTTTTTAAAAATTAACTAGGGTCTTTGACATGCGTTCTGCAGAAAGATTCATTAGTAGTTTTCAATATTGCCTTTGTCAATCGTATTGCAAAAACTTGTTAACTCCTTAAGACACACGTTGAAAACAGAAGATTAGCGAAAATAAAAACATGAAAGGAAACTATAAATTAAATGTCTAAAACCTAGAAATATACCAGTCGGATGCGTCATTTTCTCTGTCAAATGCATCACAGTATTTTACCAGTCAGTTGCGGCTCAAAAAATGACAGATGCATTATTCCTTTTTAGATGTGTCATTTTCATTCACAGATGCGGTCAAGAATGTCAATTGTGTCATTTCATCAAGTTGATGCGTCTCCGAATGTCAATTGCGACGTTTTGTCAAGCAAATGTGTCGTTCCATACAAAAACCTACAAAATGAAATAAAAGTCTACGAATACACGAAGATGGTGTCTTCACGTTGGGTTCACCAAATGTAACATCTAGAAAAATGCAAAAGAAATAGATTAGAGCAAACATGCAATGCAATCTAAAACTCTAATGCAATCTAAGTTAAGCAACAAAGAACAAAGGAAAGCCAAAATGTAAATAAACTGAAACAATCTCACCCAATATGTATGTAATTCCATGTATCATCTTGATTTCCCTTCTCCATTTTGTCGTTGTAGTATAATTTCCCTCATATTTTCAAAAGTTTGTGCAAATATAGCCTATGATAGTGATTTAGCAAAACATCGAAGATTCAAGATAGTTTCTCCAAAAAGTCATAATATTTTGAGAGAGATTTGAATGATGAAGAATAGATCAATTTATAGAAAATTGATTATTCGAACAACAAGCCAGGATTGAAAGATCAACAGATAGTTTAGATCAACATATTAGACATGCATTCTGATAACTGTTAGTAGTGACATGAGTGATACAAATTAGAAATAGAATTAAAAATTAAATAAATGATTTAATCTTCAAGTTTGGTATTTGAAAACAAAAGAATTATCTTTGCATGACAAAGATAAAGATGGATTAAAGCAACTCATGTTTGAATGCACGCACAAGATTTAATTAATTAAATAGGAATATTTAATTAATATGCATGTACATGCAATTGAGTTAGCACTGGACAACTGAATGATTTGACGAAGAGATTACTCGGGAAAGCCACTCAGACATTAAATCATAAGTTAACTAAGCGATTTAAATAGATGTTGAGTCAAGTCAAAGTGAATGCTTAGATAACTCACACAATTTATCTAAATATAGAGGAATGCGTTAAAATAGGATTTATGAATTAAATAATTCATTTAATTCAATATTTGATATTTGAAGAATAATTAAATAAATAAGATTTATTTAATTTAATGATGAAGGGGTTTGAATGAATAATTAAATAAATAAAAGAATTTATTTAATTATAGTTGAAATATGATAGAGGTAAATTAAATAAGAATTTATTTAATTGAAGAAGAAGGATAAGGTTAATTAGTAACATAATTAAATAAAAAGCATTTATTTAATTAATCAGATGGAATAAAGAAAAGTGTGAATTAATTAAATAATTAAGATTATTTAATTAATAGAAGAAATGAAGACTTTAGAGAATAATTAAATAACTAACATTATTTAATCATAACCATGGATGAAATACGAATTATGAAGAATATTGAAGTCACAGGCTTAAACCAGATTTTGGTGTCTACAAAGGGATTCAGTGAGAGAGGGAGGGAGTGGGAGAGAGATAGAGAGTAGAGGGTAGACGGTAGAGGGTTAAGGGTAGAGGGGAGGGAGATAAGAGTGAGTGAGAGAGAGAGACCTGTGAGAGGGAGAGGGGGTAGGAGGGTCAGACTTGAGAGAGAGAGAGGGAAAGAGGGAGGGACTGGAAGAGAGATAAGGGGTAGAGGGTTAAACGTGGTAGAGGGTTTAAGGGTTTAGAGTTTAAGGGTTTAGGGTTTAGGGTAGAGGGGAAAGAAATAGAGGGAGTGAGAGAGAGATAGAGAGACCTGAGAGAGGGAGAGGAAGTAGGAGGGAGAGACTTGAGAGAGAGAGGGTAGAGGGTTTAAGGGTTTGGGGTTTAAGGGTTAAGGGTTAATGGTTTAGGGTTTAGGGTTATGGGTAGTGATGGAACTTCAAATTTTTGTTCTTTGCGTTCTATTTTATCCTGCCTTGTGTCTCTAGTCATCTATGGTGTTTGGGAAAAGCCTAAGGTTGGGATTTTACCTTCGTCTTCATGTAAAACCCTAGTGTTCATCTTACACCTTGGATGGGATCTATTTGGCTGTTACTTTTTGGGAAGGTTTTTGTTGTGCAATTTTTCACACACACGCCCCGCTATAAGCAGGGACCCTCTTTCACTTCAGTTTTGGTGTTCTGGTGCTTTCTTTTGGGATTTTTGCCTTACTTGGGTATGTGTTTAAATATTTATTTTGAATGCCCAAGTGTTTCCCCCAGGTTATTTATTGAAAATCTTAAGTTCTAGTTGAATTTCGGGCTTTTGCCCTAATCCAGGATTTTCTGCCCTGGTAAGATTTTCCAGGATCCTGCTTGGATTCTAGTTGAACCTTGTTGCTCGGGACTTTTGGGTCTTCACGAATTTCCACGTGGTCCAGATTTTCCTAAATTATGCCCTGTCGTCGGCTCCCCGGGTCTCATGACTATCTTATCGACTGCATTAATGGCTCCGTGCGTGCTCTGAGAAATGTATTTAACTTGATTTTGAGATCTTTTGTGCCATTATGTTTACTATTTGCCATCGTTTGAGCTAAGAGGTGCTTTCTTGTGAGTATTCGGCTAGGATTTTGGGACTTTCAGCTTTGACTTGATTGATTTGGGGGTGATTTTTGGTGCGCTATCGCCTGTGTTCATTGTGGCCACCCTTGAGCTTCGCGTTTGTTACTCCTGGGACCAATTCCTGATTTATAATGGCTGAGTCAAGCAAGGTAGCAGCTGGTTCCTCATTGTCTGATGCAGAGAGGATCAAGCTGGACATTAAGGGCAAGGTCCCCGAGAGTAAGATCACTTATGTTTGGTCAAAAGTGACTGATACAAATGTTGGTCTCTAGGACTATGAGGAGTTTAAAGCAAGGAAGGTGGCTGAGGATCTTCCTTTGGTGGCCAGGAGAATGAAAGAATCAGGCTTGTCCCATGTAGCCGGTTTCCCTTCTATAGTACAATGTTACGAGCTGGTCCTTGAGTGCACCAGGCACTATGATCAGGGTACGCAGAGGATCATTGGGCCTCAAGGGAGGGTTGTTGCCAATCTCAACCCGGTCTCCATTGCCCAAACCTTCAACATGCTAGAAAGATCTCATGTGGTGGGATTCACCATTGAGGCAGCCCAGGAATTCTACGATGACCAAACTGTGAAGTCACAGCAGCTAATCAATTCCTGGCTAGAGAAGCCCAAGTCCCACTACTCCAAATTGCCTAAGCAGTTGTTTAGAGCAAAATTCAAGGAGTACTATGATGCCATCACCTTTTTGAGCAGGGTGGTCGGATTGAAGAGTGTTGGTAGATTCGAGAATTGGATGTGCCATGCCATTGTAAGGATGGAACAAGAGAAAATTGACTACCATTGGGTAGGGGTCATCAGCCAAGTCATTCATAAGCAATTGTCCAATGTGTTGCAAACAAAGACCTTCACAATGACCTCATATCTGGTCTATGCACTTGCTAGGTTCCATCCCTATAGAGGATTGGATACAAAGGGAATTTTCAGAAAGGACATCATCTATGAAGTTTTCCCTCAGTTGTATTTAGGAGGCTCTGACTATAGGAGGGAAAATGATGCATTCACCATGCATATCACTAGAATGCTTTAGGAGGCAGAGCATGTCAGAATCTCAGATCAGGCCAAGGATCTCATCAAGAAATATGGAGCTTGGTTTATCCAATTTCCAACTTTCTCCTACATTCGGATTGATGGCTGCCAAAGGGCCCCATATAGACTTCCAAGGTACCCCACTGATCACATCATATTGTTGGAAGTCACTAGGAAGATTTGTGATTTTGATGCCACCATCAAGAAGGACAAGCATAAGATTGGATTTGGTGGAGAGTTCCCACTAAGGATTGGAAATGGAGAAGTATGTCCTTCCATTGGTTCTTCCCAAGCTTCAGAGGAAGAATTGAGTGCTCTTGGTTTGTCTCTCCACTCCAAAAGATCTAGATTTGACATCACATGGGAGTCTCAAAAGAAGGCCAGTAGAGAGTACAACCATAAGGTAAAATTAGAAGACTATTGGGCCAACTCCAGTGATGAATATGAGGTCAGAAGGAAGAAATTCTCTCAGCTTCCAGTGGATACAGTCCAATTATATAATGTAAGAGCAGTGCCTGATCAATTGGAAGATGATGGGAACATAATTCAGGACCATGCCTATGAGGCAGTAAAGGATAGGCCTATTGGTGATGTGGATTGGTCAGAGGAGGAAAAGACAGAGCTGAAGCAACTGATGGATCCAATCCTCAAATTCACTAGGATGTGGCTCAAACACACGGTATGGGAGTTGGAAAACAAGGGAATACAATGCACCTATGCCCTGATGGGGGACTTAGATACCCATTCTACTACTGAAGAATCCACCAAGTAGGATCCCAAGGGGAAAGGCAAGCTGGGCTCTCCTATCAAAATTAAATCTAAGGGTGCTCAAGAAGAAGAGGACTAGGAAACAGTGAAACAGAGGAAGCCAAAGGCTAAGAAAAGGACTAGGACTAAGAAACCTAAGCAAAAAGAGACTAAAAATAGAATCCTGAGGTCAATGCTCCTATGCCAAAGAGGAAAAGAATTGTCAAATTATCAGAGAAGGCTAGCTCTGGGGTTGGGAAGGAAAAACCTACTCCACTAGTAGTGGATGTTGAAAGCTCAGAGGAGAAGTCCAAAGTGTATGCAAGGAAGTCTAGGACTTCCTCTCCCAGGGATGGTGTGCCCAAGGCTGACCTACCTCCAATGGCTTCTCATGAGAAGTAGCATGATGACCTCCCTCCCACTCATGAAACCCAAAGTGAACCAGGTGAGACAAAGGAGATTGATGAGGATCTAGATACAGGAGAGGAAGAATTTCATGAAGGGGAACTCCACAGTGCAGAGGCAGAAATTGAAAAGATAATGCAATCCCCTGTGGTTGCACATGTTGACTCTCCTATCAGAACTGAAGCAGTTGAATCTTCTCCAAGGGAGGTAGAGGCAGTAAAGGATCCATCACCTGCATATGAGGAGGAACGCATTGCAGAGGAAGAAAGTGAAATAGATGAGACTCCTGGTGAACGAAATTTGAATGAGGGAATGGCGGGAGGAAAGCATGAAGAAGAAATTGGGCACAGTAGGGTGCAATTGGAGTCCACTGTCCCTAATTGGTTGGAGGAGGAAATAAAGAGAAAACAGGTGGTAGTGGAGGATAGTCCACCGAACTAGGATGCACTACTAGCCAAGATTGGAAAGGATAAAGGAAAAAAGAAGGCTAGGGTGATCTCACGAGTCGAGAGGGATGAGGCACATAACAAGGTAGTTCACATTGCTACCCCTATTCCAGACAAAAATAGAGATGATGTGGCTGGAAGTATTATGATATACAGACTTTTAATCTTGGGCCTACATCAGTTGAGTAGGATATTGAGGACTATGAGGTCTCCAGTGCAGTTATGGTGGATCGATTGAGGAAGGAAATGAAGGCCAAGCAGGAGCTGAAGAGAGAAAATGAAAATCTTAGGAAGTGCTTGGAGGAGTTAATAAATCCTCTACAGTCCATTAATCCCTCCTCCTCTGCTACTAATCCTCTACCTTGGGAGACCATAACTGAGCTTGAAAAGATGAAAGCTTCCACCCTTGCCACTGTGAACTAGTTGAAAGGAGTGCAAGAAAAGGGTGATGAAGCTATTAAGGAGATCCTGTCAATGGGGAAAGATGCTATTAGGGCAACTGAGTGGTTGAAACAAGTGTTGGCCTAGGATAAGGAGGATAAAGACCTCCTTCTACAGAAAACTAGGACTCTAATGGAATACACCCGTGAAAGGTTGGTAAGCGACGAGATTCTTTCTTCCGCTAGAGCTGCCGAACCTTTGGAATGGTTCAAGGCCCTACAAATTAGGTAGAAGGTGTTGAAAAAGATTCACAAATGAGGGAAGCAGATTGATGACACCTTGATTGAGGTTTACAATGGTTCCATTGCCTTCTTCGAAATCATGACGGGAAGAAGAAAGATCGCACCCAAGTACTTGAGCTTAGAACAATTGAGAGAATGGTGGCATGATGTGTATCTGACACTTGATGATGGTTCTATTTCTGAGCACCAATTGGATGATGCGGCCACCTACCTTGCAGTTATTGATAAACATGTGACATACAAAGTAGACTGGGATAGGTTGGTCAGGCACTCAAGGGACAAGATTGCATCCATGGAGAGGCGACTTAGGGTTCTGCCAGTACCACCTATGGCTAACTTGGATGGAGCGTTCTTGAAGCTACATGAAGATTCAGATCGGCACGGGGATAATAGGGAAGGGAGCTAATGATAGGCTGTGACGCGATTTGTGCTTCCCTATTATCTTCCCGCGCATCGTCCGAGTTGCATTGCGGATCCTAGGCCGACCTCGACGGGACATGCATTTAATGCTTGTTTGACCCATTTCAAAGACTCTCCTGGCCAGGTTGTTGTGCTGAGTTATTGTTGCGAAACCCTTGCCTGGCCGATCAAATTTCTGGGAATTTTATATATTGGGCATGTCGCCTCATTTGTAAGGGGTAGAAGAATTAGATAGTTGGAAATAGTTAGGAAGTTATAACTTGTAATAAAAATATAGAAGTAGAGTAGATTAGCAGGTAGTTTCCCTCAAGTAAAATTGTAACAGAAAGCTAAAATTGTTGCTACAGTGAACAATTCGAATGCAAATAGTGACATTGTGATTTGGTGCCATATTTGTGCTCTCTTGTTTTGCATGGTTTTTGCCATTCCATCTTTAAAATTTATTTGAGTTGGTGAATATCTAGATTAGATTCGATTTGATAATGTTTGTGATTTGATACTTAAATGTTGCAGCAATCTCTTAGTCATACTTTTCGCAACCAACTGATTGTTAGTTGCTTTGCAAAGTTAGCCTAGACTTTTCATATTCCTTGTGCTTAAGTTTGATTGTGAAGGTTCATTCACTTCAACTGCAAAAGGGTTGTTTGAGTGAGTGTTCATGATTTGAAAATCTTAACACCTCAAAAGATTGCACTATTTTTTGTGAGATTGTACACTTATCTTGGTCAAGTAGAAATTAGTTTTGAGGGATTGGTCCATTTCGAGTATTGGTTACTTACATTGTTAATTTTTGAAGTAGTATTAGATTTAGAACTCTCTTTAAAACCCTTATCCTTTTCTATTTCTTTAATCATTGGGTTAAATCTTGGATTGAAGGCTCACCAGTTTGTTAAATCTGATAAAATTGATTCATCATTTTGCTCGTAGTAAGGTCCCATTCTGATTACCAGCATTTTCACATTTCGTTACTGAGTTGTTTTATGCACTGTCAAGACCTAACATTAGAGACCTTGGGGTTATCTCTTGAGGCTTGCCAATAGAGATTTACCTTTCAAAAGAGATAGGATATTATATTCTGTTTGGTTGTTATTGTGCAAAAAACACGATCAACAGTTTTAAAATGACTTAAGCCCCATTGCTTCGTCTAGCCTGGGCCCCCTTTTGTTTTATCATTTTATTTCCTTTGCCTGACTTTATTTTCCTAAGTCTTTTGTTGGTCCTATGTTCCCTCATTAAAAAAACTTATGTCATTGTTTTTCGTTGGTGTAGTGATGTCCCCTTATTCCTTTACAGGAGAGGGCCTAGTAGTCGTGCAAGCTAACTTTCTTAGCATGTAGCAATTAACTGGAATATCGTAGAACCTTCGTTTTCTTTTTAAATGTAGACTAGTCTCTTATTTATCTATAACTAAGGTTTAGAGGCACGACTCATCATGCAACTCGCCAAATCGGTAGATCTTTTGAGAAGAGTCTAAAATTTGACTCTTTAACGGTTTGACCAAAACTTAATCATGGAACCCCCAATAGTTGAACAAAAAAATATCATTTGTTGCTTGTAGAATATCATATTTTTATTTAAATTAAAATTAATATACAACCTAAGTGGACCAAATATTTTTTGATAACCATAAATCTTTGATATCTCCACCTTTTATATTCAACACATATGGACTAATAGTTGAACACAAACAATATATTTGTTGTTATAAAAACAACACATAATTATTTAAAATACAACTTATATTGAACAAAAATGGACCAATAGTTGAACACTAAAACTTTTTGAAAATACTTCACATTTAATGGGAAAATACATGTTATTTATTGTGCTCACCTTTTATATTTGTGATAGGACAAACTATTAATATAAAATTATCCAATGCTTGTACATTGCTACCCCAATTGTTGTACACATAAGAACAATTTTTTCACTATGATAACAATACTTGTTTAAATGAGTGTCTTATTTTATTAAATGAGAATTTTATTTTTTAAATGATATACTTATAGTGGAGAGTTATGATATTTTATTTGTAAAAAAAATACTTATTTCACTTCTTCATGAATGTATTTATGTTTTTTTCATATAACATTTAGAGGTTCTCATGTGTTCAAGTATGGGTCCATTTTTTATCAACATTTGGTTTTTTCTTTATTTACATTTGGACTATTTATTTACAATATATAGTATAAATATGTGGTAAGATTGAGTATTATCATCACAATTGAGTGCGCGACTATTGGAATCCGCACAACTACTAGGCCCTCTCCCCTAATAAATGTTTTTATTTTGTAGAGGGACAAGTTTGCATGGACGTAGATCAATTGTCTTGTGATCTTAGTCGTTCCCCACCATCCCGCGATGACCCCACCACACTTTCTTTGTTGATCATGATATCATGGGCGAGCGCCATGTGTCTCATCCAGTCAAGCCAAAGGAATGATAAATACTTTGATGTGTCTTTAATACATTATGACGTGGGTTACTAAAGAAATTTAAAGATGCGGGTGTTTTAAATCAACGGAGATGTTCTAATCTCAGTAGAAAGGTGCTCGATGGTTAAAAACAAGGCTGGCGACTGTGTTGAACGAACAGGATTTCCGATGGTTGAGATCCATGGTTTCCCACCATCGTGTGATCAAAATTTGTGAGGTTTTTATTGATTATGATATCACGGGCGGGCACCACGTGGATCTCTTTGGTAGCAAGTAGTATGGTGGGCCCCTTATTGCCACGATGGAGGCTATGTCAGTTTTCTTTGAAGGCAGTCATCCGATGATCTGACCAAGGTGAAGAATCGATGGCTAATATTTGAATCTGGATCAAATGCGATTAGAGTCATTCGTGCAATGCATGAGTAAGCTTTAATGGTGGACATGAAATCTACTATCACCGTTTGATCGAAATAAAGCAACTATTCTTCAGCTTTTGGTATCACAAAGCATTGAAAACATCTTAAATGGGGATTGTAGGTTGATATGTTTTGCATGAGGATTTGATAAGTAGCATTGGGTTAGGATACATGTTGAGGAGATTGTAAAAAAATTCTCTCAAGGATCTTATATGTTATGTGTTATGTGTTAAATTTGTCATAAGCCCTTAAATGCTTATGAATTTGACTCCCCCAATAGATATATGGCACTGATCTTAGTTGTACTAATTCTTATGGTTCAGTATTTGATTGTCTTTACCTAGAGCTTACTACAAATTGCAAATCAATGACTATCTTATACTGTGAAAATGTGTTCTAATTATCTCATGCTCCAAATAGTTGATATTATTGATGAACATCCAATTCTATTCGATATTATCCTATTATGTTGATCTATTTAAAAGATATTATCTATTGTTGTTAATGTCATTTATGATAATGGTGCAGAGGTTGTAAATGCAATAAGGGATCACCCTCTCGGGTTTTGCAGAGCCCAAAGTGTAGGAGGTCTTTAAAATCCTCGTCAGTTGGTTCAGGTCCTTCGAGTTGCCCTTGATTGGAATTAGAAATTCCATAGGTAAATTAGAAAACCAACCTGGTTACAGTAAAAAAACCAACAGGTAGAGGGGAGAGAGATAGAGGGATTCAGTGAGAGAGAGAGGGAGGGAGGGGGAGAGAGATAGAGGGTAGAGGGTTGAGGGTAGAGGGGAGGGAGATAAGAGTGAGTGAGAGAGACATACTTGAGAGAGGAAGAGGGGGTAGGAGGGTGAGACTTGAGATAGAGAGGGAGGGAGGAAGGGAGGAAGTGGGAGAGAGATAGAGAGTAGAGGGTTAAGCGTAGAGGGTAGAGGGTTTAAGGGTTTAGGGTTTAGGGTTAAAGGTAGAGGGGAGAGATATAAAGGGATTGAGAGAGAGAAAGAGACCTGAGAGAGGGAGAGGGGGTAGGAGGGAGAGTCTTGAGAGAGAGAGGGAGGGAGTGGGAGAGAGATAAAGGGTAGAGGGTTAAGTGTAGAGGGTAGGTTGTTTAAGGGTTTAGGAGTTTAAGGGTTAAGGGTTTAGGGTTTAGGGTTAAAGGTAGAAGGGAGAGAGAGACCTAAGAGAGGGAGAGGGAGTAGGAGGGAGAGTCTTGAGAGAGAGAGAGGGAGGGAGTGGGAGAGATATAGAGGGTAGAGGGTTTAAGGATTTAATGGTTAAGGGTAGAGAGCTAAGGGTAGAGTGGAGAGACTTAGGAGTGAGAGAGAGAGAGAATTAGGAGGGGGGAGGGAGAGGGGAAGAGGGGAGGAAGGGGATAGAGAGAGAGACCTGAGAGAGGGAGTAGTGCTAGGACAGAGAGACTTTAGAGAGAGAGAGAGGGAGGGAGTGGGAGATAGATAGAGGGAGAAAGGGTTAAGGGTTAAGGCACTAATACATTTGACTGCAAAATCTGATGAAACTATTTAACAAAATATGTAAAATTTGATGTTCGTCGGGTGCTTGTAAAATTTGATGTGTAATTTTAAAATTTTTCAAAGTTTATCCCCGATGTTCGTCGAAATGTCAGCTATCATTTTCATTGAATTTTTGACAAACATGAAAAATAGAACAAATCAAATTGTGGCCAACATAAAGAAAAGTGAGTTCGTGCTTGATTTATTGTGACAGTGTTTTGCTCTACTTGAGACAGTTTTTGGAGAACTAAGGATGATTTTCTTGGGAAAAATAAAAAAAATTCAAGAAGACATTGCCAGGTTGAGGGTAGTCATTGTCTTTTTGTAGAATCAAGTTGTGAAGTCAGATTTGTAGTTCCAGGTTTGAAAATTTAAAGCAACATCTCATCAGATTTCATTTTTTAGAGGTTTAGCATTTTGAGAATTTCATGTCCAGATTTTTTTGTGTGGAATCACCATAAGATCACAACCAAGGAACCGATTCTTGTGTCTGTAATTATGTGATCTATAACTCTATTGGTCATGTGGCACAGTTGTTCTATAACAAATACATGATGCATTCATGTGTGACCCAAGTTTAATGTGGCTATGTTGTGATAGAAATGGAGGCACTCATATAATGTAGTTAATTCAAAGCTGTATAATGTAGGCTCTTAACTATCATTGGGTGCATTCAAGTTGTCTCAAGTTTAACAAAAGTTAGGATGTAATTATAGCATTGATTGAAGAGTGATTTACCTTTTGCTGCAATAAAGAGCCTATAACTCTGGTTGATATGCAGAGTGGTTGTGTTATATCAATTATGTAGTGCATTCAAGCACAACCCATGTTTAATGGGCTATTCTAGAGAGTGATCAAGATTTTCTAAACCTTATGAATGTTACTTGACATATATAATTTGCATAATCTGAAATTCCTTTAGAGGCTTTTGAAGTATCAATGTATCCTATATAGGGTTTAGAATGATTTATTTTAATTAAAAAATAAATAAATGATGTATTTCCCTGTACTTAGATAATGTGGAAATCTCCTAAATATTTCCCAGCACACTATCCTCTTTGGCACCGTATTCATTACTCCAGCTACTAGGGTTTTGCATGTGACATTTTTAATATCTTCATGACCATGGCTTTTAAATAGATCTCAGTCTTTGCTTTAATCCTTTTCATGGTAACCCTTGAGTTCCATAATCCACCTTCAATCTCTTCTAAGAATGCTACCTTAAGCTAGACTGCATAGTATGCATATAAAGCAAGTCCTTCATACCTACCATTGTTGCAAACAACCACTCACTGTTTTGCTTAAAATTTTGCCTCCATAAGCACAATAGCATGTTTTAAAATCATGGTTTCTAGTGATTGACCATTAAGGTCACCACTTTCATCATGAAGATACAATGAGATTTTTGTCTTCAAACTCAAGGCATTATGGAAGATAACATTGTGGAATTATTTATTATGTAATGACAGATTTTCTTGCACATTTCATCGCTTAACTTCCTTTAAGATCGGGTATTGCACCCTCACCTAATCCTCAACAACTCACTCACTGTCACTGGAAGATTCCTTTCATGAGCATCCTTCTATAAAATCAAATCCATGCCCTATAGACTCTACTTACTACAAGGGACTCATTATTTCATGGTATTGTAGTTCTTAAGATCCTTCAACCTTATTGACACTACTTCACAGTCCACAAGGTATTATTCACTATTCTCCCATCTTTGATGAGTCTCAAAACACTGCTCAAACATACAATCCACTACCTCCATTATATACATTAATGGCTAAGAAGAAACATTGAACCTATGATTACCATTGTTACTTCATTTGGAAAGTCATTCCATAATTGCATTTGCCTTGTCTAACACTAACAAAAGCATTTGAAAAACCCTTAAGGTCAGCAAGGGGGTAAGGAAACTCACTGTTAAAATCTCCACTTTACTATGCAAGGTTTGAGCTTTATTATCTTGTCACTGCTCAGCCTCTTTTTGACTATCACATCTCAAGTGACTGCCATTCTTCTTACCGTAGATTGCATTTACAAATGTCACTAAGGTACATAGTGTGCTTGTTATTGGCTACAATCTTTAGATTGCAAGATTTTGTTATTACCTACAATGTCTCAATCTTTTTGGCATTGCAACCTCACTAATCCGCTATAGTTATTGTTTATGTTTCTATGGAGGCCTAGGTTTGTACCCTAATCATGCTC
>VDFB02256132.1:219089003-219109385 GCA_007258455.2 Sequoia sempervirens | reverse complement strand
ACAACCTGAATTAACTAGATTATATGAGTGCCTCCATTTCTATCACAACATAGCCACATTTAACTTGGGTCACACATGAATGCATCCTGCATTTGTTATAGCACAATTGTGCCACATGACCAATAGAGTTATGGATCACATAATTACAGTCACAAGAATTTGTTCCTTGGTTGTGATCTTATGGTGATTCCACAAAAAAAAAAATTGGACATGAAATTCTTAAAACCCTTAACCTCTAAAAATGAAATCTAATGAGATGTTGCTTTAAAATATGATTTTCAAACCTGGAACTACAAATTTGACTTCACAACTAAATTCTGCAAAAAGACAATGACTACCCTCAACCTGGTGATATCTTCTTGAATTTTTTCTATTTTTCCCAAGAAAATCGTCCTTAGTTCTCCACAAACTATCTCAAGTAGAGCAAAACGCTGTCGCAATAAATCAGGCGCGAACTCACTTTTCTTTATGTCGGCCACAATTTGATTTTTTTTAATTTTTCATGTTTGTCGAACATTCAAAGAAAATAATAGCCGACATTTCGACGAACGCCAGGTTCGTCAAAATTTTGACGAACGTCAGGGATAAACTTTCAAAAAATTGGAAATTACACATCAAATTTTACAAGCACCTGACGAACATCGTATTTTACATATTTCGTCGATCTGTTTTGTTGTATTTTGCAGTCAAATCTATTAGTGAAAAGATACTACTGTGCGTACAATGAACGAGCATAGAGATAATATACATTAAGAGGTCCTCCTTCTCACAACAAACAAACACTGGAATGGTTTAAAGGTATTGTACAGACCAGTGTGCAAAGTTTCGACAAGAATTTAACACATAAGGGTTATTTTCAGAGTGAGCAGATTATACGCAGAATGAGTAATATACAAATTCAATCAAAGATAGATTTTGTGTGTAAAAGGAAAACCATAAACTCATATGGCTGTAATTTAAACAAGGGATGCATTGCCAGAATCCCATAAGTCGGTGGTTCATTTTCTCCATGATGAGACAAACACAAAATCATGCTGAAAAAAAGAAATTTGAATGCTTAAAGAAGCCCAGACTTTACACAATTATTGGGATTACTAACCTTTTATATCTTAAGCAAGTTTGCATGGTGGAGATTGTTCTATTATATCTTCAAGGAGTTACAAGTATCAAGCAAATGATCATTCCAGATTCGACAAGGATTCAGATACACGAGCTTCATTTCCAGAATATCAAGTTTTTCAACACAATAAAAGCAAGATGTTTACAGGTGGAGATCACTATTTTTTAGAAATATATGGAGCTCTAATCAATGCAGTATCTCCAAGAATATCAGACTATATTAATTTCAAATTAAAGGACACAAGAATAACAAGGTAAGCATCAATTTTTTTGGGTTGAGCCCATAACTAAATACAAATAAACATACAAGTTTTGTTATTCTCACCACGAGTTTTCATTTCTGGAGGTGTTTTTAAAAGCAAATGGCAAGTACCCACGTTGGGGTTTCAAATGAATGTCAGCTTTCCTTATTTCTAGCTGGGTGTTTGGTCATATTTATTCAAATTCTGTACAATCATGGCCATGTGATAGTTTTTAGCAGTGATGCAATGGAGATACATTATTTTCATGAAGTGCAGAATACCAAGGAGATAAAATGAACATACAAACATTCAAGTCATTCTTTTATTTTAGAAGTTCAAAATAAGCCACTGGTTGTTATTGGGTCAAGCCCATATGAACAGAATGATACAAATAGATTTGTAGTTGAATCCCGAGTACCCATATCCAGGGTTTACTTTCAAAATATAGAAGATGCAACAATGGAGATAACCCATATGGGTTTTCACATAAAATAGCAAATGACATAAAATGCAAAATCTCTTGTGCTGGTTCGAGCTTCAAAATGGAAGAAATACAAATCTCATTCAATTTTCACAATACCCATGAAAGAGATAGCAGGAAAATACAAAAGTGCAAGTCCCCTGAGTTAGGTCGAGCATCAAAAGAAAGAAAAGACAATTTTATTCAAATTACCATAATACCCACAAGCGGATTTATCTTCATAAAGGCATAAAGATAATTTTTTGTTCTGGGTCGAGCCCAAACCTTCAAATAATGTTTTCTATAGTATACATCTGGTGCGGCTTGAACATGGCCAGAAACTCATAGGTAGGGAGAATTTATTTTAGTCACTAAAGAGTGAAGTATCTATATGAATGGTAGTTACCAGTTTATATCTTTGAAGGAGCATGCTAGCCGCAGCCAGGAGTTCCAGAGAGAGTCCAAAAGCCGAGATCTCAAGCCCGTAAAGAATAGTCGAGCTCTCATGGTGAGAATGGTACACATAAATGATTGATGTAAGCACAGGAAACACAAAGAAAATGCAAGTAGAGACATCATAAATGGTGGTAGTCGCGGCCTCAAGCCATAAAGAATAAAATATGAAGCCATAGAAGCTGTGAAGTAATGAGTGAACAACTTACCCTTGTGACAGTAGGTAAAAAGCAATAACACAAGGTGAGCTCTCATGGAGTGGACTGACAAAAGTTGAGCTCGAGTTCATGTCGACCAAGGAAAATCAAAGCACAGGAATGAGTTAGAAGATAAGTATGACAGTCTGTGGCCTTAATGGTTTTTCTCTTTCTCCAAATGAAGTGAAAAAAGATTCGATACTGTAAACAAAGCTTACCCACTAAAGATTCCATTATCTGAAGGGCATGGTGAAGATTCCCAAGGCACACAAGCTCGAGTTCAACTCAATCATGGTGACGACATGGAAATAACATATTTTTTTTCCTTCAAGCTGGAGAGTGCGAAATGAAGTGATGATTAGGGTTTGACTATGTTTTGTTGAAACCCTATTTTGACCTTATGATTATCTGGAAGGTTCGGTCAGAGCTCATGGAGAATTTTGAGTGACTTTACCTTTGCATTATGATTTATTAAAATCTGAGTCTAAATGTATATGTGGGGAGGCCAAAAATTCATGTGCTAGGTCAATGTTTTAAGTCTTAGGACTTGTTATATGCCTTAGTGAAATATGGGTTTGTGCCTTATGTTATTGCTTTAAGAGAAAGGTTAAAGGCATGATATGCATAAGGAGTGCTTTATGATCTAAAATTGATTATTCTTTTGTCACTTAGGTTTTGTATTCTTATGAAGGGTCAATGATCCATTTAGGGTTCTTATTTAATTGATTTTAGAGAAATCAATGAGAATTGAAGATATGAGAGAAGATAATAATGTGTAATATTTTTATGATTTTTGAGAAAATAAGATATTGTAATGGAGGGATAAGGAGCTTTTTTGCAAAAGATTTTAATCTTTAATTGGAAAAAATGGACAAATTGTGCAAATCTGCAATCTTGTAAAGCAAAATCATAATGTGATTTCTTGCTATTTTTAGCAAATTTTTGTTGACTTTTCCTCTTGGTCGGATTTGAGACTTATCTTGGAGAGATAAGGTGTTTTTTGAGCTTTTAAAGCAAATCCAGCCTATTTTTAGAGGCTTGACAGTGTGATCATAAAAGCAGTATGCTTTTTTTCGCTTTTAGGCAGTTTTTGAGATAGTTTGAAAGCTTTTCCTTGAGCTTTTTTTTGAGCTCGGATTAGGGTTTCTAGAGAGTTATGTTTGGATAGACTTAGTCTTTCTGTGGGCCTTCTCAGTTCAGATCAGAGTTCCTGCTCATACACATTTTTTGAGCTTGTGAACCTGTTTTAGTACTTATTTTCAGATTATGGCATTCTCCTTCAGTTGAATAAATACAACATTCCTACTTCTCATTTATGTGTCCATTTGCAGTTTTAGTTTGATTTTATTTTGTGATTTCTGTTTATAGAGTCCTTGTTATGTCCTTAGACTATAATCCCTAATGCAGAAAGTTCAGAATACAGGTTGCATGTTGTACTTCAAGTCAGGTCTTCATGCAAATTATTTATGTATCAATTGTTGATGAGAAATTGTGATATATTATGTTTTTCTGAAAGTTGTTTTTGACGAAGAGATCATAATCATCATTAAATCATTATCAGGTTTTGAAGTTATCAGTTAAACTCATATTTGTTTTCAGTCCATATTTCTATCCCTTTTCCTTTGAAGTTTCAAGATAGGACTTATCATTCAAAGAACCAGCTCACTCCAGAGATTCCTCCTTTGCTTAGATCGCCCACATCTGAAGGAGGTTTCCATGTTTCAGTAGGTTGTTGAATGTCACATTCAGCAGGGTGCAAATCTATTGACAACAGGAACAACAAAGATTTACATTAGCTTTTGATCTTGGTTGTTGATCTAAAACCACGGGTTATGAGCTCAATAGTGGAGATTGGGCCCCACATTCCATACAAGACACACATCTTCCTTTTTTTGACCTCGTGCCAAATAACAAGGTGACACCTTAGGTCTACGAGTTGGTGGGGTACAATCGAGATCTTCTCCCATATCTTTGAATTTGAAAAACCTACACATTGAACAGTTAGTATTTAATGAAAGGCTTTGGCTAAGCTGTCGGTGACATGACCACTGAGTTAATGGCTTAGGCTTACGTCACCGCATTAAAATTAAAACCCAACTTTGATTTTAATACTTTATTTCCTCCACAGGGTTTTATTTCCTAAGTCTAAGTTGGCCCCGTGTTTCATCTTTTAAAAAAAACTTATGTTGTTATTTGTCATCTACCTAGTAATGCCCACTTCTCCTTTTAATGAATGTTCTATTTTGCAAGGGTTGATTTCGTGTTGCCGTTGATCTATTTCCTATAGATATCAATGGTGCCCGCCATCTCGTGATCGGGAATTGAAGGATCATGAAATCACAGGCAGCACCATGTGTCCTATCCGGGGGATCAAATTTGTGCTATCACTGAACAACTGCCATTTGATCTGAGTTGTTCCTCGCCATCCCACGATGGTGCTTGGGTTGATTGCGAAATCACAAGAGGGTGCCACGTGTCTCATCCGATGAAGCCTAAAGAGTAAAGGAAACACTAGCCGACTTTAAATGTATTAAGGGGTGGATTACTAAAGTGTTCTCGAGATGCACATGTTCTAAATCGAAGGATATGTTATAATCTCGCTGGAAAATCTGCTCGAAGGTTAATGACATGGCTGGTGACTATGTTAAAGGAACAAGATCATTGATGTTCAGGATCAACAGTTGCCTGCCATTGCGCGATCAGAAGTTTCAGGATTGCGATATTGTGGGCAACCGCCATGTGGACTTCCTTCATAGTGTATGGTAAGGTGGGCCCCTTATCACCATATTGGAAATTATGTCAGCTTGTTTTTGGAGGTGGCCGTCAATGATTTGATCAAGCTGAAGAATCAATGGCTCGAATTTAAATCTACATCAAATATGGTTGGAGCCATTCGTGCAACATGAAATTGAGCTTTAATGGTGGATGAGATGCTTGCTGGCATAATTTGATTGACAATAAAACCAATTTTCCTGCTTGGTTTGTATCAAAAAGCATTCAACTATTTCGTGGAACAGTTTCAGAGCTGAAGGTAGAATTGCGAGTTTCTGCAGCCAGAATTTGGGAGTTCTGTGAACAAAACTGTGAGTTTATTTTCTGTGCCTCCCAGTCATTTTGCATTTGAATTTGGGAAAGGATTAGCTGGATGTGTTGTGAGCTTGTTGATGAATGTGTTAGGGATATAGTTTAATTATAGTTGTAAGAAATTGCAGTGTTTTTTTAAGTAATTTTCTATCTCTGGTTAGTCCTAGCTATCTGAATTATAATGTTATAAAGAAGCCCTAGTTTTTCCGAGATGGCACCACCCAAGCAACATTCTAGCTAGACTAAATATTTGAAACAAAACCTGTATGATGATTTCCTAGATAAATTTCCCTTGTCAACGAATGATAGGAGGAAGGGATTGGTCCTAATGCGAGGGAAAATCCTGGGGGAAGGGTTAGTGTATAATTGCTCCAACATTGCCGATGCTAGGGTTCCCCTCACTGGCTTGGAATTGTTTAGATTGTGGTACGGACAGAGGAATTTTCATCACCCTTTTTCAAATGGATGGATGTATGATATGGGGAAGCTAGTGGTACCAAATGTATTCCATAATGTAGACATGCTTAGGACAGTGGCTGCAAGATATGACCCTGTTACATGGATAATCAAGGACAATGATGGAAACATTTTATTGAGCATGAACAAAGAAGAGGTCCAACATATTTTTGACTTGAGTGAACTGAGTGAAGACTTGGTTCCTATCAACCTTGAGGAAATGAAGCAGGAGTATGCAAAGCTGAAATCTCTTTTTAGAGCAAGGTTGCTTCCACCTCATCTGGCTAGGGCAGGAGGTTCAAAATTTCATATCAGCCCCAGTGACCAGGAACCTTTCAAATTAAATTGTTTTGCAAACCATTTCCTGGCCACTTTCTATTCTTTATGTCATATTTTGGGTTTTAGTCTTGGTACGGTAATGCCCATTGCTTATATGTTCATGGGGGTGCAAATACAACACCCTAACTTCTCTGTGACCTATGACTTCACTTCTTTCTTGGCTGAGAGGATGCATGAAGGGCTGTCAAAGCTGCAAAACAATGATACTGACACTCAATTATTTTGGTATTCTATGCTAATGCATATGTTTTTGTTTAAGAATGGTGATTTTTTCTCTGAGAGGATGAAATTAAGGCAATCACTTGATGGAGAAAGATTGCCAATACAAATATGGGCTGCAAATTTATCTTGTAATAAGGAAAGCACTAGTTATGTGCAATTTGATAATTGTTTTGCTTCCAGATTAAGGGCTAGATTAATGGTGAATATACCTAGGATCCCTGAGGAATTACATGATTTCCTTAGGCCAAAGGAGAGGAAGCCAGAATTGAAGGTTTACCATAACTGGGGTGACATTATTCCAGACCCAGTCAGCACTATCTTGAGAGTATATGGTTTTCAGGGAGCTCCTCATATACTACCATACAATGTGCAACCAAGAGTGGGATTTGCAGAATTTATGTGGAAGATAGGTTGTATTCATGAAGACAACCTCACTGGAAGGGGTAAGGGATCATTTTTCCCAGATTATACAGTGGTGTTTGATTTTGTATTTTTAAAGGGAGGTTGGACTCATTTTGATAATTTATTTAATGATTACCATTTGAGGTGTGGACCAAAGAGGCAACATGATCCTGAGGGTTTCTTTTCTCTTTTCAGAAAAAGAATAAACGTTGGAAAATTTGTGCATGAGTTCAATTTCCCTGAAGACTTGATTAGAAATGAATTTGATTTGAATAGATAGAAGTTGAACAAGGAGAAATGGATAGCTTATGGTAAGCTACTAGATTCTATGCACAAAATGGATCTAAAATATGATCCATTGTTGGAGTTTAGTCCCCACCATAAGAAAATTGATTTTCTGATGGGAAACTTCAAGGAAATTATGGGCACATTGAGGACAAAAAAGATAAATTTAGAATTGAGTCTAGGTGTACAAGAGCAAGGTTCCAGACCAATTGAAACAAGGCCAGCATACCAACCTACGAAAAGGTGGCACATTTACAGGAGGAAAAAGGATAGTAGTAGTGATGAAGAAGAAGTGGACATAAAAGGAAAAAAAATTATTAAAGTTCCTCCACAACCAAGTCCAAAATTCAAAGTGCCTGGGGCAATCAAAATTATTGATTTAGAATCATCACCGAAAGACAATCCCTCATCACCACCATCTGAGCCAAGCCCTAAGAGGCAAATAATTGATCAACCATAGGAGGATCTGATGGATGAGATTATTGTTACTGATCAAGACATGGAAGTTGGTATACCTTCCCCTCCTAGGCCAACTGAATTAGTTTTATCTGATTTAGATATGAAAGGTAAAAGTGTACAAGATGCAAGAATGGAGGCATGCAAGGAGTTTCTAGATGACAATACATTTGTAAAAACTCCTGTATTCTTGCAATTGGTATGGAGGATGAAGTTTGAAGAGTATCAAGATAAATGTAGGCAGAGAAGAGAACTAAGGCCTGACATGTTAGACTAGGAGAATGATGAGGAGGTAAAAGCTAAAAGAATTCAAGAACATCACTCCTAAAGAAGGAAGAAAATTGGTGAGTCAGGCTGGTGTATTAATTCTGCCTAAATGGGACATTGTAGATGCAGTAGCCTTTAATGCTATTATGAAGTCTAAGAATCCCTTTCAAGACTCTGAAGAAGAGGTCAAGGCAGCATTGCAAAACTTTGCTTTTAGTGAGGAATATGAAACTCTGGCAATTTGGGCATTAGCCCCATAAGGGAGAAAACCAGATGTTTATGATATTAATCCAAATTTCAAGGGAGGATTGATAATAAAGAGAGCTTCAGAGACCTCAACCACTAAGACCACTAATTTGACTTTGAATGTGGCCAAATTTGCCCAAAAGACTACTGAAAGGGAGGAAGCTGAAAGGAAGAGCTTAATGGAAAAATATAACCTTTTGATTGAGGAGTACAACAAGATGCAGCAGAAAAATGTTGAGTTGCAAAGTGAAGTGGAGAGGTTTAGGTATAAGCAGATTGGGGAGACATCAAGTGCTCCAGGAACCAGTACATTTCCTTCCACAACAGGGTCAGTGCCTCCTGCTTCTCCAATTGTTTCGACACCAGGATCTCCCAGTCAGAATCCTGTCCTCACCCTTTCTTTAGAGGAAGTTGAAGAAGAAACAAAGTGCTCTATCGATCGTACAAAGAAGTAGCTCTTGCAAAAAATTTATGAATTGCAGGCATCATTAAAGAAAAGTGAGGAGGGATCTCTCTTAAAGCAAAAGGAAATTGTTACTACTATTTTGAGGCATTTAAATGAAAAGGTTGATAGAAAATTATTATCTATACATTCTTTATATTCTTTGTTGTTAGTAGCAATAAAGAATATTGATAGGGATCAGGAAGAAGCAATACCAATAATTGAAAATTGGATCCCTAGGGCCAGTGATCTAGATATCATGTATAAGGCCTTAAGGTTTGATATAAATAATAGGCCCCAATAATAAAATCCTACTCATGTGTTAGTAAAATCATTGCAAGGTTTTCAGACCTTACCAGATGACTTGAGTAGGAAGATTAGGGAGCTGGTGAAGAATTTCAATGATTGGGGTAACAAATTGTTACCTGATATAATTGATGAGCAGGGAAAAATTAGGTCGTTTCAACAATGGCAAGCTCAAGCAAGTGAGGCCATCAATGATCAAATAAATTCAATTTGTGATGACTCATACTATGATTTGTTGGTGAGCTATATGGAAAAAAACATTAGTACTGGCTCATTTTTGGAATCTTTTGAAAGGGATGCGAATTAGGAAGCGGTAAAATACACACCTTATAATACCAAGGTGGATGAGGTAATTAATTTTGACTGGTTGACTGATGATGAGTACCAGAATTGGGTAATAAAATATTTGAATGAGGAGGAGTAAAAGGAGTGAACTACTAACAGGTGGCAGATTAGATGCTGCGGTTGCAATAGTTCCAGTTTTGTGTTGACGGCTTTCTCGGTGTGGTTTTCTTGTGGTTTTTTGCATCAACATTCCTCGACTGATATGATGAACAAAAATATTTTTCAAGGTGGTGGTTGTAAAATTTTTTGGAATATCACCAGGTGCTCCTATTGATTGGTGACAAGTGTACTTTCTAGCCTGGTGCTTGTTTGCTCCTTCATTTTCTATAAGAAGCATTTGAAGGCCAAAAGTACGGGTTAGCAAGTTAGATAATTTTTGTCGAGTCTAGGTGAAGTTACAGAGTGAATTGTAAAGTCCGATGGTTTTAGAGAAATGAAATTTAGGTTTTGAGTCATTATGTAATAGGTTTTGAGTTCATAGAGATTTAATGTTGTATAACAGTACTAACATTTGAGTTGAAATGAAAATTCGAGCTCATGTCTCTCCATTGTACATGCATATCTAAACTTTGAATGAAATAACTAAGGGTTGTTTTATCCATTTCACTGTTGTGGTGTGTATGATTCTATTTTAGCTTTAATTCAAAGAATTAATCAAAATGCTTGAATGAGATTATAGGCCGATATGTGTTGTATAAGGATTTGATAAGTAGTCTTGGGTTAGAATGCATACTAATGAAATTGTAATGCAATATTGTTAGGGATCTTATATGTGATGTATTAAATTTGTTATAAACCTCTAGATGCTTATGAATTTGACTCCTGCAATGGATATATGGCACTGATGTAAGTCGTAATTATTAGTGTAGTTCAATATTTGTTTGTCTTTTCCTAGAGCTTGCTACAAATTATAAATCATTGAATATATTATACAATGGATTGTGTTTAGTTATCTCACGCTCCAGATAGCTGATATTTTCTATGAACAACCAATTCTAGTTGATATTATCTTATTGTGTTGAGCTATTAAGTGAGATCATCTGCTATTGTTAATGTTGTTTATAATAATGGTGCAGAGGTTGTAAACACATTAAGGGATCACCCTCCCAGGCCTTGTAGAGCCCGAAGTGTAGGAGGCTTTTAAAGTCTTTGTCAATTGGTCCAGGTCCTTCGAGCTGCCTTTGATTGGAATTGACAATTCCATAAGTAGATTAGAAGAAAAACCTGGTTACATTGTAAAAAGAACTAACATATACGTCAACCACTGAACAACCACCTCTACAAATAACTTTTTAATCTTTTATGATCACATGAAACATAAAACACACTAATTTCAAGGTTGTTAACATCACTATTGAAATGTTTTAATTTTTTGACCTTTCAAACATTAAAAAGTACATCATTAAATTAATTATGTAATGGCATAAAAATTAAAAACACTATGAATTAATTATGTAACCACATAAGTCAAATATAATTCTATCAAGAAATTAATATCAAATAGATAATATAATTGCATAACTTATACATTTCAATGTCATTGATCCTCTTCTTCATCCAACTCTTTATCTGTATCATCTGATCTAGATTCGACATTGTAAGGATTGGTCATATATTCATCATCATCGTAAATGATATCAGTTTCGATAATGCCATCATCCACATGGATATCATCTTCATGAACATTAACTCCTACATCATCATGATTTAGTTCCTCCTCTCCGACATCTTCGTCAGGAACATCATCATCTACATCATCTTCTATTTCTTTGGTATCTTCTTCCACCACATTATACTTTACCGACCTTCCTCTTGGATCATGTCTAACAACAAATGACCAACCCGGTTTACTTAGAACCTCTATGTAAAATACCTACTCACATTGGCTTGGAAGAACATAGGGCTCATGTCCAGCTTGCTCAATCAGCCTTGTACTAACCATGATAAATCCATTATCATGTTCAATAACAGTTCCCTCATGATTATTTTCATTCAATCATATCATGTACCATAGGACGACGAAAATAATTAATTTGAATGACTTAAAGTCACACTCAAATATATCATCCAAAATCCCATAGTATCAATTTTCTGAGACTTCTAGATGTATGTCACTTCTAGATGAAACATTAGTCACCTGAAAGACTGCAGTTATACCAGAATCACAAGTTTTCTTCATGTCATCCAACATTTTGATTCAAAATTCATGACCATTGCACCACATAGCCTTGTGGTGTTTTACTTGCAATATGTCAAACATTTAAAAATTATTGCAATATCGTTAGTTGATAAACATATTTATTCTTGGCAAAATGTATGCAAAAAAAATAATCTCAACATATATATACATCAATATAATTGAAAATAATTGAATAATATGGGTGATTAATATATTTATACGTACCTATTTATCTCTTAAACCATATGCTAAATCAATTTCCCTTTGTGTAACATTGGAATCTCCATTAGGATGAACTTTCTTTAACCAATGAAGCCACACCTTCCCACATTAATGCACGATCATATTGTTGACATCGTTCAATCCATACCATCATCCAATCAAGATTGTTGGCGACGTAAAAATGTAGTTCATCCCACTCTCGACCAACTGTACCAAAAAAAATTGAAATTCACAAATGACGTATAATTAGTTAAATACCACAATATACAACCTTAATTTATAATTGATGTATATTGAAGATTAAAAATTAAACAAATACAATATACATAAAAACCATATGTAAAATGTATTCCAATTAATCTCCATGACCATATTATAATTACCTCTCACTTTCCTCAATCTACCTTTCCCCAACAGGTACTCCCCTTCGAATTTTTTAATGGAGTTGGGATCCCAAATACGATCTACATGGATCTTTGATGCAAACTTAGGAAGATATTCACTAATGTACACCATGGTCTGGTATACCATATATCCCTCCACCATAGAATTGTTAGGATGTGCTCTTTGTCTAACCAAAGCCTTCAAAAATTTCAAGTGCCTCTCAACCATCCACATTGACCTTGTGTGTACTGGTCCCCACAATTCAATCTCCTCAACTTGGTGTATGAGGTAGTGTTCTTGTGAATTGAAAAATGTTGAAGGTAGACACTTTTGCATTTCACACATTACACGAAGAATTTTTCTCTTCCAATAATTTATATCTTCTTTATGGATTTCTTTACATGATAGCCATCTACAAGTGATTCAAGGCGTAAATATATTAACGAGATTTAACAAAAATATACAGTATATTACATAACAAGTAAAACAAATAGAAATTATAATATGTATACAACTAATTGAACAAATCTCGCTACTTACCTCATGTATTTTCCAAGATCATATATAACTTGCTTGACATTGTTTTCAAAGTTGTCTGAGAGAGATAGAGGTAGAACGTACTGCAACAATTATAAAATGATCTTTTCATTATTTTTCCAAAAGTAGTAAACACAATACACTGAAAAGTACATGCATTATACAATTGTATATAATTTACCAGAATAATTACCTTAATGAAGGTATGCCAATCATGCATTTTGATCCCTGACCCAAATTCACCTTTCTTTTTTATTATATTGTTTATGTTCGCAGTAAATCTTGTGGAAAATTGAATTTTTTGTATGACTTATTTTATAGCATTGCTTTGCTGCTCTGTTAATAACCAAGGAATGAAACTTATATTAATTTGGTCTCCATCACTATTTAATTGAATGGAATTTTTCATTGCATGATTTGCTTCCTGAATGTCACTACAAATTTTGACAATTTTTCTTTGTCATGCCTTCCATCCAATATTTTCCATAACATTTCTGATATATTATTTCCGATATGCATTGTATCAAAAAAATGCACAATTTGTAGCTGCTCATAGTAGGGCAACCTACTAAATTGTGTAGGATAACTTTTCAGTCCCTGTGGAAGCCGGCCATTAATGCCTTGATTAGCTTCATGAAGCATATAAGTTAAAAAAATTAACAATGACAATCATTATTAATTACAACATGAGTAAACAAAACATAATATAAAAATATAAATTCAAAAAATATCATATATGATAGATAAACAATATGATCCAATGTATAACCTTGACGATTAATTCTATTATATTCCAACTTCCATAGGCGAGGTGACATTCTTCATGGTTTTGATGTAGTCTCCTCTTTCCCATTGAAAAGATTTTTTTCAGTAGTTCAATACTTATGATTTCTATGGAGGAAGTGCCTATACTCATCAAACACCTGCTTTCCTAAACTTGTTGAACGACGAGATTTCATCTTTGGACCACAAATTGGACATGCAAATTTTCCCATTGTTTGAAGACTTACAAGATGATATATAATTGGATTAAATATGTCAATTTTTTTAATTATATATAATGAATAGATTATTTTAAAAACATGCATAATATCTACTTCATCAAATTAAATATTGTTAAAGTGCAGTCGAATGTTATAACATACCACAAAAATGTGTTAGCCCTGGGGCATCATGAATTGTCTATACAAGCATTACATGGAATTGAAAATGTCTTTGTCCTATTGGTCTAGAGACGTCATACATAGTGACGCCATTCCATAACTTTAGTAACTGATCGATAAGAGGCTTGATATAAACATTCATATCTTTAACTTGGTACTTATCTAGTTGAATGAATATAAACATTACATAATTATTATAACCATTTTACTGCAATATATATAAATTAATGTACATGACTATTGAATGAAAAAAATATAAGTCATTATGCAAAAAATAAGACAAATGAGATGCTACTACATTAAAGAAAATTGATGTAAAAAAATACCTGGAACAATCATTGACAACATTATGTGCTCCCTCTTTATTGACACCCATGGAGGAATGTTATTATTGATAACAAAAAGAGGCCACAATGAGTAAATAGACCTCAGCTCTCCAAATGGATTGACACCGTCCGATCCTAATGAAAGCTTAAGATTACGAGGTTCTTCTTTAAAGTGTGGCCATTTTTCCTCCATGTCCCTAAATGTAGAACCATCTACATGCATTCGAAGAATGTCATCTCCACTTCTATTCCGTGCATGGTAATCCATAAATTGTGCTAAGCTTTCGCACCTAAATAATTGTTGCATACGTGGAATAATGGGAATATAACAAAGAAGCTTGCGAGACACCTTTTTTGTTAGTTGATCTATTCGATATCTACTGATATGACATTCTGGGCATTCTATTGCAAATTCCTGTTGTTTATGATATATAATATGATCATTGGGACATGCATTTATTGCTTGATACTTCATTCCGATATCTTTCATAATGACACATAAATCTCGGTATGAGTGAGGTAAAATATTTTATGGTGGTAACAAAAATTCACCAATTAATCTACAACAAAAAATAATTTGTTCATATAAAGAATATTAATGGTACATATTTCATCCTTTATTTACTAGTGATGAACTAAAAATAATTAAAATAGATGAAAAAAGATGACATATATGGCATACCTTAACATCTTCGAGATTGCTATGTTTGATAAACCATTCATAACCTTCAAGTTCAACAACAACAATACAGCAGAGAGAAGAGTTGTTTCAGAGCCTTCATAAAGGGGCTCGTATGCCTTTTCAAGTACAAGTAAATCATGAACATCATGAAAGTCATCTTGATCATCGTGATCAACTCTGCCACTAAATGTGTCATGGATAAATTTATTCATACCATCATCTTCAACTGTGTTTTCTGGCGCATGATCATCTTCTTCCATAGGATCATTAACTTCATCTTTGATATTCACAGCTCCATGTTCGTCTGCTTGCAAAACCACATTCTTCAGGCCATGATAATCCATATCATCTGCCCTAGGGTGCCCCACCTTTATAATAATGATAGACACAAATAAACCATGATCATGATAAAGTGATTATATATATATATATATAATGTTAAAATGATATAAAAATTTACAAATTCAATCAATATAAACACATATAATGAACAACTTACCAATGGACGATAATCATGCCCCCATTCAACGTGACCATGCTGCCTAAAATGTTTCTTAGCTGTTGTGATTAAACGTCGTCTCGTATTTAATCCCTTGCAATTATTGCAAGGACAATAACATTTCCCATTACACTTTCTTTTCAATCTAGCCCACAATCTATCAAGTGTCTCTTCATTTTGTTTTGGACTAATATTATCTGACATGATTTTTCTTTACCAAGCTTGACTATTTAGATCTTCAAAAAATGTCAAACTCACACTCCAATAATTTTTATTCATAGACAGGTAACATAATCTAATAATTTTGATATTTTACACACAAATAATTTGGCATGCAACCACCCCTGCAAAAGAGAAGATAGTCTGAAGTTAATGACCCCAAAAAACACTTTAAAATGCTAATTCCAAAACTTATTAAATTCTGATTTTACTATGATTTCCAACCGTTAAGACTCCTAAAATCAGAATATTAAACTTGATCACAAACTTCCTACAACAATGGAGGTAGTGAGCTAGTAAGAACAAGTGACCCATTCCTTAGGAGCAACAAGTCAAAATCATCATTGGTAATGTCAATACGGATTTATCCTTTTAGTTAAAGATGTAATGTGTCACTTCTTATGACGAGCTTATACCTAGGGCCCTCAACATTGAGAGAGCCCTAATAAAAAACAATAGAAGCATTGGTAAGAGCATGATTAGGGTACAAACCCTAGGCCTCCGTAGAAACATAAACAATAACTATAGCGGATTAGTGAGGTTGCAATACCGAAAAGATTGAGACATTGTAGGTAATAACAAAATCTTGCAATCTAAAAGTTAGTACCAATAACAAGCACACTATGTAGCTAATGACATTTGTAAATGCAATCTATAAGAAGAATGGATCACTTGAGATGTGATAAAAAGAGGCTGGCATGACAAGATAATAAATCCCAAACCTTGCATAGTAAAGTGGAGATTTTAACAATGAGTTTTCTTACCCCCTTGCTGACCTTAAGGGTTTTTCAAATGCTTTTGGTAGTGTTAGACAAGGAAAATGCAATTAGGGAAGGACTGTCCAAATGAAGTAACAGTGGTAATCATAGGTTCAATGTTTCTTCTTAGCCATTAATGTATAATGGAGGTAGTGGATTGCATGTTTGAGCAGTGTTTTGAGACTCATCAAAGATGGGAGAATAGTGAATAATACCTTGTGGACTGTGAAGTAGTGTCAATAAGGTTGAAGGATCTTAAGAACTACAATACCATGAAATAATGAGTCCCTTGTAGTAAGTAGGAAGTCTATAGGGCATAGTTTGATTTTATAGAAGGATGCTCATGAAAGGAATCTTCAAGTGATAGTGAGTGAGTTGTTTGAGATTGCAGCTGAGGGTGCAATACCCAGTCTTAAAGGAAGTTAGAAAAGCAGTAAATGTGCAAGAAAATCTAATCGTACATAATAAACAATTCACAATGTTATCTTCCATAATGCCTTGAGTTTGAAGACAAAAATCTCATTGTATCTTCATGATGAAAGTGGTGACCTTAATGGTCAATCACTAGAAACCATGATTTTAAAACATGCTATTGTGCTTATGGAGGCAAAATTTTAAGCAAAACAGTGAGTGGTTGTTTGCAACAATGGTAGGTATGAAGGACTTGCTTTATATGCATACTATGCAGTCTAGCTTAAGGCAGCATTCTTAGAAGAGATTGAAGGTGGATTATGGAACTCAAGGGTTACCATGAAAAGGATTAAAGCAAAGACTGAGATCTATTTAAAAGCCATGGTCATGAAGATATTAAAAATGTCACATGCAAAACCCTAGTAGCTGGAGTAATGAATACGGTGCCAAAGAGGATAGTGTGCTGGGAAATATTTAGGAGATTTCCACATTATCTAAGTACAGGGAAATACATCATTTATTTATTTTTTAATTAAAATAAATCATTCTAAACCCTATATAGGATACATTGATACTTCAAAAGCCTCTAAAGGAATTTCAGATTATGCAAATTATATATGTCAAGTAACATTCATAAGGTTTAGAAAATCTTGATCACTCTCTAGAATAGCCCATTAAACATGGGTTGTGCTTGAATGCACTACATAATTGATATAACACAACCACTCTGCATATCAAGCAGAGTTATAGGCTCTTTATTGCAGCAAGAGGTAATCACTCTTCAATCATGCTATAATTACATCCTAACTTTTGTTAAACTTGGGAACAACTTGAATGCCAATGATGATTGAAACCTACATTATACAACCTGAATTAACTACATTATATGAGTGCCTCCATTTCTATCACAACATAGCCACATTAAACTTGGGTCACACATGAATGCATCATGTATTTGTTATAGAACAACTGTGCCACATGACCAATAGAGTTATAGATCACATAATTACAGACACAAGAATCGGTTCCTTGGTTGTGATCTTATGGTGATTCCACACAAAAAAATCTGGACATGAAATTCTCAAAATGCTAAACCTCTAAAAAATGAAATCTGATGAGATGTTGCTTTAAATTTTCAAACCTGGAACTACAAATCTGACTTCACAACTTGATTCTACAAAAAGACAATGACTACCCTCAACCTGGCAATGTCTTCTTGAATTTTTTTTATTTTTCCCAAGAAAATCATCCTTAGTTCTCCAAAAACTGTCTCAAGTAGAGCAAAACACTGTCACAATAAATCAAGCACGAACTCACTTTTCTTTATGTTGGCCACAATTTGATTTGTTCTATTTTTCATGTTTGTCAAAAATTCAATGAAAATGATAGCTGACATTTCGACGAACATCGGGGATAAACTTTGAAAAATTTTAAAATTACACATCAAATTTTACAAGCACCCGACGAACATCAAATTTTACATATTTTGTTAAATAGTTTCATCAGATTTTGCAGTCAAATGTATTAGTGCCTTAACCCTTAACCCTTTCTCCCTCTATCTATCTCCCACTCCCTCCCTCTCTCTCTCTCTAAAGTCTCTCTGTCCTAGCACTACCCTCTCTCCTCCCCCCTCCTAATTCTCTCTCTCTCTCACTCCTAAGTCTCTCCACTCTACCCTTAGCTCTCTACCCTTAACCATTAAATCCTTAAACCCTCTACCCTCTATATCTCTCCCACTCCCTCCCTCTCTCTCTCTCAAGACTCTCCCTCCTACTCCCTCTCCCTCTCTTAGGTCTCTCTCTCCCTTCTACCTTTAACCCTAAACCCTAAACCCTTGCCCTTAAACTCCTAAACCCTTAAAACAACCCACCCTCTACATAACCCTCTACCTTTATCTCTCTCCACTCCCTCCCTCTCTCTCTCAAGACTCTCCCTCCTACCCCTCCCTCTCTCAGGTCTCTTTCTCTCTCTCAATCCCTTTATATCTCTCCCCTCTACCTTTAACCCTAAACCCTAAACCCTTAAACCCTCTACCCTCTACGCTTAACCCTCTACCCTCTATCTCTCTCCCACTTCCTCCCTTCCTCCCTCCCTCTCTATCTCAAGTCTCACCCTCCTACCCCCTCTTCCTCTCTCAAATTGTAATATATACTCCACTCTTATCTCCACCCTCTGCCCTCAACTTTATACCCTCCTATCTCTCTCCCTCCCTCCCTCTCTCTCCTGCTTTGAATCCCTCTATCTCTCTCCTCACATTGGTTTTCTTGTAACCAGGTTGGTTTTCTAATTTACCTATGGAATTTCTAATTCCAATCAAGGGCAACTCGAAGGACCTGAACCAACTGACGAGGATTTTAAAGACCTCCTACACTTTGGGCTCTGCAAAACCCGAGAGGGTGATCCCTTATTGCATTTACAACCTCTGCACCATTATCATAAATGACATTAACAACAATAGATAATATCTTTTAAATAGATCAACATAATAGGATAATATCGAATAGAATTGGATGTTCATCAATAATATCAACTATTTGGAGCATGAGATAATTAGAACACATTTTCACAGTATAAGATAGTCATTGATTTGCAATTTGTAGTAAGCTCTAGGTAAAGACAATCAAATACTGAACCATAAGAATTAGTACAACTAAGATCAGTGCCATATATCTATTGGGGGAGTCAAATTCATAAGCATTTAAGGGCTTATGACAAATTTAACACATAACACATAACATATAAGATCCTTGAGAGAATTTTTTTACAATCTCCTCAACATGTATCCTAACCCAATGCTACTTATCAAATCCTCATGCAAAACATATCAACCTACAATCCCCATTTAAGATGTTTTCAATGCTTTGTGATACCAAAAGCTGAAGAATAGTTGCTTTATTTCGATCAAACGGTGATAGTAGATTTCATGTCCACCATTAAAGCTTACTCATGCATTGCACGAATGACTCTAATCGCATTTGATCCAGATTCAAATATTAGCCATCGATTCTTCACCTTGGTCAGATCATCGGATGACTGCCTTCAAAGAAAACTGACATAGCCTCCATCGTGGCAATAAGGGGCCCACCATACTACTTGCTACCAAAGAGATCCACGTGGTGCCCGCCCGTGATATCATAATCAATAAAAACCTCACAAATTTTGATCACACGATGGTGGGAAACCATGGATCTCAACCATCGGAAATCCTGTTCGTTCAACACAGTCGCCAGCCTTGTTTTTAACCATCGAGCACCTTTCTACTGAGATTAGAACATCTCCGTTGATTTAAAACACCCGCATCTTTAAATTTCTTTAGTAACCCACGTCATAATGTATTAAAGACACATCAAAGTATTTATCATTCCTTTGGCTTGACTGGATGAGACACATGGCGCTCGCCCATGATATCATGATCAACAAAGAAAGTGTGGTGGGGTCATCGCGGGATGGTGGGGAACGACTAAGATCACAAGACAATTGATCTACGTCCATGCAAACTTGTCCCTCTACAAAATAAAAACATTTATTAGGGGAGAGGGCCTAGTAGTTGTGCGGATTCCAATAGTCGCGCACTCAATTGTGATGATAATACTCAATCTTACCACATATTTATACTATATATTGTAAATAAATAGTCCAAATGTAAATAAAGAAAAAACCAAATGTTGATAAAAAATGGAC
>VDFB02256132.1:219075991-219088903 GCA_007258455.2 Sequoia sempervirens | reverse complement strand
TTTTGAACATAATTAACATATTGTAAAAGCTAACGAAACCAAGTTGTAGCTCGTCAAATTGGAGAAGTGAAAGGTCAATGCCAGTGCTGAGGAAGAGTTTGGAGTAGTGAAAACAAGGTCAATGCTAGTGCCGAGGAAGAGTTTGGAGTAGTGAAAACAAGGTCAATGCCAACACCGAGGAAGAGTTTGGAGTTTAAAAAAGGTCAATACTAGCACCAATGAAGATTTTGGAGGGGTGAAAAAAAATTCAATATCAACATCGAGGAAGAGTTTGGAGGAGTGAAAACAAGGTCAATACCAGCACTGAGGAAGAGTTTGGAGTTAAAACAAGGTCAATACCAGCGCTAACAAAGAGTTTGGAGGAGTGAAAGCAAGGTCAATATCAGCGCCGAGGAAGAGTTTTGAGGAGTGAAAACAAGGTCAATACCAGTGCCGAGGACGAGGTTGAGGGCACTCAGGGAAAATCGACGACCAAGGGGAAATGAGTACTGTAAGTTTGGCACCCCCATTCTCGTAAAATGGTATAAGATATGATAGAAAAAATAAAATGGCTTATACAGAACATATCCACCTACAATCCCATTCAATCATTTTTAATTATTTCCTTGAATTAAACCTAAAACAAGAATCATACACACCACAATAGTGAGATGAACGAAACAACCCTTGATCATTTTATTCAAAATTCAGATATGCTTATACAATGGAGAGACATGAATTTGAATTAATCATTTCAATTCAAATGCCAGCACTATCATAAAACATCAAATCCCCATGAATTCAAAACCTACTATAGAATGACTCAAAATCTAAATTGCATTTTCCCTAAAACCAATCAGACTTTACAATTTTCTACTTGCAACTTCATCTAGACTCAACCAAAATATCTAACTTGCTAACCCATACTTCTTTCCTTGAAATACTTCTTATAGAAAAAGAAGGAGCAAATAAGCATCGAGCCAGAAAGCACATGTGTCACTAGCCAATTGGACCGCCTTGTGATATTCCATTTTTTTTACAACTACAATCTCCCCAGAGAATCTTCTTGTTCATCATGCTCGCTGAGAATGGTTGATGTAGCAACAAAAAACTTCAAGAATATTGTGCCTAGACTATCACCAAAAAAAAGCTGGAATCTGTTGTAACTACAACAACCGATTTGTCAACCATTAGCGACCTACTCCTTTTCACTCTTCCTTAGTTAAATATACATTTACCCATTTCTAGTACTCTTCATCGGTTAGCCAATCAAATTGATCACCTCATTCACCTTTAAACTATAAGGTTTGTACTTAACTACCACTGATTTTCTTTTCTTTCAAAGATCAAGAATGAGTTGGTGCTAATGATTTTGTCCATATAGCTCACCAACAAATCATAATCTGAGTGCCATATTTTTCGGGGGTTTTGTAGTCCAAACATGATATAAAATGGTTGTTACACTTTTGTGATTACTGTAGCTTGTGTAAGAGGCCCTATGGATACTATTGTAATTGTAGGATGCATGAATAGGGCGTAGGATGAGAAATAAAGAAGGTATAGTTGCTGCCCTCAATAGTTTTGTGAAAAAAAGCATGTGAAATGAGAGGTTCAAGCGAGGTTTCAACAAAACATGTATGGAATCGATTTTACAATTTTTATCCGTAGTATCCACTGTAAACCTAATGGAGTTGTTCGAACACTAAATATAAATGATACACACACACACACACACACACACACACACACACACACACACACACACATATATGTATGTGTATGTATTTTAAATGTAAATATGAAATGCAATTCTTGGATGCTCTCCTAAGACAATAAATGCAACATATCATTAAAAGAAATCTATATCTATGTATATAAATGTGTATTTCTAAATGCAAGTGTAAATACAAAGAGATATGGGTTTTGTAGTGTTATAGATACAACATATCCATAAATTAATGTAATTGAAATTCTAAAGTCTTCAACACATATAATATGAAATCGATCAAACTATTAAACTACATGAGAAATAAATGAAAACAGTAAATGCATATGTATGTGTATTTGTAAATGTCGATTGTAAAATGTAAGAATAATGAAAATTATAAAAGAATACAAGGAAAGGTCTCCTCCCTTCTTGGTAGTGATAGCCTCCTCCACACACAACCCTTAAAAATTATGAATAGAGGAATATAATCTTTGAAGAACTCAAAGTTGATTCTCTCCTACCTGATACAATTAGTCATTTTATCCTTACAAACATTTATAGTGATTACTAGAGGCACATAACCAATTCTTCATAATAGAAGAATTTGATCATACTTTTCCAATGATGGCATTATGAGAAAACCTTAGGTTAAATGAATAATTCCTAGGTAAGTTCTTTAAATCATGTCCAACCGTATAAGAGAAGACCACTACTATGTGTACCTAGATACCATGGAGAAAGGCTAGTCTTTGAGCTCTTTCATCAATCATCCTACCTTAAAACATACCAAAAATCTCCTAGCAATTAGACATAGGAAGATTTACTATGACTTTAAAAAAAATTATTGCCAAACCGTAAACTTATGATGACTTAACAGGCCTAGTACACACTCCCTCCCCGTTAACCACTTAGACATATCGAAATTAAATATAAATTTACTGCTATTTTTAGTCATGTAGGTGTCCAATAAACCACTTGGTGGTGTTTCCCTTCAAGTTTATTTACTTGAATGAAGAGAAAAAGTCCTTTGATTACAATTAGAGAATACATTTGAGGCCTTGGTTGTGTAACTGGTGGACCATAGTCATATTTAGCACTTGTTACAAAGTTTGGGAGTTAAAACGTTAAGTAGATTTGATTTGTGATGGACACATTTGGACGGTAGTAACAATAGCTTGCAATCTATCAAGACTTGATTACCTTATAACCTGTGAAATTCTAGCGATGAAATGATAGATTAATCATAATGTCACCTTAGGATCACATCACCATGAAAGAACTTCATCCAACATCCTTATGAGTGTAGGTACCACCAAATAGGTATTTTTTAGATCTGTCTTCCTCGAGTGAGGGAAATTTAGGAAGAGAAGAGGAAAGCGAGACATGTAGTATGTCTAAAAGAGAGAGATCAACTAGAGGTCAAAAGATTAGAAGAAAATTCTATAAACACATGGAATTTTTTCTTGTTGAAGGGGAGTCATGTTCTTATGATGATGAGAGCATAGGCGATGTCGAGGTGCCCTTGAGGTACAAACATCTACGGAAACAATGGGTACCCAAGGAACTTCCTCCAATAAACATAGATTTTTGTGTCAACGAGAGGATATATCGCATAGTACCATCGCCATTACATGGTTTGGGCCTATTTTGCATGGACGGCATAAAGGTCTGTTATGACAAAATTACTGAATTGATGGAGTATGTTGGACCCTATTACAGTTACAAAGATTGCATGCAATTGGTTTGATATACATGAATTATGTGTAGGTATGCATTGTCAGCAAATTATATACAACTAAAAGATAAGGATCAAAATAAAGGAGTGGCTATGTACATTGACGGAAGGCCAAAAGCATTAGGGAATATTATAAGGTTTATAAATAGTACATGACTTGGGTCAACAAATAAGCAACCCAATTGCATATTCGAGGCGCGCGAGGGAAACCGTGTATTCGTATGTGCGATAAAATCAATAACTGTAGGGGAAGAGTTGCTAATCGATTACAATTTGAATCACTTAGTTACAAACACAGTTACTATGGGGGTGGCACATACTATGTACCATTTTACCCAACCTCTAATTAATGACTCCAATATACCATTTTATTCTTATGTTTTTATTGGTAAGTCTATTGGTTTCATTTCAGTAATATTTTTCTATATTTAATTTTTGTCACAGCGGGACATTAATCGTATGGAGAAGGCTCTAGCCTAGACCACAGATCACGATGTATCTTAAGGTGCTTCTACCCGATAGGTTTACCTCAATGTAATTGTGCAAATTAGATACGAGCAAAATGTTTTATTATTATTTTTTTTTTCATAAGTTTTTTGGGTTAATTTCGATAATGTTTTTAATATTCTTGTTGTAGTCGACTGATTAGGGAAAGGCACCAGCAATAGAGGAGAGCATCCATAGTGAGGTGCAGTCAATATTTTGTGATGATGACATCACTTATTCAGCAAACCCTCTCGATACGATAAAGAAGATCCAAAAAAAATACAATGAAGAAATGGTTAAGTTGATGTTCATAGTGCCTCAAACAGATGAGATAAGAGAGAGGGTTAAAATATTGACTGAGAGATTACAAAACTTGCAAGTAAGCTGTCATGAGGTCTTTACTTATAACATAAGTTCATTCATGGTTTTATATTTTGTACTCTTTTATGTCATCAACTAAAATATGTGTTGTTTTTACAAGGTTATTTGCCTCCTCATGATGCTCTTGGCCATGATCAAGGTACTGCAAATGCTGCCCGAGGAGTAGGGGTTGGTACAAGTGTCCATCCTGATCTTCCTACGCATACACCACATCATCTGACCCCATCATCCATGCCTATATTGTCATCTAAAATGTCAGCAACACATACCATGCAGGAATTCGTTCATGCACCCTTTGGCAGCGAACACATTCTAGAACATGTGTCAAGACATTTACCTGGGGATGCAGAGGCCACTAGTACTGGTGATGTTTTAGCAACATTTCCTGGATCTTCCCATATTACTAGTATGGGAACATTTCCAGTCACACTTGTGGTGACCGAGGATTTTGTTCCCATAAAGATAGAGAGGGTCCCAGGTACTTTAAAATGTTTTAATTATTATTATATACAATCCAATTTAAATTTACTTATTGATTGCTCTTTTTAGACTATTGATCCCATGATCATTTTGCAAGAAATGATGTTTTTTATAAACATCTAAGTGATATTACATTGGAGCTTTTCAGGCCCACCATATGTACACGGTGGAATTCCTAAAATCAAAATTTAAAAGATAAGCTCATTAACCATTTAGTTGTGTTGTTCGGTGATAAAAAAATCAACCGAACCAAGGTCCTTCAGAAAGCTGGTACCTATCTAAAGTATGTGAGGGACTAATATAGGTCACATTTAGAGAAGAACAAAAAGTACGAGCATCCCCCCATGATTCCAGAGAGGGAGTGGAAGGACCTGGTGTCGGATGGAAAGGAGAAGGCTGAAAAGAAAAAAGGAAAGACACCACCGAGCCAAGGAAGGTATGTGATACTGTCAACAATGTAATTATATACTGATTACTCTTTCTTTTTTAATAATTTAATGTATTTCAAACTTTTCATAGGCTGCCCGACACATCGAAGGCAACAAAGGAAAGACTAGAAAAACACGGGCAGCACAAACATGGCTCTGGTGGTTATATGAAATTAGCCGCATGAATTATAAGTATCAATAAATGAAATATAGCATCCAAATAATAAATTGAAAACAATTTTGGTTTTATCACACCATAGAAGCAAAATTCATGATCTTATGCAAAAATGTAGGGCTCTGAATTCAACAGAGTTCCTACAGAAGATGACGTGAAGATTGCCTTCTAGCAAGGCTATGGAGTCATGGCTGAACACCTAAGAGTCTTGACTAGGCAAACACAACCTTCCACTACATCTGTCACGCAGGTAAATAAACTCAATAAAGTTTATTTAAAATTGAATACTTGTCCAATCTATTCAATATTAATTTCCACCATAAAGTAATTACATTCCTATTTGTTTTAAACATTCAAGCAATGATAAGACTATACATGACATTGGAATGTAGCCTGGTGAGGTTGGAGCACAACCTGCAGATGAAGGTCATGGTGTGCATCCCAATACTTTAGAGCATGTAGAGTGTGATCAACATGTTGAGCATGATTATGATAGAGAATATCAGGAATATGATGTGGCCCCATCAGGTAAAGAGGACCGCTCTAAAGTTCTTTTAAACATATTTAATTGCAATTGGTGTATTAATTAATGTAACCTTTCATGTTTCAAATTTAGAGCATGTAGAGCATCATCAACGTGTTGAGCATGATAAGGCTAGAGAAATCAGGAAGATGATGTGGCACCATCAGGTAAAGAGGACCACTCTCATGTTCTCTTAAACATATTTAATTTCAATTGGTGTATTAATTAATGTAACCGTTCGTGTTTCAACCGCAGATCAGGATTTAGAGGGTGTTTAGCATGTTGAGCATGAGTCTATAACAAAAGTTCAGGAACATGATGTGGACCCATCAAGTAAAGAGAACCACTCTAATGTTCTTTTAATTAATGAAATACTTGTAACAATAATAATAAAACATATCAGTTTAACATTTCTTTCTTATTGCAATAGCCCCCCCTTGAGGCGGCGTCCACGTCATGAGCAGACGACTAGGCGTATATTAAGATTACGAGTAGAGGGAAAAACAACTAAAGGGGGGATAGATATTGATTTGGAAAATGATACTCCACTTCAGCTTTATGTTATATGAATTATTAATGTTATTAATGGATGAATGAATGATTAATGTTATATGATTGGGTATGGGGAAATGAGAGTGATGTGAGGGGGGGAGGGGCCAAATGAGCTTCCGCCATCATGTGGTTGGCCCTGTTAAGTAGAGAATATTAAACTAGTCTCGAAACAAAGAGAAGCTCAATAAGGTAATGCACTTGTCAATATAAGAAATGCATCATTTGAAGCATCAAACCAATATGAAAAGATCAAAGAAAGTGCTAACTTTTCACTATGGTGGCAGAAAAATGATTCTTTATACCCTGAATCCATGTTTTGCATCATAATTTTAAGTTTTTTCTATTACAATGTTCTGAGTTTAGTTTGTTTGTATGGCTTTGTATGAATACCACATTGTGTTGTGTGTGGATTTGGTTTCAAAGCTCTGTTTCTTCTATTTTTAGTGGTAACATAACTCTAAAATTTGACTTTTGTGCATAACATGTTAGTGGAAAAATTGACAGCTCTGAAGGGTTTAGAGGCTTGATTGAGATAGATACATGGATATTTGGATCTTGTTGTTGATGGGAGGCTTCGACTTAACCATGAAATTTTGTACCATCTGCAGGTATGCAAAAGTTTCTCTACTTACATTCATTCTTGATCATAAATTTTGTAAATGATATTAATGCTTCAAACTTAAGATTTGTTTCATTGTTATAATGATCAAAATGTTATACTTTGCTATACATTCAAGCATTCTCTTGCCCCTACCCTTTGCTCTCTCCCCCCTCCTTTTAAGAATTTTCTTTGTCATAAAAGATTCACATTTTTGTCTCATTTACACAAATTTATCTGAAGCGCTAGGAGTGAATAAAGATATGTAAAAGATGATGGATTGTGTCTAAACAACAACTTTCCATCTTATAGCTAATTAAATCCTTAATATTTGAATAGTTTAGAGCTCAAATAATGCTTGTATATGCATGTGTAGCAATAAGGGAGCCTATGTGAAGATTGAAACTTAAAACATCACTTTGGTATTTTCCTTGGGCAGTGAAATGATATTTTGAGTAATACAAACCTACACACACATTGATATTTTTTGGCATTGCATTGAAGAATTTTTTTTCTCTTATGCCTACCCTTGGCTAGACATGGAGGTATATAATATTGGTTTTTGGGTTTTTTCTGTAAGTAGTTAATTTCACAGAGGAAGACTAAAATCTTCTTAATGTCCTATGTCAGGTGTGAAAGCATATAAATCACTTGCTGAAGGCACCATTTTGTATTCATCCAAAAACTGGTTTCTTCTTTTTTATGTTTCTTGCATGTGTTTTTTTTAGGCTCTGGAGATGTAGCTCGGCTCTTTCCTTTACACTTTTCATCTATTTTGATGATTACAATAGATTGTCCTCATAAGTTTTCTTGTAGATCTGTTTGTAACATTATTTTCTACCAATCAATTTGCAAATCACTCACATATTAAGGGCCATTTCACTAACGTGTACTCATCCATTACTTCATATGTTGCAAGTTATGTCTATGTGCCAACAAATCCTAATGATTGTGAATACTTTAATCCTACAAGTGTACCCAATCTTTCTCAAGTAAAAGTCTTACCTTATTTTATAGTACTTTAAATGGTTAATTGAAGGTGCTTCTTTAGATCTGAGATAGTTGAACCCTAGATTAAAATATGGTATTAGATGGGTAGTATAATGATAAAATTGAGGTCCATTGAACACAAATTATGAATATAATTTACTGGACTATGAATAGTGTTACAATTATAATTATTTCTCCTTTACCTACCTTTGCATTCATGAAAAAGATACATCCCTATAAATCTAACCATGAAAGTGTTGAAATCTGCAGTATCTACAGGACTCCGAAAACTATCAAACATATTCTTTTTGAATGTTTTTATGCTCAGGAAATTTGGTACTTATTATGCCATAAGCTGAAGGTCTAGAATAGCAATGGTAAAATTAATTGGCATGATATTCTATTTTATAATTTAAAGCTCAAGTTTGATTGTAAGCTATTAAGTACTCGAAGGAAAGTCTCAGCGACCCCCAAAGTCACAGCGATAAGTTATCATTGGTGAGAATCGTAGCGATACACTTAAGACTGAAGGAATAATTCTCGGGGAGACTCAGAACATCAGTATGATTGCATGACACCATAGCGACATATGATCTATTGGCTATTGGTGAGACTCATAAGATCGATGAGACTGTGTGACACCAAAGCAATATGTAATATTGATTGTCGAAGAGACTCAAGGTGTCGTTGAAACTACATGACATCTCAGTGGGTGTCTAATAAACATGGAAAATGATGAATAATTTTTTAAAAAAAAATTGCATGTTTTCATTGAAATTTCGACGAACACAACCGACGAATCATCGAAAAAGGTCCAACAAAGTTGCTATAGCTGCGATGATGGCTTCGTTGTAACTCCTTGTTCATTTCATCATAAGTGCGACAAATTCCACCGACGAATCATAGAAAAGGTCCAACAAAGTTGCTTAGCTGCGACGAAGGCTTCGTCATAACTCCTTGCCCTTTCAGTCGCAATTTTGATGAACATCACCGATGAACCACATAAAAGGTCTGATGAAGATGCTTAGCTGCAACTAATGCTTCATTGTAAATACTTGCCCATTTTGTCGAACTGGCAATGAACTTCCGGTGTTCTTTTGATGCCAATTTCGTCGATATTCCAATGAACATCCGAGCCATTTTATGATGCCGATGACCGATGAATCTGCATCGTTATTTCGATGTTTAATTCATCGTTGTACTTGGGACAAAAAAATAGCGACAAAAATTTTTTCATCATTTCGTCGCTACACTGACAAAGATTTATCGAACCACCAACGAACATTCGTCAGAAAATGGTGTCAAATTCAGTAGTGAGGGATTAGGGTTTAGGGTTTAAAGGTAGAGGAGAGACACATAGAGGGAGTGAGTGAGAGATAGAGAGAGACCTAAGAGAGGGAGGGGGGGTAGGAGGGAGAGACTTGAGAGAGAGAGAGAGGATAGAGGGTAGAGGGTTTAAGGGTTTGGGGTTTAAGGGTTAAGGGTTTAGGGTTTAGGGTTATAGATAGAGGGGAGAGAGATAGAGGGATTCGGTGAGAGAGAGAGGGAGGGAGTGGGAGAGAGATAGAGGGTCATTACTTATTTTATAAAATTCATTCATTAAACATGATGATAAAAGATCAAAGTCATAACTTATTTTATGCTTACATTAAAAATTACCAAGCTCCTAAGGACAGGGTCATTTCTAGACCAAAACCTAAACCTCAAGGGTTCATGGTGACCCTGCCTACATATCCCCTTATAGGAATTAGAGTCTTTGTAGTTCTCCTACTTATGTTAAAGGGATTTCACTCTCTCCTCTTGTATGACATCTTTGATCTCATACTTAAACCATGGCTATTCGTTAAGCATAAGCTATCACCTAGTCAATTGTAATATAATGATAAAATAACATTGCCATCAAGTCTTGGGTCCATAACAAACATTCACAATATTCACAAGGGGCATATCGTACCATAATCTCAAATATCATACACAATGACTATCATGAGCAAACCTCTATATACACCACTTGATTGGCTCATACACATCACAAGTACAACAATGATTGGGTCATACACAAATCATGAGTACAATGGTGATTAGCTCATATCTACATTAAAAGCACAATAGTGACTATCTCATTTACACATCACAAGTACAACTATGACTATCTCATTTATGCATCACAAGTACAACAGTGCATGGCTCATACACATATCATAATTACATTATTGACTAGTTGTAACATACATCACAAATACATAGTGACCAGCTCTAGCACATCACACATAAACAATGAATAGCTAACACATCACAATGGTGAACACACACATGTCCATAATGCATCCTAGATAGAAAATAATGTTTATGTATTATACACTACACCATGGGTCCCATCATTTCCTTTGTTCTTTTGCACCACTAGACAACTAGCAAGAGGATTTGATGTATTCCATACTACACCACAGGTATGTCCTCAACCCAACAAGGCCAAGTATACAATCTAACAACTAGGAAAGTGACTCAATGCATCCCATACTATACCCTAGATCTAACCTCCATCCCAAGGCATTCCACAAGTAGTAACCTTACCATAGCCATTGGATTCTAACTTCAATCTCCTATAGGCCATTGGCAACATGTTTATCCACCCTAGAAGAAGTAGCTTCTGACAAATACCACCTAGTGATGGTACTAATATTTTTAACTATATTCTTCACAATCCTGGGTAGAACTTGGTGTTGGTCACTTCTGTAATTATCAATGACTAATAGTGAACTCCCTTTATATAATAATTAGCCCTAGATTTATGTTATCCACAAGGGTGGGTCTCTACCTATGCAACCATTACCACATCATAAACAACATAACCCATAGCAACCTTCACCTTTGTGAACTAGATGAATGCTTGTTAGTCACTAGTAGTAGCCCAAATATCGATCATTGGTATAGTCTAATGACTACCTATCATTGCTCAAATATCTCAAAGGTTCACACTTGGCGATGCCATCTTAGATAAACTAGGGCCTCTTTACAATTTCAAACTTTAAACAACTAGGACTAACCAGAAATATGAAATTACATAATAAAACCCTACAATTTCTCACAAATTAGTTAACCTATAGCCCTAAAACATTTAGCAACAAGCCCTACGACAAGCACATAGTGAATTTTCCCAAATTTAGGTTCAAAATAACTAGGAGACGTAGAAATTAACTCATGGCTTTGTGTTTGCAGAAAATCCAACTTCTTGCTATAGCAATTCTTAACTTCGTCTTCAGCTTCGACACTGCTTCACAAAGATACTTGAATGCTTTATGATACAATAAAATCAAGAGAATTGTTTTTATTTCGATCAAATCATGCCAGCAAGTGTCTCATCCACCATTAAAGCTCGCTCGTGCACTGCATAAATGGCTCCAATCGTATTTGATGCAGATTTAAATATTAGTTTTTGATCCTTCACTTTGATCAGATCATCAAACAACTTCCTTCAAAAAAAATGACACAATCGTCCACATGGCCATAAGGGCCCACCATAGCATACACTACCAAGGAAATCCACGTGGCGTTTCCCTGCGATATCGCAATCAGTAAAGACCTTGCAAATTTTGATCATGCGATAGCAGGCAACCATAGATCTTGATCATCGGTAATCTTGTTCTTTCAATATAGTCACCAACTTTTCCATTAACCATCAAGCATCTTCCCCCCTGAGATCATAACATATCTGCTAATTTGAAACACATGCATCTCACAAATGCTTTAGTAACCCACTACATAATGTATTAAATCCAAATTAATTTACCAAAGTATTTCATTGTTCCTTCAGCTTCACCAGATGAGACACGTGGTGCTTTCCCGTGATATTACAATCAACCAAAGTAGTGTGATGGGGTCATTGTGGGATGGCGGGGAGCGGTTGAGATCAAATGATAATTGATCAATGGTCATGCAAATTTGTCCCCCTACAAAATAAAACATTTATTAAAAGAATGAGGGGACATCACTAGGCAGATGATAAACAATGACATAAGTTGTTTTAAAATGATGAATAAAAGGGCCATCCAAGACTTAGGGAAAAATAAAATCACGCGAAGGAATTAAAACAATAAGACCAAGAGGACTTAGCCTAGATGAAACGATGGGGCATAAATTGTTTTTAAAACCCCTCCAAAAGTAACAACAAAATAGATCCCACCCAAGGCGTAAGATAAACAATAGGGTTTAACATGAAGACAAAGACAAAACCCCAACCTTAGGATTTTCACAACACCATAAAAGACCAGTAACATAAGACAGGACGGGAAAGGAATACAAGGAGCAAAAATTGAAGCTCCATCAGGCTATGTTGGAACAATTATACACTAATCTCTCCCCTAGGGTTTTTCCTCACATCAAAACCAATCCCTTCTTCCTATCATTTGTTGACAAGGGAAATTGATCCAGGAAGTCATCATTTAGGTTTCTACTTAAATAATCAATTTGGCTAGAGTGTTGCTTTGTCAGTGTCATCTTGAGTAAACTAGGGCTTCCTTGCTATCTCAAACCTTAGGCAGACTAGGGCTAAACAAAATATGAAATTACAGAACAAAAATTTGCAATTTCCCACAATTCAGTTAACCTATAGCCCTAAAATAATTATCAATAAGTCCTATGACAAGCACACAACAAATTTCCCCCAAATTTGAATTCACTCACTCTTATCTACCTCCCCTCTACCCTTAACCCTCTATCTTCTACCCTCTACCCTTAACCCTCTACTTTGTATCTCTCTCCCACTCCCTCCCTCTCTCTCTCACTGAATCCCTCTATCTCTCTCCCCTCTACCCATAACCCTAAACCCTTAACCCTTAAACCCCAAACCCTTAAACCCTCTACCCTCTCTCTCTCTC
>VDFB02256132.1:219053593-219075891 GCA_007258455.2 Sequoia sempervirens | reverse complement strand
AGATATGGGGGTATGAGAGTGGCGGGGAGATATGTCAATCACCCTCCCTATATCTCTATCTATTCATCCTTATCTCTTTATCTCTCTACCCCTCTCTATCTCTTTGTCTCCCTTTCTATTTGTATGTTTGTCATTATCTCCCTCTCTCTCTATATTTTCTTCCCTATATTTATCTGTCTCCTTAAGTGTGCAATGGGTACATTGAAGAGGTCTTAAAGGAGAATTATCATATCTTTAATCAATTGACATGCTACCTTGAGCATAACTTCCCAAGGACACATGCCATCCTTGGATTGTTGAAAAGAAACAGCCAATCAAGGGTAGTTTCTATCTCATATTAATATATATTCTTATTATATTAATTATAGCTGCTTATATAAAATATACTTATTATTAATTAGTAATTATAATAATTTTATACATATTGAATAATTTTGTTAAGAGATATAATATATAATTATAATAAGTTGAATAATTATATGATTTATTGTAAATATAGCTAATATATACTTAACTATATTGTAGAATATTAAAACCTAGCTAAATGGTGCCAAAATTTTCAATTTAATTAACATACTATAAAACCTAATGAAACAGGGTTGTAGCTAGATCAAATTGGAGTGAAAGGTCAATACCCATTGAGGAGAGAGAGTTTGGGTAATGAGAAAGCAAGGTCAATTCAATGTGAGGGAAAGAGTTTGGAGTTAAAACAAGGTCAATACCAGTGCCAACGAAGAGTTTGGAGTGAAAACAAGGTCAATATCAACGCTAAGGAAGAGTTTGGAGGAGTGAAAATAAGGTCAATACCAGCACCAAGGATGAGGTTGAGGGCACTCAGGGAAAATCAATGACCAAGGGGCAATGAGTACTGTAAGTTTGGCACCCCCATTCTCTTTAGCCTGCAATTTTCATGCCTAGTTTCCAAAGATCTTGTAAATCGGCACCCCCATTCTTGTAAAATGGTATAAGATAAGACAAAAAAAATAAAATAGCTTAGTATTTCACATTTTTATTGACCAGCCTTTGTTCTTGGAAAAACTCCCATAATCTACCCACATCTTGGTTGAGGTCTAGGATTTCATCACACATAGCCTTCATCGCTTGAGTCTGAAGCAATTGTAGACTTATCCCAAGTATATGCTAGGTTGAGGTAGATCTAATGATTGGAAATAGGGGCATAGAATTCTTCTTTCATACCTCCACCACAAACATATGCAAGGTGTTGGTTATTTTTATGGTAAGCAGGTTGATCTTCTAATCTACCTATGGAATTGCCAATTCCAATAAAGGGCAGCTTGAAGGACCTGGACCAATTGATGAGGATTTTAAATACCTCCTACACTTTGGCCTCTGCAAGACCTGGGAGGGTGATCCCTTAATGCGTTTACAACCTCTACACCATTATCATAAACAACATTAACAACAACAAATAATCTCATTTAATAGCTCAACATAATAGGATAATACTGAATAGAATTAGTTGTTTATCAATAATATCAACTATTTGGAGCATGAGATAACTACAACAACATTTCACAGTATAAGATAGTCATTGATTTGAAATTTGTAGCAATCTCTAGGTAAAGGAAAACAAATACTAAACAATACAAATAAGTACAACTTAGATCAGTGCCATATATCCATTGGAGGAGTCAAATTTATAAGCATCTAAGAGTTTATGATAGATTTAACACATAACATATAAGATCCTTGATAACACTGCTTTACAATCTCATCAATATGTATTCTAACCCAATACTACTTATCAAATCCTTATAAATAACATATCCACCTACAATCCCATTCAAGAATTTTAATTAATTCCTTGAATTAAACCTAAAACAAGAATCATACACACCACAACAGTGAGATGAACGAAACAACCCTTGATCATTTTATTCAAAATTCAAATATGCTTGTAGAATGGAGAGACATGAGTTCAAATTAATCATATCAATTCAAATGTCAGTACTGTCATAAAACATCAAATCCCCATGAATTCAAAACTTACTACAGAATGACTCAAAACCTAAATTACATTTTCCCTAAAACCATCAGACTTTACAATTTTCTCTGCAACTTCATCTAGACTCGACCAAAAATATCTATCTTGCTAGCCCGTACTTTTGGCCTTGAAATCCTACTTATAGAAAAAGAAGGAGCAAACAAGCATCAGGTCATAAAGCACACGTGTCACCAGCCAATTGGACCACCTTGTGATATTCCAAAAAGTAATGGCCCAAAAGATCCCACCCAAAGCGTAAAATAAACACTAGGGTTTTACATGAAGACAAAGGTAAAACCCCAACCTTGGGCTTTTCCCAAACACCATAGATGACCAGAGACATAAGGAAAGACAAAAATGGAACACAAAGAGAAAAATTTTGAAGTTCCATCACAAGGAAAGGTCTCCTCCCTTCTTGGTAGTGATAACCTCCTCCACACACAATCTTTAAAAATTATGAATAGAGGAATATAATCTTTGAAGAACTCAAAGTTGATTCTCTCCTACCTGATGCAATTAGTCATTTTATCCTTACAAACATTTATAGTGATTACTAGAGGCACATAGACCAATTATTCATAATAGAAGAATTTGATCATACTTTTCCAATGATGGCAATATGAGAGAACCTTAGGTTAAATGAATAATTCCTAGCTAAGTTCTTTAAATCATGTCCAACCATATAAGAGAAGACTGCTGCTATGTGTACCTGAATACCATGGAGAAAGGCTCTTTGGGCTCTTTCATCAATCATCCTACCTTAAAACATACTAAAAGTCTCCTAGCAATTAGACATATGAATATTTAAGATGACTTAAAAAAAAATTATTGCCAAAGCATAAACTTATGATGACTTAACCAGGCCTAGTAGACACTCCCTCCCCATTAACCACTTAGACATATGGAAATTAAAGGTAAATTTGCTGCTATTTTTAGTCATGTAGGTGTCCAATAAACCACTTGGTGGTGTTTCCCTTCAAGTTTATTTACTTGAATGAAGAGAAAAAGTCCTTTAATTACAATTAGAGAATACATTTGAGTCCTTGGTTGTGTAACCGGTGGACCATAGTCACATTTAACACTTGTTAGAAAGTTTGAGAGTTAAAACGTTAAGTAGATTTCATTTGTGATGGACACATTTGGACAGTAGTAACAATAACTTGCAATCTATCAAGACTTGATTACCTTATAACCTGTGAAATTCTAGCGATGAAATGATAGATTAATCATAATGTCACCTTAGGATCACATCACCATGAAAGAACTTCATCCAACATCCTTATGAGTGCAGGTACCACCAAATCGGTATTTGTCAGATTTGTCTTCCTCAAGCGAGGGAAATTCAGGAAGAGAAGAGGAAAGCGAGACATGTAGTATGTCTAAAAGAGGGAGATCAACTAGAGGTCAAAATATCTGAAGAAAATTTTGTAAATGCATGGAATTTTTTCTTGCTGAAGGGGGGTCATGTTCTTATGATGATGAGGCATAGGCAATCTCGAGGTTCCCTTGAGGTACAAACATCTACGGAAGCAATGGGTACCCAAGGAACTTCCTCCGATAAACACTAATTTTTGTGTCAACGAGAGGATATATCACATAGCACCATCATTATTACATCGTTTGGCCCTATTTTGCATGGATGACATAAAGGTTTGTTATGAAAAAGTTACTGAATTGATGGAGTATGTCAAACCCTATTACAGTTACAAATATTGGATGGAATTGGTTCGATATACACGAAGTATGCGTAGGTATGCACTGTCAGCAAATTATATACAGCTAAAATATAAGGATCAAAATAAAGGAGTGGCTATGTACATTGACAGAAGGCCAAAAGCATCAGGTAATATTGCAAGGTTTATAAACAGTACATGACCTAGGTCAACAAAGAAGCAACCCAATTGCATATTTGAGGCGCACAAGGGAAACCGTGTATTCGTATGTGAGATAAAATCAATAACTGCAGGGGAAGAGTTGCTAATTGATTACAATTTGAATTGCTTAGTTAAAAACATAGTTACTATGGGGGTGGTACGTACTATGTACCATTTTACCCAACCTCCAATTAATGACTCCAATATACAATTTTATTCTTTCTTTCTTTTTCGTAAGTCTATTGGTTTCATTTCGGTAATGTTTTTTGTATTTATTTTTTGTCACAGCAAGACATTGATCATATGGAGAAGGCTCCAGCCCAAACCACGAATCGCGATGTATCTTTAGGCGCTTCTACCTGACACGTTTACCTCATTGTAATTGTATAAATTAGATACAAGCTAAATTTTTTATTGTTATGTTGTTTTCATAAGTTTATTGGGTTAATTTTGATAATGTTTTTAATATTCTTGTTGCAGTCGACTGATTGGGGAAAGGCACCAGTAGTAGAGGAGAGCGTCCATAGGGAGGTTTAGTCAATCTTATGTGATGATGACATCGCTTATTCAACAAACCCTCTCAATATGATAAGGAAGACCCAAAAAAAATGCAATGAAGAAATCCTTAAGTTGTTATTCATAGTGTCTCAAACAGATGAGATAAGAGAGAGGGTTAAAATATTGACTAAGAGATCACAAAACTTGCAAGTAATTTGTCATGAGGTCTTTAATTATAACATAAGTTCATTCATGGTTTTATATTTTGTACTCTTTTATGTAATGAACTAAAATATGTGTTGTTTTTATAGGATTTTTTGCGTCCTCATGATGTTCCAGGCCATGATTAGGGTACTGCAAGTGCTGCCCAAGGAGTAGGGGTTGGTACAAGTGTCCATCTTGATGTTCCTACACATGCATCACATCATCTGACCCCATCATCCGTGCCTATATTTTTGTCTGAAATGTCAGCAACACATACCATGCAAGCATCCGTTAGTGCACCCTCTGGCAGTGAACACATGCCAGAACATGCGTCAGGACATGTACCTAGGGATGCAGAGGCCACTAGTACTGGTGATATTTTAGCATCATTTCATAGATCTTCTTGTATTAATAGTACAGGAACATTTATGGTCACATTTGTGGTGACCGAGGATTTCGTTCCCATAAAGATAGAGAAGGTCCCAGGTATTTTAAATTTTTTTAAGTATTATTATATATAATCCAATTGAAATTTACTTATTGATCGCTCTTTTTAGACTATTGATCCCATGATCATTTTGTAGGAAATGATGTTTTTTATAAACATCTAAGTGATATTACATTGGAGCTCTTCGGGCCCACCATACGTACGCGGTGGAATGCCCAAAATAAAGATTTAAAAGATGTGCTTATTAAACATTTAGTTGTGCTCTTCGGTGATAAAACATTCAACTGAACCAAGGTCCTTAAGAAAGCTTGTACCTATCTAAAGTATGTGAGGGACAAATATAGGTCACATTTAGAGAAGAACAAAAAGTACGAGCATCCCCCCATGATTCTGGAGAGGGAGTGGAAGGACCTGGTGTCAGATGGAAAGGAGAAGACTAAAAAGAAAAAAGGAAAGACACCACCGGGCCAAGGAAGGTATGTGATACTATCAACAATGTAATTATATATTGATTACTCTTTCTTTTTACATAATCTAACGTATTTCAAACTTTTCATAGGTTTCCTAATACATCGAAGGAAACAAAGGCAAGACTAGAAAAACACAGGGAGCACAAACTTGGCTCTGGTGGTTATATGAAATTAGCCGCACGAATTGTAAGTATCAATAAATGAAATATTGTAACCAAATTCTAAATTGAAAACAATTTTGGTTTTATCACACCATAGAATCAAAATTCATGATCTTATGCAAAAAATTTAGGGCTCTGAATTCAACAAAGTTCCCACAGAAGATGACCTAAAGATTTCCTTCTGGCAAGGCTATGGAGTCGTGGCTTAACACCTAAGAGTCTTTACTGGGAAAACACAATCTTCCACTGCATCTGACATGCAGGTAAATAAACTCAATAAAGTTTATTTAAAATTGAATACTTGTGCAATCTATTCAATATCAATTTCCACCATAAAGTAATTACATGCCTATTTTTTTAAACATTCAAGCAATGATAATACTGCACATGACATTGGAATGCAGCCTACTAAGGGTGGAGCACAACCTGCAGATGAAGGTCATGGTGTGCATCCTGGTACTTTAGAGCATGTAGAGCATGATCAACATGTTGAGCATGATCAGGCTAGAGAAGATCAGGAACATGATGTGGCCCCATCACGTAAAGAGGACCACTCTAAAGTTATTTTAAACATATTTAATTGCAATTGGTGTATTAATTAATGTAACCTTTCATGTTTCAACTTTAGAGAATGTAGAGTGTGATCAACGTGTTGAGCGTGATTAGGCTAGAGTATATCAAGAACATGATGTGGACCCATCAGTTAAAGAGGACCACTCTCATGTTCTTTTAAACATATTTAATTTCAATTGGTGTATTAATTAATGTAACCTTTCGTGTTTCAACTGTAGATCAAGATTTAGAGGGTGTTTAGCATGTTGAGCATGAGTCTATAATAGAAGTTCAGGAACATGATGTGGACCCATCAGGTTAAGAGAACCACTCTAATGTTCTTTTAATTAATGAAATACTTGTAACAATAATAATAAAACATATCAGTTTAACATTTCTTTGTTATTGCAGCAGACGCCCCCTTACAACGGCATCCACATTGTGAGCAGACGACTAGGCGTACATTAAGATCACGAGCAGAGGGTAGAACAACTAAAGGGGGGACAGATGATTTAGAAAACGATACTCCACTTTAGATATTTTTAGCTTTAAAAAGAAAAAAAAAGTGATTGTAATCATATCATGACAACCATATTTTTTATAATATGTAAATACTGAAAGAATGAATATTATATGTTAATGAATGAATGTGAATATGTTAATTAATGAATTTATATGTTAATGAATGAATGTTATATGTTATTAATGGATGAATGAATGATTAATGTTATATGATTGGGTATGGGAAATTGAGAGTGATGTGAGGGGGAGGGGCCAAATGAGCTTCCGTCATCATGTGGTTGGCCCTGTTAAGTAGAGAATATTAAACTATTCTCGAAACAAAGAGAAGCTCAATAAGGTAATGCACTTTTCAATATAAGAAATGCATCGTTTGAAGCATCAAACCAATATGAAAAGATGAAAGGTGCTAACTTTTCACTATGGTGGCAGAAAAATGATTCTTTATACCCTGAATCCATGCTCTGCATCATAATTTGAAGTTGTTTCCATTCCAATGTTCTAATTTTAGTTTGTTTGTATGGCTTTGTATGAATACCACATTGTGTTGTGTCTGGATTTGGTTTCAAAGCTCTATTTCTTTTGCTTTTAGTGGTGACATAACTCTAAAATTTGACTTTTGTGCATAATAGGTCAGTGGAAAAATTGACAGCTTTGAAGGGTTTAGAGGCTCGATTGAGATAGATACACGGATATTTGGATCTTGTTGTTGATGGGAGGCTTCGACTTAACCATGAAATTTTGTACCATCTACAAGTATGAAAAATTTTCTCTACTTACATTCATTCTTGATCATAAATTTTGTAAATGATATTAATGCTTCAAACTTAAGATTCGTTTCATTGTTATAATGATCAAAATGTTATAATTTGCTATACATTCAAGCATTCTCTTGCCCCCTAGGTACCCTTTTCTCTCTCCCCCCTCCTTTTAAGAATTTTATTTGTCATAAAAGATTCCCATTTCTGTCTCATTTACACAAATTTATTTGAAGCGCTAGGAGTGAATAAAGATATGTAAAAGATGATGGATTATGTCTAAACAACAACTTTCCATCTTATAGCTAATTAAATCCTTAATATTTGAATAGTTTAGAGCTCGAATAATGCTTGTATATGCATGTGTAGCAATAAGGGAGCCTATGTGAAGATTGAAATTTAAAACATCACTTTGGTATTTTTCCTTAGGCAGTGAAATGATATTTTGAGTAATACAAACCTACACACACATTGATATTTTTTGGCATTGCATTGAGGAAATTTTTTTCTCTTATACCTACCCTTGGCTAGACATGGAGGTATATAATATTGGTTTTGGGTTTTTGTAAGTAGTTAATTTCACAAGGAGACTAAAATCTTCTTAATGTCTTGTCAGGTGTGAAAGCATATGGAATCACTTGCTGAAGGCACCATTTTGTATTCATCCAAAAACTTGGTTTGTTCTTTTTTTTATGTTTCTTGCATGTGTTTTTAGGCTCTAGAGATGTAGCTTCGGCTCTTTCCTTTGCACTTTTCATCTATTTTGATGATTACGGTAGATTGTCCTCGTAATTTTTCATGTAGATTGTTTGTAACCTTATTTTCTACCAATCAATTTGCAAACCGGTCACATGTTAAGGACCATTTCACTAACTTGTAGTCATCCATTACTATGTATGTTGCGGGTTGTGTCATGTGCCAATAAATCCTGATGATTGCGAGAACTTTAATCCTACAAGTGTACCCAATCTTTCTCAAGTAAAAGTCTTACCTTATTTTATAGTACTTTAAATGGTTAATTGAAGGTGCTACTTTAGATCTAAGATAGTTGAACCCTGGATTAAAATATGGTATTAGATGGGAAGTATAATGATAAAACTGAGGTCCATTGAACACAAATTATGATCATAATTTACTGGACTATGAATGGTGTTACAATTATAATTATTTCTCCTTTACCTACCTCTGCATTAATGAAAAAAATAGCAGATATTGGAATTCCATTACATGTCTCATGTATGTGTTAGTATTTTAATTTTGTTTAAGTTGTTCAAGAGCTTGATTAGGTCAAGAATATGTTCTACAAGCTCTATTCTCTTGACACTGCTCAACATTTTCCCTACACATTTTCTCTTTAATCCAGTTTGTTAACTCCTTCCCTTGTTATCCCTTGGTTGTTCTCAAGTGTAATGCTTTTTCTATGCATCTTGTAGTCTGTATGTATGATCAGTCATCTCTTATGAAGCATGGATAACCTTTCATGGAATTGTTGTTGTAATTAGACAATTTCCATTGTGAGAATAATCATTTAATTTGTATGGAAGTAAGTCTTTTTCATATTATTTGACTCGGTATTGTAAACTTGTCTTTGCAGGATTCTCTAGGAAGGAACAACAGAACTGTGATGATAGGTAGAGTTGTACAACACCATAAATCATTTGGCATTATCAATATATTTCTTATAAAATACTTTTTCCAAGTAAAATGGAATGTGCAATGACAATTGGTCTCAAATTCAAATCTGAATATAAGTACATTATACACAAGAAGATGGTATCTATTCTATGATTGAAAGAACCCCAAAATAAGAAAATTAATAGGTTCCATTTGTTTACTTTCTCTTAGACACTTGTTTAATCAACGAGACCCTTGGAATGTCTTGCTAATAACCAGCAATGTTCAAAACTCCTGAAGAGGTCATATTGGTGTGACATTGGATCTGTCTTGCCGACAGAAGTCATTGGCGAGACATGGACTATTGGAGTGAGTTTTCTATCCTATGTCGATGATTGATCTCTCACTGATGGGTTGGCTTCGGTGGTCATCGCCAAGAGTCTCCACGATGACATGGTGTAGGTCTATTTAAAACTCCTGAAGAGGTCAGATCAGTGTGACATTTGATCTGTCTTATTGACGGAAGTCATCGGCAAGACATGGACTATCAGAGTGAATTTTCTATCCTATGCCAATGATTGATCTCTCACCGATGGGTTGGCTTTGGTGGTCATCACCAAGAGTCTCCACAATGACATGGTGTAGGTCTATTTAATACTCCTGAAGAGCTCAAATCGATGTGACTTTGGATCTTTCTTGTTGATGGACGTCATCGACAAGACATGGACTATTAGAGTGAGTTTTCTATCCTATGTCAATGATTGATCTCTCACCGATGGGTTGGCTTCGGTGGTCATCGCCAAGAGTCTCCATGATGACATGGTGTAGGTCTATTTAAAACTTCTAAAGAGGTCATATCGGTGTGACATTGGATCTGTCTTGCCAACAGAAGTCATCGGCAAGATATGGACTATCGGAGTGAGTTTTCTATCATGTGTCGATGATTGATATCTCACCGATGGGTTGGCTTCGGTGGTCATCGCCAAGAGTCTTCGTGATGAAATGGTGTAGGTATATTTAAAACTCCTGAAGAGGTTAGATCAATGTGACATTGGATCTGTCTTGCAGATGGAAGTCATCAACAAGACATGGACTATCGAAGTGAGTTTTCTATCTTGTGCCAATGATTGATCTCTCACCGATGGGTTGGCTTCGGTGGTCATCGCCAAGAGTCTCTGTGATGGTACATTTCAACGAATATTTTTAAAAAATAAATTACATTGTTTCATCGCAATTTTGACAAAGGCCACGGATGAATCACTGAAAAGTTCTGACAAAGTTGCTATAGCTACAATGAAGGCTTCATCATAACTCCTTACCCATTTCATCGAAATGGCGATGAACTTCTGGTGTTGTTTCGACACTTCGAAAGAGCCATTGCAATTGCATTTTCATTGTAATTTTTCGGTGGATACACAAAGTTTTCGTTGATATTCCGATGAACATCTAAGTCATTTTATGATGTTGACGACCGACGAATTTGTGTCGTTATTACGACATTTAATTCTTCGTCAGAATTTTGATGAAAAAATAGAGACAAATTTTTTTTCACCAATTTGTCGATTGTCTGACAAATGTTTGTCGAACTACCAATGAACGTTTGTCAGAAAATGGAGTCAAATTCAGTAGTGGTCCAAAAATGCATACTCACTTTGAGGCGACAGATATCTTGGCTATCCATCAGGTGATAAATCCTAAAAGGTGAGACACATGTGGTCGATATGTGCTCACATACATGCGAATGGCTATGGGGAAAGTCATGCCTTGAAATGGGCTTTCTACTCAACCATCCCAAAGTTATACCTCTTGATAACTTTTAATAAGGTGCCACACAAAAATCATCTTCGAGCTCTATGAGGTAAGCAAAACTTCATATGCTTGACACTCATAGACATTGTAAATACAAAATAGTGTAAGGAATGTTCAAAGGGATTTTTCTTAGTTCTTGCAAGGTCTCATCTTAGGGAACATTGTGTCTAATGTTTCCAAGAGAGGACAAGTGCAACGTCTCATCCTAGGGAACATCGTGCTTAATGCTTCCAAGAGGGGAAATCACAAGAAAAAAAAAATCACACAATGAAATGTCAGTTTCGATGTATTCCCTCACTTTAAAGTGGTTGCTAACACCATTACTATGAGCAATTTCTTTAAAGTAGAAGAAGACATGAGATCTTACTCGGAAATCCCTATGCCAAGTCATATGTTTCCAATAAGCTACAACATAAAAAGGTAGTATGTCACATGCGAGCCAACTTAAGGCATGTCATCCAGATCCCAAGTTTTCTCTTATATGTCCATGTGAACCATAGATTTTTGGTTCCTATGGACTTCTCTAACTCTTCTAGGGTTTTTCACCTAAAAGGAGAGAGATAGGGCCCAAAAATGCTAAGGTTTCATTCAAATATTGTTATGTGTGATGTTATTTAGAGTAAATGAGATGATCTAGATGCAATAAAGTAATTAAATTGATTGATTAAACATGCAAAACTAGTGAATTATGAAATTTTAGAAAACACATTGTGTAATCCAAAAACACCCAAAAATAAATGCAAAACTAAACATAATTGAATGAATACTTGAGAAGCCTTGCAACTTTATCTTAAATGATTTCCAAGCTTCCAAGAGACCTAAATCTGCATACACACAAGACAAGAGAGAGAAAAGTTGAATGGTAAGGCATGGGGGTTTGCCTTGGTCAAACCCGGTTTAGGTAATTAAACCAAAATGATGAAAGAAAGTAATGAGACATACAATAATGGAATAGATTACCTTTCCATGATGTTGATCTTTAAATTCTATAGCATAACATGTAAAATCTTCCCTTGAATGACCTTTGAAGCTTTCTTAATGACTTGCAATGACAAAACCCTAAGTTGCTTGACTTGAGATGGAAGATCAGTGGATGAACATGTGAATTAAGTTAATGGATGAATAGATGTAAAAATGAGTTTAGAGAGGTTCTTTTATAGGCAATTCACCTTATTTTCCCAATAATTAGATCCCTAAGGCCGACATGGAGAAAAATTAAACTTAAAACCTAATTTTTCCCACTCAAACCCTGAAAATGGCTCAAATGGGACTCATTCGCCACTAATGGAAAATGGGTCCCACCTAGATGGTACTAATTCACCACTAATGGCGAATGGGTCCCACAGGGGCCATTTTTTCTAGTTGGAATGTCAAGAAGTAAGAAAATCAGGTTTATATGATGACTATGTTGGCTATTTGATCAAATTATGCCTCAAGATGCACAATATGGGTTAACAGGGGCCTATTAATGATGATTTGAATGTCAAATAGGGCTTGGGACACAAAATTCAATGTGAAAGTGTGATTAGATACACTTTACAACACTAAAATGAGGTCCACATAGCCTAGGAAGGCACAAGAACCAATGCGAATGTGTGGGGCACATTACAACATTAGTTTATCATTAAGTTTATTTTAGAAACCTTCTAGATTGATGTAATAATGTCATTAAACACATTTTATAATGTTGAATTAGGGAGAAATAGGTTAATTAAGTATAGAAAAGTGTGAAAGCATCTTACAACACTTTACAACACCTTTACAAGACGTCGTTGAAAGAATGTTATTCGATTTGCAAGGGTCCAAGATCTAGTGTGGATGCATAAAATGCCTCACAACACCTAAATCAAGGCCTCATTAAGTCAATTTATCATGAATTAATCTCATGTCAAGCAAAGGGTCCTTTTGTAGTGCTCCTTCGTTTCTATCGTCCTTGATGTTCCTATAAGTTATTGGTGGGTGGTCATGTCGGTTCAATGTTATTGGTTGATTGATAATGATATGATGATTTTATGATTGGTTTATTTGATTTGATCTTTAAGTTATGCGATAACACTAACAATATATCTAGATTGGATTAATTCAATTAATTCAATTATAAGGTCATTTGAGTTAGTTTAAATTAAAACTAGACTTAATAATATTTGATAGTTGTATTGTCATTTGAAACCAATTGTTTAAAGGTGAAAGTAATATAATTATAAATGGATGAATTAAAGGAAGATAAGATAATTATTTTAATTAAGTGTTTTAGAATAAATTAAATTATGAAGTATAAAGCACAAATTTTAATATTAAATAATTAATGAAATTAAGCTATAAAAAAATAGTATGGCTTTGAACGGTAATTAATAATAATTGAAAACCCATTATTATGCGAGGGCAATTATTTAATAGGAGAGAATAATGAGATTTAAATAGAAATGTTTTGAATAATAATTATTTAAAACAAAATGAAAGTTAGAAGGATAATCTTTGAATAGGGAAAGCTAACGTGACTCCAATTAAAGCTCGAAGATAAGATTTGGAACGAAGGTTAAAACAAACGAAAAATAGAAAAAAATGGAAGAAGTTAAAAAAAATGCTCATGCATGCCTCACAACAGAGAATTGAAAAGCATTCTAAATTTTAAATAAAAGAGAAATACCTGATTTTAACTGATTAGTAAAAGCGAGAAAAGATGGTAAAATATAAACTAGTGCACATGCACAACTCAAAGCAAGAGTTAAATCAGGAAACTTGCAGTGTTGGGGATCTTAGAGATAAGATTTTCCCTTTTTTTGTCCTTTCGGTGCTTTATCGGAAGGGGGGGCTTTTCTTTGGGGGGTGGCGGTTCTCCACCCTTGCATTCATATCTTTTCCATAATAGAGATTCCATGGTTGAACTTGAAAAAAAAAAAAAAGGGTGGGAGATTTGCAAGACTTCATGATGGCACTGGATTCTGTCTTGGCAAACGATTGAATTCAGGTGCTATTGTCCTCCAACTTCCATCTCTGTTTTTCTTCGTAAGTGAATACTTGTTTGTGAACGTTGTCTGGAAGGAAACGAATACGGGTTGTTTATTTTTCCAAATAGAATAAAATAATCAGAGCATGTTCTAATTTCTTTTTTTTCTTTTATGCATTCGTTCTGTGTATTAATTTGTGTTTGGCAATAAAAGCATTTTGCAAGTCCTCGACTTTAACCCAACTTATATTATTGCTTGAGAGTCTTACTCCTCAAGGTTTTTTTTTTAGCTGCTTCAGCATATGTTTGGCTACTTGCATTGCATAATAAGTATGGAATTTGCATGAGCGCCAGTGCGGTAGTATTAGGCATCCAATAATGCAAGAATCTGCAGTCTATCTATCCCAATCGAGCTCAAGGATGACCACACCTCTTTAATTTTGCATGCTCTACTAATATCTTGTGCACTCACTATTCTGTGGTAGATCCATCGTTTTCATGTCAATTTGCGGTATCTTCTTGTTCCCCTGCAATTGTATTAATCACCTATTCCAAGTATGATGTCATATTTCTTTCTATGAACATCGAAATGTGTAAATGGTAAAGATTTGTTATCGCTGCAAACCTTGTAATTGAGTAAATGATATTCATGCTAATGCAGTGTTCTTGAAGGACGTCGTCTTTCAATCTCGAATATATATAATCCTTCCCATCAACCCCTGGTTTATTTTTTAGCTCTCTTCCCAAGCTTAGACTATTCATTGTACCGATTTCTCGCTGGTAAATATGTGCTTGCCTCGCCTGGGTACTCGCTGCCATTAACCTTGAAATGGATGTAAAAGCAATGTTGCTGATGAAACACAGCCTCTATTCTTATGTGGCACTTAGGCACATGGGTTTAGGGTGTTACCAAGATAACCACCGCGGCAGGAAGGTCAACCACGTGCATCCAGTGAGCAACTATAGGAAGTTTTAAAGGTTTAATAATCTCTCTGATCCCATTGTCAACCTGTCTCTGCTGCACTTGAACATAATAGGAAGTTTAAAGTTTAAATAAATGCCCTGATTTCATTGTCAACCTGTCACAGCGGCGCTCTTGAACATGGTAGGGTGTATAGATTTAAATAAACTCTCTGATCCTATTTGCAAATTGTCACAGCCGCGCACTTGAACATTATAGGAAGTTTAAAGGTTTAAATAATCTCTCTGATTTCTGTGTCAACCTGTCCCAGCTGTGATGTTTGAACATAATGGGAAATTTGTAAAGCTTTAAGTAACCAGTTCGATTCTTTTGACAATCTATCACAGTTGCAACACTCGAAAAATAAAATATTGTTTATTACTAGCATAATGTTGCTCCTTCTCTGAAGTCACGTATTTGCACCTCATCTACCTCCTTTCCTTTAGGCTTGTGTAAAGCATTTGGGATTTGATAATAATGCAAGGAGATGGCGATATTCCCAAATTACAATATTTGCTTTCTCATACACTTGGCAACCGGCCACAGTTACAACATTTAGAGTTAAGGCATTGTACAAAATTAAATAGCCTCCCTGAAACCATTAGCCACCTATCACAGCTTCAACATTTAGACTTGCAAAGGTGTAGTAAATTTAGTAGCCTCCCTGATTCTATTCGCAACCTGGCCCATCTTCTGTACTTGAAAATATAAGGCTGTAGAAATTTAATTAATTCCCTTCATCCTGTTAGAAGTTAACAGATCGGTTTATTCCTGTCCTAAGACTTAGTATAGAGTATCTTTTATTCTTGGAAACTAGGAGGATGTCGAATATCCTTGGCCGACTTATGCATGACCTCAGTTTTTTTTTTTTTGTGCTCACAAGTATCCTTGGTAAAAATTTGGTGTTCAGATTCGTAGGTAATTATATATAGGTATGTGTGTTGATATATATATATATCTCTGTATGATTATTTGATTTACATTTTACAATATTTAATTTAAATTCATATATGTATATATCATGTTTATAATAAGTTGCATCTTGATCTCAAGCTGAAGGATGGGAGTCAGTGATATTTTGGGACTTTTGTTCGAACACTTAGAATAGATTATGAGTTTGATTCGACTGTGTTAGGAAGTAGGGGCCTCATACAAGTTGGGTTACTAAATTGAGAATTTAGTAATTAAGTGATTAGATTAGATGAGGTTAAAAGATATATTAGCTAGCCTAATTATGTCAATATGTAGCGCAGCTTTATTTCATTGCTTTTGTGAAGTTAATGTTCGTAGATAAGTAATATGAATTGGAAATTATTAGAAAGGAAAGAAATATAATAGTTTTGACTTACATTAGAGGATAGTCCTTAGGTTCTTGCATCATAAGGAAAGAATATATATTTAATTAGTATTCTTCAATAATTTTACATAAATCCATATGGAGTGCAAACTAAAGTGTAATTTGATTAAGTGATACTCTTTATGTAAATATTTGATGATTTGTGTAAACATTGATGGATTAGTTCATTTCTAATTTGGTTATTTACAAGTGGAATGGTTGAATTAGAATTCATGAAAAGTGGAGTTTTCCATGTTATGGTTGTCTTGATCAATTGTGTACTTACGTTAGGTGAATGAAAGGAAATTCACGATCTTTTGAATGTCTTACTCTCTTCTACTCATTTCATTGTTGTCTCTCTGTCCTTTATAAGGATCGTTACATAGAACATTGGTATATGATTGATTTCTTTATTGGAGTGGATTGATTTTCGCCTTAAGTTCATGTATTGGGTGATGGTTTTGTTGTGATCAATGATTTTATTTATTTATTTTTATTTTGTTTTTGAGTCAATTTGTAAGTTCGTGGAGTAATGTGTGGTTGGATAGCCTATGCGGGGAAAATAGAGGTCTCCCTTTGATGCAAAGTTGGTATTGTGGTCGTTTTGATTTGTGATGGGGTTTGATGAAACTTTCTTGTGTGGCTTTTTCTGAGTTAATCTCATATTTGAGGGAAATTTTATCCTTGTGTTGGAATTATTGGGGAAAAACTCTTGTTGCTTCATTTTACCCTCGTTTGTGGGTTTTCATTATTTTGGCTTCCAAAGGCTTGAGATGAATTGACAGCTGATGTTCTCACGTTATGTGCCCTTGATGTGGCAAGTGTCTTGGTATCATGATTTTGAAAGGGTTGTATGGGAATTGTTGAGACACTGATTATGTACTTATTAGCGAGATGGGTAATGCCTCGTATGCCTTTATGTTGTGATTATTTGTTCAAATTATGATGGTACAACCCTTGGTTTTGATGTTTGTTGGGTCTCTAGGGAGAGTGGCTCTTCGTGGGGGCCGGCACCTCGGGTAAGAGGAAGTGCACAGGAGAACCCACGTAAGAGTAGTTAAACAAGTGATAACCTAAAAATAGAATTTAGGGGATGGGTAGTAAAACACACAAGATAATAAATATTGGATACCTCATCTACGCATTAGGGCTATCATAGACTAATGATAGACTGAGAAGGCCATGGTCGGCAAAGTTGTAATCTCGTCTTCATGAGAGGTTATCGGCTCCGCATGAGCTACCCTATGGTGCCGGCGCCTCAAGTAGGAGGAAGGGCCAGGAGATCCATAGATGGGTGACGGCGCCTCAAGTTGGAGGAAGGGCCAGGAGATCCTATGAGAGCAATGCGATGACACTCTCCACTAGACACCTATATGCCTTGTTCTTTGTTGCCTCTGGAAATGTCTTTTGGATGTTGTATCGGTTCTTCTGGTTTTCTACTCTTATGGTTGATTCAGATTCTTGTGAAAATGATTTACGAATGTTCTGTGGTGACTTGTGTAATTGTTATTGCTTGGGTTAATTGTGATGAGTTTTCATAGCTTTATTTTATTATGTTGACTCATGAATGTTGTTGAGTACGTCATTGTAATCCTTGAGTTTTTATGATACTTTTGTATGACGTTGAGTCTTGTGGTTCCTTGTTTGGATGTTCTTGGTTGAGGTCTCTTTCTTGTCAGCTCCTTAGTATGGGGGGTGGGTCTTCGGACCCACGTTGTCGGGTGGAACGTGCTAAGCACCCCATTGGGTCCCCAGTCGAGGATCGAGAGGTGCAGATTGGTGCTAGTTGCGGCGACTCCAAAGTTGTATCTGTCTTGGAGCCAGTTATGATACTGTGTATTCATCTTTCAGTTGTATCATGTTACCTTATTGTATGGTTTCCGTTCATATTTGGAAACACTTTTGTATCATTGTACCTCTTGAATATTGTACTGTAATGTAACGTTAAACCTTGTGTGAATATTGAATATTGGCCATGGTAGTTGTTATTCAATGTGTTGAGTTAATCATGTATATGTTGTATTTATGTACACAAATGGTTTCTTATCAATGATATATCATGTATGTGTTACATTTATTAATTTTTACTTGTTATGGATTCTATCTTTGGCTTTTATTCTTTATTGTCGTTGTGTGGATTTAAGTCTCGTAATGACTCCTTGTGTACCCCAAGGGATGTATGTGTTAGTGAATCTACTTAAATGAAATTCATGTTACGACTTAATGTGTATTACATGTATGTTACGTTAACTTTAAAAAAAAAAATTGGGCAGTAATTATTGTTTAATTGTCCTTTGGGGTTCGCACGACGGGGTGTTACACCTTTTTTCTACTACACACCATGAAAGGTTAACAGCTAGCCAAAAGATGCAACGACAAGTGACATACGAGGACAAGGCTAACTAACCCCTTGCCCCCACTTAATGTAGGACAAGGGTGAGCCGAAATGATTAATGAAATGCATGCTAGATTAAAAATAAATATCAATTAGAGGAATTAGGTGCCCCACATAAGGGAGATTACCAAATTCCTTAAGATGTTGGATTTTACTACTAAAAGCCTTACATTCATTAGTGGAATGGTTGTGAACTCTATGATATGCGCAAAATGAAGTCTTGTAATATAATTTCTTTCGATTTCAAGGAGGGAGAGATATCAAGTGATCTTGGAGGAGTCTCAACAAGATACCCTCTTGATCAATAGTAAAAGGTGTTCATGTAGTTTGTGGCAAAGATACTTCTTGCTTAGCATTAGATGTCATACCTACACAAGACTCTTTAGATTGTGATATTGTGCTCTCTCCTTTATAGGAGGGTGTAAAATCTAAGGAATTCAAATCCTTAGTGTTTTGTGAGATGAAATTGACAGTAGGCGAAGATTTCTTTGTTTGTTTCATTGTAGTAAAAGAAGAACATTCAAGACCACTAGTGTCTATCAAGTCAGGATGTACTACTATTAAGGTCATAGAAGGATGTTGTGTGATGGTGTTGATGTTGAGTGAATGCTTGGTGATTTCTATCAAAGGACAATAACCAAGACCATGAGTTGTTTATTGCATGTTAGGCTCGATGGGGACATGGATACCTTGTTCCCTAGCACCACATCCTTTTCCACTATATCTGAGTTGTTTCATGAGCTCATAACCTTTTCCATAAAGCTTTTTCATTTCTTTTGGATAGGGTGGTTGTTCATAATCAGCTTCGTTAAAGGTTGTTGTGCAATTTTATTTTTCTTTTGAAGTGGTTGAGGTGGATGCTTTCGAAGGGTCTTCAAAGTTTTGTGTTGACATGACTGCTTTTTCATGTCCCTTATTTGAATCTTTGTTGATGATCTTGTACTTTCCCATAAATGTTGGTGTGAAATCTAAGGAACCCAAATCATCGTCTAATATCTTCGTTATTTGTTCAGTATGTTGTTCTTTGTTGTTCTATTGTATGGGTTCCACTTGTGTAGTTGATGTTGATGCGTTCAAGGGATTTTCTTTGTTTTTCTCAAGTTGTAAAACATTGTAAGGCTCAAGATCAGCGTCAAGTGTGTACACTTTGTTTTCATAGATGTATTTCATTTTACGATGAAGAGTAGAAGGCACCCCATTCATTGCATGAATCCACAATATGCCCAAAAGAAGATTATATGAAATTTCATGAGGCATAACATGAATTTATGTATCCAATGTGGCCTTCCCTATTGTAATAGGTAAATTAATCACATCGAGCGGTTTTTTTTTGGAATTTCCAAATCCCTTAAGAGATAAAGAATTAGGTTGGATTTGTGATTTATCCACACCAAGCCTATCCAAAAGTTTGACGCTCCACACATTAAGGGTTGAGCCATTTTCAACAAGGGTTCACTTTATCCCTATGTGTTTGAATTTAGATAGTATTATGAGAGCTTCATTTTGTTTTTGCACTTCCAAAGGGGGGAGTTCACTTTGGTGGAAAACAATGTCAACATTTAATCCTTGAATTATGGCTGCTATGTCATTTGGTTGCAGATTAAAAGGGATAGGAACTTGTTAGGTTTTTTGAAGCATATTGTGATAGGTAGGTGAATTTTGAAGAAGGTACCAAAGGGATATCTTTGCAAGAGTGCTCTTAAGTTGCTCAACAAGATCATACTCCCTAAATTGAGGAGCACTAGGTAGTATAGAATTAGGAAAAGGTAGGGAAGTCTGGGTTGGTTGTTGTGGTTGTGGATTGTGTATGAGCAACGGTATTATGACTCAATTACTATGAAACATTGTTCTTAGGTGAGTAAAGGACAAGTTCGGGTTTGTTTTGAATTGGAGGTTTGTTTGAAGGGGGTAAAGGATGAGTTGAGGTTGAATAATATTAACATCCCTTAGTGAAGGAGAGTCTAATGTTGTCTCATCATCTTCTTCTAAGGACACTATATCATTATTGTTATTGTTATTCTTTTCTTGCACCATGATATCCTCCCTAGGAGGAGAGTTCTGAGGAGAACTACAAACCACATGTTCTTGACATTTGAGGGTTGGTTCTTCTAAAAGAATTTCATCACAAGTAGGGGAATGATCAATGATGGGATTATCAATAGGGGGATGATTAGGAGAAGGTTTTATTTGATTGTCTATTGTTTCATTCTCTTATTCCATGTCATCTTCCCTAGTAGGAGGGCTTGTAATATGTTCATCCATGGTTATATTTTGTAAAGAATATTCATCACAAGGAAGGGATACAGTAAGAGAAGGAAAACTAAGATTCTTTTGTTCAAATAGGAATTTTCAAATGTTAGGGACATTAGGAAAGAAAGAGAGAAGGTTATCACTTTCAATCCACATATCCTCTTGACAAAGGTGATTTTCATGATCATTCATGATTGTATCCTCTTTTAAAGGCTTCTTACAAGTAGGGAGAGTATCTAGAGAGGGACTTGGGATAGGAAAAGTGGTGGCTATGATCTCATTTTCTTATCTAATTTCTTCCAAAGAGGAATGAGAAGAGGGACAATCAAGACCCCCAATGCTTGTATCTTCCTTCACCAAGATACCCTCATCACTAATAGGAGAGGTATTGAGAGAAGAACAAGTATGATTGTTATGATTGTCTACACTACCATTCTCACCAATGGGCAATGTAATACTAAGGATTGTGTCAATGGTTTGATCATAACGATGACTAACATGTTTCTTAATGACCTCATTGTTGTAATCAAAATTGAATTCATAAGAGGTGATGTTATATTTATGCAATCCATTTTTAACCAAATCAAAGCCACATCATTTGAAAGAAAACATGCTATAATGAAAAAGTGCAATGCAATGACTTAAAATGAAATGGTTAAATGCAATTTCCAAATGTGAAACAAGGTAATTTTTTATTACATTATGCAACAACCTGAAAGATGAAATGTTTGAAATGTGATTTTGAAATTAAACAATGCATGAAATGAGCTAATTTAGGCTAGTTCTAATGAAATGCATGTTACAAAAACTCAGCCAACTAACATAGATAGATAAGGGAAAAAAATAGAACCTTAAAAATAGGGTTTTTAGTTCTATAAAGGGAAATTTCAAGGGTGAAAAGGAACTAAGTCACCCAAGGTGGTGAATTAGTCCCAGTAGGGATTTTTTATAGAATTTTCATATTTTTTGGTTGATTTTGATGTTTTTTGTGTTGTAGGATGCAGACCTAAGATGCTAATGCATAATTTCAAAAAAAATCAATGATTTAAGATGGAAAAATGCAAGCTAAATGCACTTTCACTAATGCAAATTTTAGAAACCCTAGATGTCAATTAACTAATGCAAACCCTAATGCAAAGTCAATGCAAGATAGATATAGGGTAAGGATGGACTTCTAATCAGAAAATAAGGTATTCAAAAAGTTTGGTTCACCAAAATGTAGACAAAGATTTTGGCACCCACTGTTCTCTAACACTTCTAGGGTTTTTCACCTAAAAGGATAGAGGTAGGCCAAAATGAACAATGTCCCCACTCAAAACTAATGCAAGTATGAATGAAATATGCCTAAATATGATGTAATAATGCAATGAATTAATAAAAGATATTGATTAATGAATAAAAACTAAGGAAATGTAAGGTGTTTGAAAACACAGTGTTGTATGAAAAAGCACATAGAAAGATGAATAGAAATGCAATCAAAGCAGAAGAGAAAAGTAA
>VDFB02256132.1:219021877-219053493 GCA_007258455.2 Sequoia sempervirens | reverse complement strand
TTTTTGGCGAGTTCAAAATGCTACTTTTTTCATGTTGCCACTTTTTGGCCCATCATGATCTTGCACATACCTAGGTCTAAATCAGGTAGTTGTTATTGCTAAGGTGGATCACTCCTTTCTTTGAAGGCCACACACTTATGATTGGGTCAAGTGTTCTTTTCTTTAGAAAATTCCTATTTCCTTTTTGATAGGTTAATTATGATTTGATTAGATGGGTTATGAAGCACTTATTTCAAACAAATATCTTTATGAAAGAATTATATTGGCATGAAATTAAATATGATTTGTATTCCAATGTAAAAACTACAAAGAATGGAAACAATTCTTTCAACACATAAACTATTATGTAGTAGTCAATTAAAATGAAAAAGCTTACTCTATAGTAGTTAAGATACACAACTAAGAAAATGATCTAAAGTTACTTATTTATCCCAGAGGAACTAAGTATATAGTATACAAAGAAAACCAACAAACCCACAACTACCCCTATTTTGAAGGAGTTTAGTTTTCTCCCCTTCCTGATCTCGCTAATATTGTCTAATTATTTTAAAGAGATGAAGGGTCATAACACAAATTTATTCAACCCAATAAATAGCTTGGTTAATGAAACTTGACAAAAGCAACAAAACAATTGCTACATTTGGCATTTCATGTTGAATGAAGAGTGGTGACAATAATTTACTTATAGTTTAATAAAACACTATTATAGTTTTACCAACATATACTATTGTATGCTTGCATGGCTTCTTAGTTAATATATGGGGAGAGAAAGAGAGAGAGAAAGAGATATATGGGAAGAGAAAGAGAGATGGAGATATATGGGAAGAGAAAGGAAGAGAGAAGGAGATAGAGAGTCGATGGATAGGGGGGATAGGGACAGAGAGATTGTGAGAGATAGAGAGGGGAGATAGAGAGGGGGAGGGAGAGAAAGGGATACAGATAGAAAGAGATAGAGAGAGGAGTGAGAGCGAGATAAAAAGAGATATAGAGATAGAGATATAGAGTAGGAGAGATGGAGGGAGAGATGGATTGAATGAGAAAGAAAGGGGGGAGGGAGATATATCTCAATAGATAGATGGGGAAGAGGCAGGAGTGACATAAATAGTGGGAGATATAGAGATATAGAGAGTGACAGGGAGAGATATATCAATCACCCTCCCTATATCTCTATCTATTCATCCTTATCTCTCTACCCCTCTCTATCTCTTTGTCTCCCTTTCTATTTGTATATTTGTCATTATCTCCCTCTCTCTCTATATTTTCTTCCCTATTTTTATCTTTGTCTCCTTAAGTGTGCAATGGGTACATTGAAGAGGTCTTAAAGGAGAATTATCATATCTTTAATCAAATGGCATGCTACCTTGAGTATAACTCCCCAAGGACACATGCCATCCTTGGATTGTTGACATGAAGCAACCAATCAAAAATTAGTTTCTCTCTCTCATATTAATATATATTACTATTATATTAAATATTTATTATATTTATTATATTTTATATTATATAAAAATATACTTATTATTAATTATTAATTATAATAATTTTTTACATATTTAATAATTTTGTTAAAGAATATAATATATAATTATAATAAGTTGAATAATTATATTATTTATTATGTAAAATATAGCTAATATATACTTAACTATATTGTAGAATATTGAAACCTAGCTAAATGGTGCCAAAATTTTGAACATAATTAACATGTTGTAAAAGCTAACGAAACCAAGTTGTAGCTCATCAAATTGGAGAAGTGAAAGGTTAATGTCAGCGTTGAGGAAGAGTTTGGAGTAGTAAAAACAAGGTCAATGCTAGAACCAAGGAAGAGTTTGGAGTAGTGAAAACAAGGTCAATGCAAACACCGACGAAGAGTTTGGAGTTAAAACAAGGTCAATACCAGCACCAACGAAGATTTTGGAGCAGTGAAAACAAATTCAATATCAACATCGAGGAAGAGTTTGGAGGAGTGAAAACAAGGTCAATACCAGCACCGAAAAAGAGTTTGGAGGAGTGAAAACAAGGTCAATATTAGCACCGAGGAAGAGTTTTGACGAGTGAAAACAAGGTAAATACCAGTTTCGAGGACTAGGTTGAAGGCACTCAGGGAAAATCGATGACCAAGGGGAAATGAGTACTGTAAGTTTGGCACCCCCATTCTCTTTAACCTTCAATTTTCATGCCTAGTTTCCAAAGATCTTCTCGTACATTTGCACACCCATTCTCGTAAAATGGTATAAGAAATGATAGAAAAAATAAAATAGCTTATACAGAACATATCCACCTACAATCCCATTCAATCATTTTTAATTAATTTCTTGAATTAAACCTAAAACAAGAATCATACACACCACAACAATGAGATGAATGAAACAACCCTTGATCATTTTATTCAAAATTTAGATATGCTTGTACAATGGAGAGACATGAGTTTGAATTAATCATTTCAATTCAAATGCTAGTACTGTCATAAAACATCAAATCCCCATGAATTCAAAACCTACTATAGAATGACTCAAAACCTAAATTGCATTTTCCCTAAAACCATCACACTTTACAATTTTCCCTGCAACTTCATCTAGACTTGACCAAAAATATCTAACTTGCTAACCCATACTTCTAGCCTTGAAATCATTCTTATAGAAAAAGGAGGAGCAAACAAGCATCGAGCCAGAAAGCACACGTGTCACCAGCCAATTGGACCGCCTTGTGATATTCCAAAAATTTGTTACAAGAGCAATCTCCCTAGAGAATCTTCTTGTTCATCGTGCCCGCTCAGAATGGTTGATGCAGCAATAAAAAACTTCAAGAATTCCATGCCTAGACTATCACCAAAAAAAAAAACTGGAATCTATTGTAACTGCAATAGCTGATTTGTCAACCATTAGCAGCCTACTCCTTTTCACTCTTCCTCAATTAAATATACATTTACCCATTTCTGGTACTCTTCATCAGTTGGCCAATCAAAATTGATCACCTCATTCACCTTGACACTATAAGGTTTGTACTTAACTACCACCTGATTTGCTTCTCTTTCAAAAGACTCCAAGAATGAGTTGGTGCTAATGATTTTGTCCATATAGCTCACCAACAAATCATAATCTGAGTTACCCTATTTTTTAGGGTTTTGTAGTCCAAACATGATATAAAGTGGTTGTTACACTTTTTGTGATTACTGTAGCTTGTGTAAGAGGCCCCATGGATACTATTGTGATTGTAGGATGCATTAATAGGGCGTAGGATGAGAAATAATAAGGTATAGCTGCTGTCCTCAATAGTTTTGTGAAGAAAAGCATGTGAAATGAGAGGTTCAAGCTGAGGTTTCAACAAAACATGTATGGGAGATCTGATTTTATGAATTTTTATCCATGTGCAGACCTAATCGGTTGTTTTTGAACACTGAATATAAATGATATTCATACACACACACACACACACACACACACACACACACACACACACACACACACACACACACACACACACATATATATATATGTATGTATATGTATTTTCAATTTAAATGTAAATGCAATTACTAGATGCTCTCCTAGAACAATAAATGCAACATATCATTAAAGAAATCTTTATCTATGTATATAAATGTTTATTTCTAAATGCAAGTGTAAATACAAAGAGAATATGGTTTTCTAGTGTTATAGATACAACATATCCATAAATTAATGTAATTGAAATTCTAAAGTCTTCAACACATATAATATGAAATCGATCAAACTATTAAACTACATGAGAAATAAATGAAAATAGTAAATGCATATGTATGTGTATTTGTAAATGTAGTGTAAAATAAATAAGAATAATGAAAATTATAAAAGAATACAAGGAAAGGTCTCCTCCCTTCTTGGTAGTGATAACCTTCTCCACACACAACCTTTAAAAATTATGAATAGAGGAATATAATCTTTGAAGAACTCAAAGTTGATTCTCTCCTACTTGATGCAATTAGTCATTTTATCCTTACAAACATTTATAGTGATTACTAGAGGCACATAGACCAATTCTTCATAATAGAAGAATTTGATCATACTTTTCCAATGATGGCATTATGAGAAAACCTTAGGTTAAATGAATAATTCCTAGCTAAGTTCTTTAAATCATGTCCAAATGTATAAGAGAAGACCGCTACTATGTGTACCTAGATACCATGGAGAAAGGCTAGTCTTTGAGCTCTTTCATCAATCATCCTAACTTAAAACATACCAAAAATCTCCTAGCAATTAGACATAGGAAGATTTAATATGACTTAAAAAAAAATTATTGCCAAAGCGTAACTTATGATGACTTAACAGGCCTAGTACACACTCCCTCCCCGTTAACCACTTAGACATATGGAAATTAAATGTAAATTTTTTGCTATTTTTAGTCATGTAGGTGTCTAATAAACCACTTGGTGGTGTTTCCCTTCAAGTTTATTTACTTGGATGAAGAGAAAAGGTACTTTGATTACAATTAGAGAATACATTTGAGGCCTTGGTTGTGTAACTAGTGGACCATAGTCATATTTAACACTTGTTAGAAAGTTTGGGAGTTAAAAATTTAAGTAAATTTAATTTGTGATGGACACATTTGGATGGTAGTAACAATAGCTTGCAATCTATCAAGACTTGATTACCTTATAACCTGTGAAATTCTACCAATGAAATGATAAATTAATCATAATGTCACCTTAGGATCACATCACCATGAAAGAACTTCATCCAACATCCTTATGAGTGCAGGTACCACCAAATAGGTATTTGTTAGATCTATCTTCCTCGAGCGAGGGAAATTCAGGAAGAGAAGAGGAAAGTGAGACATGTAGTATATCTAAAAGAGGGAGATCAACTAGAGGTCAAGAGATTAGAAGAAAATTTTGTAAACGCATGGTGTAGACACCTAAAAATGGTCTGGAGAATCTAATTAATTAAATACAATTTATTTGATTAATTAATCTTAAATTCTTCTACTTAGTAAATAAATAGAAATATTTATTTATATTAAGTTCATTTATTAATTCTTCTATTTTCTCTCCTAATTAAATAAACAAAATTAAAAACTTTGTTTTATTTAATTATTATCATTTTCACCATATTATTTCTCTTTTAATTAAATAAACAAAATTAAAAACTTTGTTTTATTTAATTATTATCATTATTGCTTCTTTTATATTTTCCATCATAAATTAAATACACAACTTAAATAATTTGTGTTATTTAATCACCTCATCACATTTCTTCTTAATTAAATAAAGATAATTCTAAAATCTTTTATTTAATCATCATTTTGAACTTAATAAACAAACCCTATAGTTTGATTTATTAAATTATTCAATCTTCTTTTTGCAAAATTTAAATAAATTAAATATTATTTAAATTTATGCATAAATTTTACCACTATTCACTCACCAATAAAATTAAATTTTCAAAAATTTAATTAATGGCACTGTCATTCATGGGAAAAGCTTCAGGGACAAACTTGCAGGAAGTTCTCTCAACAACCTTCCACCCACCTTCCCTCTTATCTTGCCTGGTGTTTTCATGGGGAGAAACCATTCTCCATAATTAGCTCCATCTTCTCATCCCATGCCTTTGGATTCTCCAGATGGAATCACAGCCCCTCATCCCGTATTCCTGTGCAATTGTGCTACCGTGAAAGCTATAAATACAGCTTTTGGGCTACAGGAAATGGATCCCAACTTATGCAATCTTACTCTGCAGGTTTCCAAAGCATCCAAGCATCCAAGCAATCAAGCATTTAAGCATTCATCCAGCATCCATCAAGCAACAATCAAGCATCTAGCATTTGCAGTCATGGCTACCATTACAATAGAATTTGCATATTTAATCACATAGGAATAGAATTAGTTCATTTCTCATTCTCTAAGTGTCATTTCAATAGTTTAATTAGCTTACAAATCTGAGAGCTAAGTAGATTAGATAAATCTTTAGAGCTAGAGAGCAATAAGATAGATTTCTGTAGATTTGTAGTTTAAATTCGTTTAAATTTCTTAATCTTAGATGCAATATCTTATTTAGAAGCGTAGATGCATTGTTTAGATTGTTTCCCTCATTCTACCGCTTACAGATTGGCACCCACCGTGGGGCCTTACCCCATATTTTGCTAAAATTTTGAAAATTGTGTCCTACAGGTATTAGCGTGAAAGTTTTCGCAGAATCGTGAGTTTTTGTAGCACGTCAGTGGTCTGTTTCAGCGCGCCGGGTTCTTGTTACAGCGTGTCGGGTTACTGTTCCAGGGCGCCACGTCACTGTTCTAGCGCGCCAGGTTTATATTTCAGCGTACCGAGTCACTATTTCAGCGCGCCACTTTCTTGTCTTTGAAATCATTTCTTTTATCTAGATCCGACGCATCCGCGGCCAGATTCTATTTCTGTCTATTTTCTTGGTTAAAATGTACCAATCCTAGGATAGAAATGGATAAAATTTATCAATCCTAGGATAGAAATGGATAAAAATTAATCAATCCTAGGATAGAAACGTCATATTTATTTTGTGGTTTAAAATTGAACATCATGCTTATTATGGAGCAATATCTCCATATAGAGTAAATCATTTGTCTTTTGGGTTTTAAAAAGAACATCTTTGTTGTGATTGGGTGATAGGTTTATGCTCTCCCCTTAACTGGGTGCATCAGAATACCAGACTCCCCATTACTTTACGCATTTTAAAGCTTTCTTAAAACCTTTAGACAGGCCTGCCGTAGTGGGAAAAAGTACTCACCCTATGGGAACGACCTGAGTGGGGACAGCCAAAAGCCATGGCATTCCAACCCACTTTAAAATTCATGTGAATTTGGGGAAACCCTCTTTCAACGGAAGTGTGCAGGATAACCATCCCCAAAATCTTTGTTCTAAAGATTAGGAGGTTTCTTGAGGGAGTTTATCCATTTGCCGCTCTGAACGGAAACCCTATCTAAGAACCTAGAAATAGAAGCACGCCTGTCAGTTTCTAAACATTGTAATACTCGGCAGTGCAAGGGTGGGGAAGAATCTACCCTCAAGTACTCAACATATAATTGCCAAGGACTGTTTGCTCAGGGGATCTGGTATCCACTTCCGTCACTCTGAGTATGCACCTAGAAAAGACAAAAACATGGGTGCCCTCTAGGGGGTGACATGGCTGTGTGAGTCAATGCAATTCCAAGCTGTGGGCCGTTCGAGTATATAACGATGACCTTTTATCTCTAGGAGTGAGTCTATCTGAAGTGATTTATCTTGTTATCAAACCAGTGAAAATCAAGAAGAATCATTGATTCTTGAGAACATACACTATCTATTTAGATTCTAGGATTTTTTTTAAAAAAGATAACCATTCTATTCTTGCTTGCTGTGTTTTCTCTCATTAAACTCAGATAAGATCATCACAAGAAAATTCTCAAAATCAAAGCACTTGTGGATTTCTCATGATTCAAGATTGGGTATCCACCAAGTTTGTCAAGAAGTCTCTTGTGAAACGAATCAGAAAACCAAAGAAAACACTTGCATACAAACAACTTTTAAGAAAGCAGCGATTTCTATACCAAAGTAGGAAAGTTCTACTCCAACATAGGACTTTTATTCATAGGTATCACGATTTTTCTAGAGGTTATACGAACGACTATGATGTAGCTCCCTTAGATTCACAAGCATTTTATCAAAGAAGAGCTCTTAGGCAACACCACAACCACAGTCAAAGAATTCATCCAGAATACATCCCACAACCAACCATCCAATACGACACCAGACCAAGTGAGTTTCATAGAATAAGATAGTTTTTCTGTCTTAAACACCTTAAGGTTCTATTTTAGCGGGTCATTATTCTGTTCCAGCACGTCCACTTTCTATTTTAGCACTTTGGGTATCTGTTCCAGCGCGTCCTGTATCTGTTTTAGCACATTCGGTATCTGTTCTAGCACGTATCTCATCTGTTTTAGTGCGTAAGGTATCTATTCTAGCCCGTTTGCTTTCTGTTTCAGCGGTTTGGGTATCTATTCCAGCGCATAGACTCTTTGTTTTAGCGCTTTGGGGCTCTGTTCTAGCGCGCCTGGTCTCTGTTTCAGCGCTTTGTGTCTCTATTTTAGCACGCCATAAAGTCAGAAAAATAGAAAGTTGATAGGACATTTTGTCAGTTTGCCCATATCGATAACAAGGTTTTCATCAGTCCAGAACATTTTTTTTCCACAGTCCAGAACACTTAAGTCACACAAAAGGAAAGCTTTACCCCTACACCTAGATCTTGAAAGCATCTCGCATAGTGTCATTATCACCAAATATGTGATTTTCTGTCAAAGTTTCCCTATCAAGGATTTTATCATCCTTCCATCACGAATCTAGATAAGACAAAATCAAATTTTAAATCAACAACCTTGACACTTATCCAATCAAAAAAAAATAAAAAAAAAATCCAAGATCAAAGTCTAGAGTAAAACTTTGAACGTTTGTATGCCTATTTTCACACAAGCAGCATATCAAAAACAACAACAAGAAGAAAATGAAAGAATAGCAGCCATGGCTGAAGAAAACCCTTGGGGATGATATAGCAACACTGATCCTCTCACTAACTCACATGAGAAAGAAATAACTGTAGAGGAAATCGAGAAAGTTCAACAAGACCCTCATTTCCATAAATTTATGGAAAAAATGCTAGAACAAGACATGGAAAAGTATCTTCTATTATTGGCTAACAAAGGTGCTAAGCTTCCTAAGGACTTTGATGTCAATCAACTCAAGGAAACAACCACACCCAAGACAACTAGTAGGGAAAATCCAAATCAAATAGATGCTTTGACAAAACAAATTCAACAGTTACAATTACAATTCCAAAATATCCAACAAGGGCCAGCAAAGAGATATTCATTGCAAGACATTTGCCCTTATCCGTTCGATCCAAGCATTAACATGATACCATTTCCACGGTATTGTGAATACCCAACATACAACAAATACAATGGGAGAACCGATCCATTTGATCACGTACAGGAATTTCGAGCCATGAGCATAGAGTTCGCACACGAAGACTCTTACTTACTACGATTATTTCCAAGAAGCTTAGGAAACACTTGCGTGGAGTGGTTTTCTAAATTGGAACCTGGGATTCAATCCTTTGAAGAACTGATCAATAGGTTCATAACACACTTCTCATTCAACATCCAACATGGGGTAACCTTAAAAGAACTCTACAACACCAAACAAGCAAAGGGTGAAAATTTTCTTTCCTTTCTCCAACAATGGAGAAGGTTATTTGCTAAATACCCTAGAACTATTCCTGAAGAGGAAAAGATAGAGATGTTCATTGATAACTTAGTGGATGACATGAATTACAGATTAGATTTACAATGTCCATCTACATTTGAACAGGTTATCGAAAAGGGGCTCAAAATTGAAGAGGCTCTCATCAAAAGATGAACGATCAAGCACTTCATTGAAGGTTCAAACAATAACAATTCCTCTAACAACAACAACGAAAAGCCAAGATTTTGGCAAAAGAACAAGAATACTGATACCATGATCGATACACATGCATCTAAACCAGTATTCACCTTGATGCCAACCCCTACAAACAAAAAAAACAATGGTCTTAATGTCAAACAAAGTGGTGACCAAGGGAATAATCAAAACAGTGGAGAGACAAAAACCCAATCATTCCAACGACCATCCAATAAACGAAAATTCATGTCATTAGGACAATCATTGGAATCAGTCCTCAAAGAACTTTTAGACGAAAAACTCATTCAAGTACAAGAGGCTAGAAATTGGGACCCTCAAGTCAAACCATCATGGTGGAATGACTTACATTACTGTCACTATCATCAAAATAAAGGCCACATGACTGAAAATTGTTGGCAATTAAAACATGCGGTACAAGACCTCATAGATCAAAAGAAAGTGTTTGTAGAGGGACACCAAACAAACAAAGACCATATGACGTTCAAAAATCCTCTACCCAATTATCAGAAGGGAGAATCCTCTTCCGCAAACACCAAAGGTAAGAATGTTGGTTATGTTTATGACACAACAATCCTTTGTTTTTCTACCGCCAAGGAGGATGAGGAGTTATGCAATCAAATCAATTGGAGCAATGACATTACATCTACTAATTTGGTACAACATATGGACAAATCTGAAAACCAAATTAACGTAATCACACTCAAAGGGAAACAAGGGTACCAACCGGTTAATGCCACAACAAGGGCACAATCCAAAGTTATATTGAAAGGAGCATCAATATCATCCCCATCTGTGGATCCTCCCTCTAATCAATATAATCTCATCGATCAATTACAAAAAATACCAGCACAAATATCCATCTTGGAACTTTTAAAGATTTCCCCATCACACAAAGAGGTTCTTGAACAAGCTCTTGTATCAACCACAGTACCTAACAATTTGGATGTATGTCAGTTCCAAGCTATGGTGGGACATTTATCTGCACCTCATTGCCTTTCATTTTCCAAACATGATGATGTGTCACTTACCCATCCACATAATTCTGCTCTTCACATTGAAGTCCTCATCAATAAACACCATGTAAAGCGTGTCCTGATAGATGGAGGAGCTGGTTTAAATATTTGTACCTTAAAATTGATTCGTGCACTAGGATACTCAGATGAAGCCATCGATACAAGAAGAAAAATCACAATCAAAGCATATGATGAGGAAGAAAGGTCCTCTAAAGGGTTGATCATATTACCCATTCAAGTGGGACCTATTGTCCAAAAGGTGGTTTGCCAAGTCTTAGATAGGGAACTGACATACAACATAATGTTGGGACGCCCTTGGATTCATGATATGCAAGCAGTACCTTCCACCTATCATCAATGCCTGAAATTTCCTGTCAATGGACAGGAGGTAACAATCACAGCAGACTATAATGACACCCAAGCTTGTCACACATTGAAGACATCTCAGGATACATTCATACCTCACAATAGAGAAGTTAGCACATTAGATGTTGAGCAATAGCAGAACTTCATATCAAAGTGGCTTCCAAAACAACAAAAATCACAAGAAATAAGGGTGGTACAATCTAACCTTTCAAATGTTGAAGAACAATTGGCTCCACTCTCACATCAATTCACTAAGGAAGTGCAGATAAGTGAAGAAAGGAATAAGTGAATATGGTGTTGGACACTCATTTCATCTATCACAAATGTTACCCTCCTTACAAACGTATGGACAGCCATCTACAAACACCCACAATTCAGAACAATCTACAACAGCATTAGATGGCAGATTTGTAAAAGCTGGGAGCTTACATGAAGAATCAAAAGACAAGGCCATACTAAATTGGCTTTATAAGGATGAGGAAGCTTCCACTTCCACAAGTAGCATCATAGAAACAAATCAATATGGAAAGGGAAAAACTATTCTGGAGAAGATGGGATATTCAGGACAGGGACCTCTTGGGTTAAGGAAACAAGGCATAACAGAACCAATCCAGCCTCTTACCCTCCAACATAAGGATAAAACGGGACTAGGATATGCAGCAGAACAAGGATCTCTTGATCGAGGGAAACAAAGTATAACAAAACCAATCCAAGTCCTCGCAATTCAGCAAAATAGCAGAATTGGACTAGGATACACAAAAAAAGCAAAAGCATAAATCACCAATAAAACTGTAGAGCATATTCTTCAAATAAGAGATAACTCTGAAACAGATTCAAATGAGTATGAGTGGGACAACTTATCAGATGTTTCCTATGAAGATATTCAGATCAACATTATCAAAAAGTATACCCCCAAACTCGAGGAGGGTCAAAGCTCAAGTTTTAATCCTATTGTCTTTGAAACACAAAATTTTGATGACTCAAGTGAAGATGAACGGACATCGATTGAGATAAATGATGTGGAAGAAAATACCTTTGTAGGCCTTGACATAACCACTAACAATCTAGAAGACATTTTTGTACGAGCTTTCACAATCACTAACCTCAACCCATCTAATGATTCGTTGCCTTTATTACATCCTGAGCTTATTGAATGGGAACCCCAACACCCTATTGATCTCCCTATTTTTGACAATGATTCCGCCATTGTCAACTACCTTTGCTGTGAGGAATCTGATACTTGTTCTACCAATACTTCTTTTAACGATGCTTTTAGGCAGGAGGATGCCAAGCCTTTCAATTGCAAAAACATGAAATTAAAAAATGGATCTAATGGTGAAAACCATTCTATGGCAGTATTTGATCCTAAAATAGTAAAAACAAAGAATGCATCCGATGGCAAAAACCTCATCGAGGCACCAAAGGATGGAAGGCTTGACATTCTCCCACAACATTACCATGAAAGATCATCAGTGTTGATAGAACCCACACAGGCTATTAATATTGGCACAGCAAAAACAGCAAGAATACTACACCTGGCAGCATCCATGACCGATACAGAAAAGCCATATTTTATCAAATTCTTTGAAGAACGATGCATCAATTTCGCTTGGTCATACTCTGACATGCCAGGCTTAGACACAGATCTCATTATGCATCACTTATCCTTACCGGCTGGCACTAAACCAGTAAAACAGAAGCTAAGAAAAATGCATCCACATGTTGCATTATTAGTCAAAAATGATTTGAAGAAACTACTAGATGCTGGATTTATCAGATCTATTGATTATGCGGAATGGATATCCAACATTGTACCTATTTCAAATCCAGATAACACCATTAGAATATGTACTGATTTCCGGGATTTAAATAAAGCATGTCCAAAGGATGATTTTCCTTTGCCAAACATAGATATGATTGTAGATCTAATAGCTGGCCATCAAATGTTATCACTCATGGATGGATTTTCAGGATACAATCAAATCAAGATAGCTCCTAAAGACCAAGAAAAGACAGCATTTACATGTCCATGGGGCACCTTTTGCTGGAACGTCATGCCTTTTGGGTTAAAGAATGCAGGAGCTACATACCAGCGAGCTATGACAACAATCTTCCATGACATGATGCACACCTTCATGGAGGACTATGTGGACGATATCTTAGCCAAATCTTACACCAGAGAAGGACATCTAGAGATATTGGCCAAAATATTTGACAGGTTGGAAAAATTCAAAGTCAGATTAAATCCTAAGAAATGTGCCTTTGGAGTAACATCAGCAAAACTCCTAGGATACATAGTTTCTACAAAGGGAATTGAAGTAGATCCAGTAAAAGTTAAGGCCATTATGGAAATTCCACCTCCTAAGAATATCAGTACAGTAAGATCTCTACAAGGCCGACTACAGTCCATCAGAAGATTCATCTCTCAACTAGCAGATCGGTGTCATCCATTCAACCATCTTTTGCATAAAAATGTGCCTTTTAAATGGGATGAACAGTGTGAGAGTACTTTCAACCAAATCAAGAATTATTTGATGACACCACCAATCTTGGTGCCACCTAGTGAAGACAAGCCATTGTTGCTATATATCGCAACAACAGATATTTCTTTAGGAGCCTTGCTAGCACAAGAGGATAGAGAAGGGAAGGAACAGGCAATATACTATATCAGCAGGACACTCAATGGACATGAAGTAAACTATACCTTCATTGAAAAATCATGCTTAGCAGTAGTATTTGCAACACAAAAATTGTGACACTATATGCTCACTCACACTATCAAGCTCATTGCAAAAATTGATCCCCTCAAGTATTTACTGAGCAAAGCAGCTTTAACAGGAAGGTTGGCAAAGTGGGTCATGCTCCTCAGTGAGTTTGATATTTAGTATGTTGAAAGGCGAGCTATCAAAGGACAAGTCATCACCGACCAATTAGTAGAAGCTCCATTATTAGACAGTCATCCTATGACCATGGAATTTCTTGATGCAGATATCCTCAATGTTACAACTCAACCATGGCAACTCTACTTCGATGGATCCTACACACAACATGGATCAGGGGTAGGAATTTTATTTGTCACACCTCTTGGGCACACAATTCTGTGATCTTGCAGGCTTACCTTCCATTGCACTAACAATGTGGTAGAATATGAAGCTTTGATCCTTGGAATTAAAGTGGCTATTAACTGGAAAATCATAGAACTACAAGTGTATGGAGACTCTTAGTTGATCATCTATCAAGTTAACAATGATTACCAAACTAAGGATGACACACTGGTTTTATATAAAATACTGGTAGATGATCTAAGGAAATACTTCATAGAAATCAAATTTGATTAGATACCAAGATTAGAGAACAAAGCAGCAGATGCCATGGCCACAATAGCATCTCTTCTACAAATGCCTGAAACACAAGATCGTTATCGATTTATTGTAGAACAAGTATCAAATCCTGCATACGCAAATCCCAAATCCCAAACCATTAGCCTTTTGGATAGTGCCCAATCTTCCATTTATGGAGACATTTATACTTATCTAAAAGATAATATCTTACCACCAGATCTTTCTCGCAACCAAAAGTGCAACTTCATACGCCAATCCGCCAAACATACCATTATTGCTAACACCCTTTACCGTCGAGGCCTAGATGGTACTCTTTTGCATTGTTTAGAACATAACGAATCCACTTCCACTTTACATGAGGTCCATGAAGGAATTTGTGGTACACATTCAAGTGGATTATCTTTAGCTAAGAAACTCCTTCGTTTGGGGTATTACTGGCCAAACATGGAGCAAGAATCTTATCAGTTTGTTAAAATATGTCCAAAATGCTAGATCCATGGTAATCTTATACATGCACCGGCATAGGAGCTACATCCATTTGCAACTACATGGCCTTTCTATCATTGGGGATTAGACCTGGTAGGGAAAATTAACCCATCTTCATCTAATGGACACAAGTTCATTATCACAACAACGGAATATTTTACAAAATGGGTGGAGGCAGTTCCCTTAACCACAATCACTGGGAAGCAAATATCATCTTTCATACTTAATTATCTCATTTGTAGATATGGGATACCCCAGTCGATCATTACAGCAGGCCTTTCAAAAATCAAGACGTCCAAGAGTTGTGTGAAAAGTTCCACATCCAACATCACTTTTCAAACCCGTATTACCCTCAAGGTAATGGACAGGCAGAAGCTTCAAACAAGACAATCCTAAAGATTCTCAAGAAGACTGTAAATGAAGTGGGACGTGATTGGCACGTTCAGCTTAACCCTGCTCTTTGGGCTTACAGGACTAGCATCAGAACACCAATAGGAGCTACGCCATATGCTCTTGTCTATGGATCAGAAGTAATATTACCTATTGAGGTAGAAATTCCATCCCTTCGAGTTTCACTAAAGGGACTCATTTCAGATGAAGATTATAGGATCTCTAGACTTCAGGAATTAGAGCTACTTGATGATCGTCGACAACAAGCTGTCAATCATTTTGACAGCCTATCAACAAAGAATGTCTAGGAACTATAATCATAGGGTTAAGCCTAGAGTCTTCCAGGTTGAGACTGGTCCTACGAGAAACCCTAGAAATCGCGCAGAGAAAAGAAGGGAAAGTTTGAACCTAATGGATAGGACCTTATGTCATCATATCGGTCTATGGATCGGAGCATACCGGATGTCTACACGAAGGAGACATGTTGGAAGATCCCATGAACAAAGATTCATCTCAGGCGATTCTACACTTGAGGATATCTAGTGCACGATCAATAAAGTTGTCTTGATGAAAACCTGGCAAACAGGCATCATGATGACAGAAAAGAGAGAAAAACAAAAAAAAAATATAAAAATAAAAATACAAAAGAAAAGGAGAGAGGACATAATAAAAACAAGTGATGAAAACCTGGCAAACAGGCGTTGTGATTTTCACCAAACTCCTCTATCTATTAGGTACAGTGTTGTTACGATTGTTTCCTTTCATATCATTTTCGTCTATCATTTGAGATAATCATTATCACTATCCATATCATAGCGGAGATACCCTGTTTTACCTTGGCTTGGGGGCAACATCCTACTGTTATCTAGTACAAATAGACTTTTAGCTTACATGAAAAGGTAGTCAAACATGACAACATCAAGTGGCAATAAATCAAAATCCAAAAACATCATAAAATCAAAATCCAAAAACATCAGAAAATCAAAATCCAAAAACATCAGAAAATCAAAAATCCAAAAAAACATCAGAAAATCCATCAAAATCCAAAAACATCAGAAAATCAAAAACACAAGAATAGAGTCTACATCAGTCAAAAGTGGAGTTTGTGTCAGTCGAACTATGTGGTCTCTGCATGTATAACGTAGGCAAGACTAATCTTTGATCAGTCCCCGAGACCCCTAGGATAGGTCTTTTAGGTCACGTCATTTGGTCAAACGTTTGGGAAATATCATGCACACATCAGCACACACATCTCAACAATGATGATCTAATCTAAATAATGATTTGAAAATACATTAAGTAGAATTTGAATTGTTGTGCTTTTTATTTTATCATTTGATTATCATTTCTTTGGAGCTACTCAATGATGTCTCGAACTAGAGAAGTAAGGAAGAAGAATGATACCTTTTCTTTGTTTACTGTTTGTGAGTTAGTCATTATTATTTTGTGAATTATCGCGGGAAGTGCTCTACCAAGTATCATGGATGACATTCCAATTCACTTAAGAAAATGATTAATTCTTGTTTGTTTACGCAAGAAATGCTCAAGTCATCATTGGTCTATCTTATACCTTGATGCTTGTGTTCACTTGCAATATCAAAAATCATGAAAGAAATACTCAGGTCATAATTGGTCTATCTCATATCATTGATGCTTGTATTCACTTTCAACATTTTAAAATAAAGCTCAGTGATGATACAAAGCAGAATAAAATGATTATTGAAATGACACTTAGGTTTGTATTGATAAAACAGGCATTTGCATGGTTAACATAGATTGCATTCATAATAATACATCTACAGAGTACTGGTGGCACAAGTTACAATAATTCATTCACAAATGATGTTATCTTTTCTTATTAAAGATTGAGTATACTTGACACATACAATTTTCATAATGGCATGCATATAAAAATCATTTCTTCATCTCATCATAAATTTCATAATAAACATCTCATTTCGTGGCATCATATACGCGTTATGTTACATCATGTATTTACGTCTCATCACATCGTCATTATCATATAGTTGCAAAATCATCATTCATTGCATACATATAGAGGACATTTTACATCATTACATTTTTTACATTTCATCCATACATCATTCATATTCATTTATACATCATTCATTTTTCATTTATACATCATTCATTTATACATCATTCATATTCATCCATACATCATTCATATTCATCCATACATCATTCATTTTCATTTATACATCATTCATTTTTCATCTATACATCATTCATTTATATATACATCATTCATATTCATTCATACATCATTCATTTATATTTCATTTATATACATCATTCACATTCATACACCATTCGTTTACATTTCATTTATATGCATCATTCATTTTTCATTTATACATCATTCACATTCATCCATACATCATTACATTTACATCATTCATTTCCCATTTTCATCATACACCATTTACATTTCATCATGTATCATTACATTCATCCATACATCATTCATTTACATCTCATATATCATACATCATTACATTTCATTCATACATCATTCATTTACATTTCATCATCTCATTAAGAAAGGAAATACATCATCAACATCATATCACATCATCATTAATACATCCATACAAGCTATATAAAATAAATCATCATAAAAAAATGCATCCATCACATCAATCATGTAGAATACATCATAAGATCAATGCATCCATCACATAAATCATGTAAAAACATATCATAAATCAAATCGAACCGCTACACATATATATCTCATCAAATGTCAAGTATACAATGAAGTCTGAAAATGATGAAAATAACATCATGTCAAAAATGGTTGTATAAGTCTCTCAAGGGGTACACAACTGCTATCAAGTAGTACTCCCACCAGAAGGAGCAAGTCTCACACCAGTATCAGTACCACCATTAGATGTCCCAGGATCTCTCAGATCTCTCGGAAGCGACTGCATCACACCTCTGCTCACTATCATCGAATGAGTCCTCTCTGAGCGAGACTGAGCATAACTGACTTTCTGCTCTAGGGGGAAAAGCTCATAGTAACGGCTCCTGTAAACTCAATCTCAGCACCTGCTCACATGGCCTCTCGCATGTAGTCTGCCACAGAAGTCCCATATGCCACTCGCTGCAATCTCTCTGCAGTAGCCTGTGTTGTCTCTGCTGTCTGTCTAATAATGTCTCGCTCAGCAGTCAAGGCTATGATCTGGGCCTCGGTAGTGAACAACTATGCTCGTACACCTATCAACTAAGCCTGTGTGGTCGCTGCTACATGTAGAGCCTCATCTCTCTCACCAATCAGAGAGGTAATTTTCATCTGTGTAGTGGCTAGCTGTGCCTGCATCTGAGCCTGTGTCTGTGCTAATAAACCCTGCACCTGTGCTAGCTGTCCCTATAAGGTCTGAACCTGCACCTGTAGACCTGCAACCTCTGATGGATCTACTGACGAGGAAGCAACAACCTGCCTCTTACGAGGCGCACTTGAAGATGGCTCTGAGGTAACTGCTATGCCCAGCCTCCTCCCATCCCCGTCATCATCATCGCTGTTATCCTCGCTGCTACTAGAACTCTCATCACTATCAGTCTCCGAGCTTCTCTCCACATCCACATCCACATCTACGTCCTCCTCTCTCCCTCGTCTCTGACACACCTGAACACCCCCTGCTGGTGCTGCTGTTGGTGCTACTGGTGCTGCCGCTGGTGCTGGTACTAGCTCATCCGGAATAGTGATACATGGAGGAGGGTGCAGAGCCAGATACTCTCCATACTCGGGAGTAATAGGTGTCTCGACAATGTCCCGTCGGACATCCCATGCTGATGGCTGTAAAGCACGGTAACCCTCAACAAGTGCCCCATAAGGAAAACTGGGACCCCAATCACTGACATCTATCCGACGTCGTCCATAATGGGATACACCCAGTGGCATGCACTGAACTATCCCATACTGTTTGTACACACGATGAAACAGGAATTGCTCCAAGACCCTAAGGCTCTTCCTGATCAAATACATCAAATCGGACAAGAACCCCAACTCAATATCATCATCGTCCAAGTCATCACAGTCTAAATACGGACGCTAGGTCACTGCCTCTACATCATCAATAATTCACCTCCAATACTCAAGCTTACCCATCATATGCTGGGTAGGCCTACCTCTATATCAAAACACATAAGGCCTCATCGTTGGTCTAGCTAACATTGGCATGGGACGCGTAACAGCAATATGCTCCCATGCCCATACCTGAAGAAGTGTAGCCGCTGCCGATAAACTGTTGTCGCCGAAGTACACGATCCAATGCAAATCATGATAGAGCTGAGCAAGCATACACATGCCCCAAGAATATCTCGTCCTGTGGACCACCAAACCCTCTAACACTCGACCCCATCCAAGAGATAGACCCTTTGACCTCTTATCAGGACAAAGGAATCCACCAATAAAGCCAGCCAAAACTGAAGGAAGCGGAGCATATGACTCATACATATCTATCAATGGAATCCACTCTCCTGCAATGTGGGGATCCTGAAAGACTCTCTGCATAGCCTCTACCCCACCAACCTCCTCTGAATCATGCACTACAATCTCTCCAACAAAGGGAATGCGAAGAATACGCCATACATCCTCCGGTGTCACAGTCATCTCGCCAGTAGGTAAGTGAAAGGTGTTGTGGTCACTATGCCACCACTCTGCTAAAGCTGTCAACAGACCCCTATTAAGTCTAATATGGGGCATATCCAATAATGTCGCTAAGCCACAATCAGTAATATGTTGTCTCTCGTCTAGCGTAAGTCGCGGTATCATATCAAAAGGCCAGGGGAACTACTCTCGCACCTGGATAACATCTAAATGCTCCTGTTATCATACAAACAAGAACATCTTAATCAGAATATCAAAAGATCATCAACTTTTCAAAAAATTGTGCTTTTACCTATCAACCTATCAAATTATCAAGGAACCCTCATCTATCAATTGGGTTCAATCCTTTAGAAAGCTTAATTATCCCTCGCCTATCATGAGGGTAATTATTATCAATCAATAGATCTCGCTCATCATGAGATCGTTTCCCATATATTTTAGTCAAGATCAAACTAAAATAGATGGAATCAAAAACAAATCGACGAAAAGCAAAGTGCAAAATTTTTTCATCAATCTCTACCGCAAAGCAATACAAAACCAAACTAAAACACTAAAATACCTGGCACGCTACAAAATCTTAAGGATGCGCTACAAAAACAACACAACACGCTAAAAAGACCGGCGCGCTATGAAATCTCACTGACGCATTACAAAAATGACCTGAAGCGCTAAAACTTCTCAAGCGCTACAAAAATTATCAGACACGCTACAAAACTTGATGTGCGCGCTAAAACTATGGCGCGCTACAACAGGTTAGTGACGCGCTACACCACGTCTGCCGCGCACTAAAATAATAAAAAAGTGCAAAAACACATCAAAAATATGGGCACGAATTACGAGAGAAAATTGAGGTACATACCGGAGGTCCATAGTCGGCCGGACGCTGGTGACAGTGCACATGCTCGAGTCGGTGGGTATGGTAAGGGATCAGCATCCTGAAGCTCTGGTACTCTAAGAGTCACTATCACAAGATTGTTAAAGTCAAATGCACAAATGACTTTTGAAAATGACCTTTAGAACATTTATAGGTTATTTTTGGGGGGTTTTTACAGGATTTATTTTTCCTTCTGAGAAATAAATTCTTCTCTATCACAGGAACATTTTGGACATTTTGTCAGGAGATAAATTGTTTCTTCACCAATTCATCATCATATCATCATAAAGATTCAAATTTTTTTTTAAAAATCATAAAAATTCAAAATTCATCAATTTATCTCCCGAGGGGGCATATATCGCTATCATTTCAAAATTCAACATCTAGGACAAGTCTGGGGCATGCTTTAAAAACTTTTCGTCAATATTGGCACTGAGGCAAAATCATTCTTTGAAGCAATGCGTAAACACATCACTTCAAAGAGGGGCAAAATGTAGAATCCTAAAAATGGTCTGGAGAATCTAATTAATTAAATACGATTTATTTGATTAATTAATCTTAAATTCTTCTACTTAGTAAATAAATAGAAATATTTATTTATATTAAGTTCATTTATTAATTCTTCTATTTTCTCTCCTAATTAAATAAACAAAATTAAAAACTTTGTTTTATTTAATTATTATCATTTTCACCATATTATTTCTCTTTTAATTAAATAAACGAAATTAAAAACTTTGTTTTATTTAATTATTATCATTGTTGCTTCTTTTATATTTTCCATCATAAATTAAATACACAACTTAAATAATTTGTGTTATTTAATTACCTCATCACATTTATTCTTAATTAAATAAAAATAATTCTAAAATCTTTTATTTAATTATCATTTTTGAACTTAATAAACAAACCCTATAGTTTGATTTATTAAATTATTCAATCTTCTTTTTGCGAAATTTAAATAAATTAAATATTATTTAAATTTATGCATAAATTTTACCACTATTCACTCACCAATAAAATTAAATTTTCAAAAATTTAATTAATGGCACTGCCATTCACGGGAAAAGCTTCAGGGACAAACTTGCAGGAAGTTCTCTCAACAACCTTCCACCCACCTTCCTCTTATCTTGCCTAGTGTTTTCATGGGGAGAAACCATTCTCCATGATCAGCTCCATCTTCTCATCCCATGCCTTTGGATTCTCCAGATGGAATCACAGCCCCTCATCTCGTATTCTTGTGCAATTGTGCTATTGTGAAAGCTATAAATATAGCTTTTGGGCTACAGGAAATGGATCCCAACTTATGCAATCTTACTCTGCAGGTTTCCAAAGCATCCAAGCATCCAAACAATCAAGCATTTAAGCATTCATCCAGCATCCATCAAGCAGCAATCAAGCATCCAGCATTTGTAGTCATGGCTGCCATTACAATAGAATTTGCATATTTAATCACATAGGAATAGAATTAGTTCATTTATCTTTCTCTAAGTGTCATTTCAATAGTTTAATTAGCTTACAAATTTGAGAGCTAAGTAGATTAAATAAATCTTTAGAGTTAGAGAGCAATAAGATAGATTTTTGTAGATTTTTAGTTTAAATTCATTTAAATTTCTTAATCTTAGATGCAATATCTTATTTAGAAGCGTAGATGCATTGTTTAGATTGTTTCCCTCATTCTACCGCTTACACATGGAATTTTTTCTTGTTGAAGGGGGGTCATGTTCTTATGATGATGAGAGCATAGGCGATGTCGAGGTGCCCTTGAGGTACAAACATCTATGGAAACAATGGGTACCCAAGGAACTTCCTCCAATAAACACAAATTTTTGTGTCAACGAGAGGATATATCGCATAGCACCATCGTCATTACATGGTTTGGGCCTATTTTGCATGGACGGCATAAAGGTCTGTTACGACAAAGTTACTGAATTGATGGAGTATGTTGGACCCTATTACAGTTACAAAGATTGCATGCAATTGGTTCGATATACACAAAGTATGTGTAGGTATGCATTGTCAACAAATTATATACAAGTAAAAGATTAGGATCAAAATAAAGGAGTGGCTCTATACATTGATGGAAGGCCAAAAGCATCAGGGAATATTACAAGGTTTATAAACAGTACATGACCTGGGTCAACAAATAAGCAACCCAATTGCATATTCGAGGCGCGAGAGGGAAACCATGTATTCGTATGTGTGATAAAATCAATAACTACAGGGGAAGAGTTGCTAATCGATTACAATTTGAATCACTTAGTTACAAACATAGTTACTATGGGGGTGGTGCGTACTATGTACCATTTTACCCAACCTCTAATTAATGACTCCAATATACCATTTTATTCTTATGTTTTTTTCGTAAGTCTATTGGTTTCATTTTAGTAATATTTTTCTATATTTAATTTTTGTCACAGCGGGACATTGATCGTATGGAGAAGACTCTGGCCTAGACCACAGATCGCAATGTATCTTGAAGCGCTTCTACCCGACAGGTTTACCTCAATGTAATTGTGCAAATTAGATATGAGCAAAATTTTTTATTATTATATTTTTTTCATAAGTTTTTTGGGTTAATTTTGATAATTTTTTTAATATTCTTATTGCAGTCAACTAATCAGGGAAAGGCACCAGCAGTAGAGGAGAGCATCCATAGTGAGGTGCAGTCAAAATTTTGTGATGATGACTCACTTATTTAGCAAACCCTCTTGATACAATAAAGAAGATCCAAAAAAAATACAATGAAGAAATGGTTAAGTTGATGTTCATAGTGTCTCAAACAGATGAGATAAGAGAGGGTTAAAATATTGACTAAGAGATTACAAAACTTGCAAGTAAGCTGTCATGAGGTCTTTAATTATAACATAAGTTTATTCATGGTTTTATATTTTGTACTCTTTTATGTCATCAACTAAAATATGTGTTTTTTTATAGGGTTATTTTCCTCCTCATGATGCTCTTGGCCATGATCAGGGTACTGCAAATGTTGCCCAAGGAGTAGGGGTTGGTACAAGTGTCCATCTTGATCTTCCTACGCATACACCACATCATTTGACCCCATCATCCATGCCTATATTGTCGTCTGAAATGTCAGCAACACATACCATGCAGGAATCCATTCATGCACCCTTTGGCAGTGAACACATTCCAAAACATGTGTCAGGACATGTACCTGGGGATGTAGAGGCCACTAATACTAGTGATGTTTTAGTAGCATTTCTTGGATATTCCCGTATTACTAGTACAGGAACATTTCCAGTCACACTTGTGACTGAGGATTTCGTTCCCATAAAGATAGAGAAGGTCCCAGGTACTTTAAAATATTTTAATTATTATTATATACAATCCAATTTAAATTTACTTATTGATCGCTCTTTTTAGACTATTGATCCCATGATCATTTTGCAGGAAATGATGTTTTTTATAAACATCTAAGTGATATTACATTGGAGCTTTTCAGGCCCACCATACATACATACATGGTGGAATGCCCAAAATCAAGATTTAAAAGATAAGCTCATTAACCATTTAGTTGTGTTGTTCGGTGATAAAACATTCAACCGAACCAAGGTCCTTTAGAAAGCTGGTACCTATCTGAAGTATGTGAGGGAACAATATAGGTCACATTTAGAGAAGAACAAAAAGTACGAGCATCCCCCCATGATTCCAGAGAGGGAGTGGAAGGAACTGGTGTCGGATGGAAAGGAGAAGGCTGAAAAGAAAAAAGGAAAGACACCACCAGGCCAAGGAAGGTATGTGATACTATCAACAATGTAATTATATACTAATTACTATTTCTTTTTTAATAATTTAATGTATTTCAAACTTTTCATAGGCTGCCCGACACATCGAAGGCAACAAAGGAAAGACTAGAAAAACACAGGCAGCACAAACTTGGCTCTGGTGGTTATATGAAATTAGCTGCATGAATTATAAGTATCAATAAATGAAATATAGCATCTAAATAATAAATTGAAAACAATTTTGGTTTTATCACACCATAGAAGCAAAATTCATGATCTTATGCAAAAAAGTAGGGCTCTGAATTCAACAGAGTTCCCATAGAAGATGACCTAAAGATTGCCTTCCAGCAAGGCTATAGAGTCGTGGCTGAACGCCTAAGAGTCTTGATTGGGCAAACACAACCTTCCACTACATCTGACACACAGGTAAATAAACTCAATAAAGTTTATTTAAAATTGAATACTTTCCAATCTATTCAATATTAATTTCCACCATAAAGTAATTACATGCCTATTTGTTTTAAACATTCAAGCAATGATAATACTGCACATGACATTGGAATGTAGCCTGGTGAGGGTGGAGCACAACCTGCAGATGAAGGTCATGGTGTGCATCCCAGTACTTTAGAGCATGTAGAGTGTGATAAACATGTTGAGCATGATTAGGATAGAGAATATCAGGAACATGATGTGGCCCCATCAGGTAAAGAGGACCACTCTAAAGTTTTTTTAAACATATTTAATTACAATTGATGTATTAATTAATGTAACCTTTCGTGTTTCAAATTTAGAGCATGTAGAGCATCATAAACGTGTTGAGCATGATAAGGCTAGAGAAATTAGGAAGATGATGTGGCACCATCAGGTAAAGAGGACCACTCTCATGTTCTCTTAAACATATTTAATTTCAATTGGTGTATTAATTAATGTAACCTTTCATGTTTCAACCGTGGATCAGGATTTAGAGGGTGTTCAGCATGTTGAGCATGAGTCTATAACAAAAGTTCAAGAACATAATGTGGACCCATCAGGTAAAGAGAACCACTCTAATGTTCTTTTAATTAATGAAATACTTGTAACAATAATAATAAAACATATCAATTTAACAGTTATTTCTTATTGCAGCAGCCCCCCTTGAGGCGGCGTCCACATCATGAGCAGACGACTAGGCGTACATTAAGATCACGAGTAGAGGGGAAAACAACTAAAGGGGGGATAGATATTGATTTAGAAAATGATACTCCACTTCAGCTTTATGTTATATGAATGATTAATGTTATTAATGGATAAATGAATGATTAATGTTATATGATTGGGTATGGGGAATTGAGAGTGATGTGAGGGTGGGGGGGGCAGAGGGGACAAATGAGCTTCCACTATCACATGGTTGGCCCTGTTAAGTAGAGAATATTAAACTATTCTCAAAACAAAGAGAAGCTCAATAAGGTAATGCACTTTTCAATATGAGAAATGCATCGTTTGAAGCATCAAACCAATATGAAAAGATGAAATAAAGTGCAAACTTTTCACTATGGTGGCAGAAAAATGATTCTTTATACCCTAAATCCATGCTTTGCATCATAATTTTAAGTTGTTTCTATTACAATGTTCTGAGTTCAGTTTGTTTGTATGGCTTTCTATGAATACCACATTGTGTTGTGTGTGGATTTTATTTCAAAGCTCTGTTTCTTCTGTTTTTAGTGGTGACAACTCTAAAATTTGACAGCTCTAAAGGGTTTAGAGGCTCGATTGAGATAGATACATGGATATTTGGATCTTGTTGCTGATGGAAGGCTTCGACTTAACCATGAAATTTTGTACCATCTGCAGGTATGCAAAAGTTTCTCTACTTACATTCATTCTTGATCATAAATTTTGTAAATGATATTAATGCTTCAAAATTAAGATTCATTTCATTTTTATAATGATCAAAATGTTATACTTTGCTATACATTCAAGCATCTCTTGCCCCCTACCCTTTGCTCTCTCCCCCCTCCTTTTAAGAATTTTATTTGTCATAAAAGATTCACATTTCTGTCTCATTTACACAAATTTATCTGAAGCGCTGGGAGTGAATAAAGATATGTAAAAGATGATGGATTATGTCTAAACAACAACTTTCCATCTTATAGCTAATTAAATCCTTAATATTTGAATAGTTTAGAGCTTGAATAATGCTTGTATATGCATGTGTAGCAATAAGGGAGCCTATGTGAAGATTGAAACTTAAAACATCACTTTCGTATTTTTCCTTAGGCAGTGAAATGATATTTTGAGTAATACAAACCTACACACACATTGATATTTTTTGGCATTCATTGAAGAATTTTTCTTCTCTTATGCCTACCCTTGGCTAGACATGGAGGTATATAATATTGGTTTTTGGGTTTATTTTGTAAGTAGTTAATTTCACAGAGGAAGACTAAAATCTTCTTAATGTCCTATGTCAGGTGTGAAAGCATATAAATCACTTGCTGAAGGCACCAATTTGTATTCATCCAAAAACTGGTTTCTTCTTTTTTTATGTTTCTTGCATGTGTTTTTTTTAGGCTCTAGAGATGTAGCTCGGCTCTTTCCTTTACACTTATCATCTATTTTGATGATTACAGTAGATTGTCCTCATAATTTTTAATGTAGATCTATTTGTAACCTTATTTTCTACCAATCAATTTGCAAACCACTCACATATTAAGGGCCATTTCACTAATGTGTACTCATCCATTACTTCATATGTTGCGAGTTGTGTCTATGTGCCAATAAATCCTGATGATTATGAATACTTTAATCCTACAAGTGTACCCAATCTTTCTCAAGTAAAAGTCTTACCTTATTTTATAGTACTTTAAATGGTTAATTGAAGGTGCTTCTTTAGATCTAAGATAGTTGAACCCTAGATTAAAATATGGTATTAGATGGGCAGTATAATAATAAAACTGAGGTCCATTGAACACAAATCATGAATATAATTTACTGGACTATGAATAGTGTTACAATTATCATTATTTCTCCTTTACCTACCTCTGCATTCATGAAAAAGATCGATCCCTATAAATCTAACCATGAAAGTGTTGAAATCTGCAGTATTTGCAGGACTCTGAAAACTATCAAACATATTCTTTTTTAATGTTTTTATGCTTAGGAAATTTGGTATTTATTCTGCCATAAGCTGAATGTCTGGAATAGCAATGGTAAAATTAATTGGCATGATATTCTATTTTATAATTTAAAGCTCAAGTTTGATTGTAAGCTATTAAGTAGTCGAAGGAAAGTCACAGCGACCCCTAAAGTCACAGTGATAAGTTATCATTGGTGAGAATCGTAGCAATACACTTAAGACTGAAGGAATAATTCTTGGGGAGACTCAGAACATCGGTATGACTGCATGACACCATAGCGACATATGATCTATTGGCTATTGGTGAGACTCATAACATCAATGAGACTGTGTGATACCAAAGCGATATGTAATATTGATCGTCGAAGAGACTCAAGGCATCGATGAAACTACATGACGTCTCAATGGGTGTCTAATAAACATGGAAAATGATGAATAATTTTAAAAAAAAATTGCATGTTTTCGTCAAAATTTCGACGAACATAACCGATGAATCATCGAAAAAGGTCCAAAAAAGTTGCTATAGTTGCGATGAATGCTTCATTGTAACTCCTTGTTCATTTCATCATAAGTGCGACGAAGTCCACTGATGAATCACAGAAAAGGTCCGACAAAGTTGCTTAGCTGTGACGAAGGCTTCACCGTAACTCCTTGCCCTTTCGGTTGCAATTTTGATGAGCATCACCGATGAACCACATAAAATGTCTGATGAAGATGCTTAGATGTGATGAATGCTTCATCGTAAATACTTTCCCATTTCATCGAACTGGCAACGAACTTCCAGTGTTCTTTCGATGCCAATTTCATCGATATTCTGATGAACATCTGAGCCATTTTATGATGCTGACGACCGATGAATCTGCGTTGTTATTTCGACATTTAATTCGTCATCGTACTTGCGATGAAAAAATAGCAACAAAAAAAATTTCATCATTTTGTCACTACACTGACAAAGATTTGTCGAACCACCAACGAACATTCGTCAGAAAATGGTGTCAAATTTAGTAGTCAGGGTTTAGGGTTTAGGGTTTAAGGGTAGAGGAGAGACACATAGAGGGAGTGAGTGAGAGATAGAGAGAGACCTAAGAGAGGGAGGGGGGTAGGAGGGAGAGAATTGAGAGAGAGAGAGAGGATAGAGGGTAGAAGGTTTAAGGGTTTTGGGTTTAAGGGTTAAGGGTTTAGGGTTTAGGGTTATGGGTAGAGGGGAGAGAGATAGAGGGATTCAATGAGAGAGAGAGGGAGGGAGTGGGAGAGAGATAGAGGGTCATTACTTATTTTATAAAATTCATTCATTAAACATGATGATAAAAAATCAATTTCATGACTTATTTTATGCTTACATTAAAAATTACCAAGCTCCTAAGGACAGGGTCATTTCTAGACCGAAACCTAAACCTCGAGGGTTCATGGTGACCCTGCCTACATATCCCCTTATGGGAATTAGAGTCTTTGTAGTTCTCCTACTTATGTTAAAGGGATTTCACTCTCTCCTCTTGTATGACATCTTTGATCTCATACTTAAACCATGGCTATTCGTTAAGCATAAGCTATCACCTAGTCAATTGTAATATAATGATAAAATAACATTGCCATCAAGTCTTGGGTCCATAACAAACATTCACAATATTCACAAGGGGCATATCATACCATAATCTCAAATATCATACACAATGACTATCATGAGCAAACCTCTATATACACCACTTGACTGGCTCATACACATCACAAGTACAACAATGATTGGGTCATACACAAATCATGAGTACAATGGTGATTAGCTCATATGTACATTAAAAGCACAATAGTGACTATCTCATTTACACATCATAGGTACAACTATGACTATCTCATTTATGCATCACAAGTACAATAGTGAATGGCTCATACACATATCATAATTACATTATTGACTAGCTGTAACATACATCACAAATAGACTAGCTCTAGCACATCACACATAAACAATGAATAGCTGACACATCACAATGGCGAACACACACATGCCCATAATGCATCCTAGATAGAAAAAAATGTTTATGTATTATACACTACACCATGTGTCCCATCATTTCCTTTGTTCTTTTGCACCACTAGACAACTAGCAAGAGGATTTGATGTATTCCATACTACACCACAGGTATGTCCTCAACCCAACAAGGCCAAGTATACAATCTGACAACTAGGAAAGTGACTCAATGCATCCCATACTATACCCTAGATCTGACCTCCATCACAAGGAATTCCACAAGTAGTAACCTTACCATAGCCATTGGATTCTAACTTCAATCTCCTATAGGCCACTGGCAACATGTCTATCCACCCTAGAACAAGTAGCTTCTGACAAATACCACCTAGTGATGGTACTAATAGTTTTAACTATATTCTTCACAATCCTGGGTAGAACTTGGTGTTGGTCACTATTGTAATTATCAATGACTAATAGTGAACTCCCTTTATATAATAATTAGCCCTAGATTTATGTTATCCACAAGGGTGGGTCTCTACCTATGCAACCATTACCACATCATAAACAACATAACCCATAGCAACCTTCACCTTTGTGAACTAGATGAATGCTTGTTAGTCACTATTAGTAGCCCAAATATCAATCATTGGCACAGTCTAATGACTACCTATCATTGCTCAAATATCTCAAAGGCTCACACTTGGCAGTGCCATCTTAGATAAACTAGGGCCTCTTTACAATTTCAAACTTTAAACAACTAGGACTAACCAGAAATATGAAATTACATAATAAAACCCTACAATTTCTCACAATTTAGTTAACCTATAGCCCTAAAAAATTTAGCAACAAGCCCTACGACAAGCACATAGTAAATTTTCCCAAATTTAGGTTCAAAATAACTAGGAGACGTAGAAATTAACTCATGGCTTTGTGTTTGTAGAAACTCCAATTTCTTGCTGTAGCAATTCTTAACTTTGTCTTCGGCTTCGAGAGTGCTTCACAAAGATACTTGAATGCTTTATGATACAATAAAATCAGGAGAATTTTTTTTATTTCAATCAAATCATGCTAGCAAGTGTCTCATCCACCATTAAAGCTCGCTCTTGCGCTGCATGAACGGCTCCAATCGTATTTGATGTAGATTTAAATATTAGTCGTTGATCCTTCACTTTGATCAAATCATCAAATGACTACCTTCAAAACAAATGACACAATCATCCACATGGCCATAAGGGCCCACCATAGCATACACTACCAAATAAATCCACGTGGCGTTTCCCCATGATATAGCAATCAGTAAAGACCTTGCAAATTTTGATCATGCGATAGCAGGCAACCATAGATCTTGATCATCGGTAATCTTGTTCTTTCAATATAGTCGCCAGCTTTTCCATTAACCATCAAGCGTCTTCCCCCCTAAGATCATAACATATCCGCTAATTTGAAACACGTGCATCTCACAAATGCTTTAGTAACCCACTACATAATGTATTAAATCCAAATTAATTTACCAAAGTATTTCATTGTTCCTTCGGCTTCACCAGATGAGACACGTGGTGCTTGCCCACGATATTGTAATCAACCAAAGCAGTGTGATGGGGTCATTGCGGGATGGTGGGGAGTGGCTAAGATCAAATGATAATCGATCAATGGTCATGCAAATTTTTCCCCCTACAAAATAAAACATTTATTAAAAGAACAAGGGGACATCACTAGGCAGATGATAAACAACAACATAAGTTTTTTTAAAATGATGAAGCAGAGGGCCATCCAAGACTTAGGAAAAAATAAAATCATGTGAAGGAATTAAAACAATAAGACCAAGAGGACCTAGTCTAGATGAAACAATGGGGAATAAAATATTTTTAAAACCCCTCCAAAAGTAACAACAAAATAGATCCCACCCAAGGCGTAAGATAAAAAATAGGGTTTAACATGAAGACAAAGACAAAACCTCAACCTTAGGATTTTCACAACACCATAAAAGACCAATAACATAAGACAAGATGGGAAAGGAACACAAGGAGCAAAAATTGAAGCTCCATCAGGCTATGTTGGAACAATTATACACTAATCTCTCCCCAAGGGTTTTTCCTCGCATCAAAACCAATCCCTTCTTCCTATCATTTGTTGACAAGGGGAATTGATCCAGGAAGTCATCATATAGGTTTCTACTTAAATAATCAATTTGGCCAGAGAGTTGCTTTGTCGGTGTCATCTTGAGTAAACTAGGGCTTCCTTGCTATCTCA
>VDFB02256132.1:218961988-219020679 GCA_007258455.2 Sequoia sempervirens | reverse complement strand
ATCCGATTTATAGCACTAAAATATTACAATTTAAAATTTTTTTCAAATTAGATATTAGACACGAATTGGATATCCAATTTGTAGTACTTTGGATTGGGAATTGCTATGGAGAAATGTACTAACACCCAACCCAAAAAAAAAGTCAACTCGATTTTCTACATTTTTGGCGAAGTTCAAAATGCTACTTTTTCATGTTGCCACTTTTGGCCCATTATGATCCCTAAGCACATACCCAGTCTAAATCGTAGTTGTTATTGCTAAGGTGGATCACTCTTGAAGGCATACACCCTATGAGTGATATATAGATAGAGATATAGAGAGCGACAGGGAGAGATATATCAATCACCCTCCCTATATCTCTATCTATTCATCCTTATCTCTTTATCTCTCTACCTCTCTCTATCTCTTTGTCTCCCTTTCTATTTGTATATTTGTCATTATCTCCCTCTCTCTCTATATTTTCTTCCCTATATTTATCTTTGTCTCCTTAAGTGTGCAATGGGTACATTGAAGAGGTCTTAAAGGAGAATTATCATATCTTTAATCAAATGGCATGCTACCTTGAGCATAACTCCCCAAGGACATGTGCCATCCTTGGGTTGTTGACATGAAAAAACCAATCAAAATTTAGTTTCTATCTCTCATATTAATATATATTACTATTATATTAAATATATATTATATTAATTATATTTTGTATTATATAAAAATATACTTATTATTAATTATTAATTATAATAATTTTATACATATTGAATAATTTTGTTAAAGAATATAATATATAATTATAATAAGTTGAATAATTATATTATTTATTATGTAAAATATAGCTAATATATACTTAACTATATTGTAGAATATTAAAACCTTGCTAAATGGTGCCAAAATTTTCAATTTAATTAACATATTGTAAAACCTAATGAAACTAGGTTGTAGCTCATCAAATTAGAGAAGTGAAAGGTCAATACCAAAGCCGAGGAAGGGTTTGGAGTATTGAAAGCAAGGTCAATTCCAGTGCCAAGGAAGAGTCTAGAGTTAAAACAAGGTCAATACCAGTGCCAACGAAGACTTTGGAGTGAAAAAAGGTCAATATCAATGTTGAGGAAGAGTTTGGAGAAGTGAAAATAAGGTCAATACCAGCACCAAGGACGAGGTTGAGGGCACTCAGGGAAAATCAATGACCAAGGGGCAATGAGTACTGTAATTTTGGCACCCCCATTCTCTTTAGCCTGCAATTTTCATGCCTAGTTTCCAAAGATCTTCTTGTACATTGGCACCCCCCTTCTTGTAAAATGGTATAAGATAAGACAAAAAATAAAATAGCTTAGTCTTTCACATTTTTATCGACCAGCCTCAGGTCTTGGAAAAACTCCCATAATCTACCCACATCTTGGTTGAGGTCTAGGATTTCATCACACATAGCCTTCATCGCATGAGTCTGAAGCAATTGTAGACTTAGCCCAAGTATATGCTAGGTTGAGGTAGATCTATTGATTGGAAATAGAGGCATGGAATTCTTCTTTCATACCTCCACCACAAACATATGCAAGGTGTTGGTTGTTTTTACGGTATGCAAGTTGATCTTCTAATCTACCTATGGAATTTCCAATTACAATAAAGGGTAGCTTGAAGGACCTGGACCAACTAATGAGGGTTTTAAAGACCTCCTACACTTTGGCCTCTGCAAGACCCGGGAGGGTGATCCCTTAATGTGTTTACAACCTCTGCACCATTATCATAAACAACATTAACAACAACAAATAATCTCATTTAATAGCTCAACATAATAGGATAATACTGAATAGAATTAGTTTTTTATCAATAATATCAACTATTTGAAGCATGAGATAACTACAACAACATTTCACAGTATAAGATAGTCTTTGATTTGCAATTTTTAGCAATCTCTAGGTAAAGGCAAACAAATACTAAACCATACAAATAAATACAACTTAGATCAGTGCCATATATCCATTGGAGGAGTCAAATTTATAAGCATCTAAGAGTTTATGACAGATTTAACACAACATATAAGATCCTTGATAACACTGCTTTACAATCTTATCAATATGTATTCTAACCCAATACTACTTATCAAATCCTTATACATAACATATCCACCTACAATCCCATTCAAGAATTTTAATTAATTCCTTGAATTAAACCTAAAACAAGAATCATAAACACCACAACAGTGAGATGAACGAAACAACCCTTGATCATTTTATTCAAAATTCAGATATGCTTGTACAATGGAGAGACATGAGTTCAAATTAATCATATCAATTAAAATTCCAGTACTGTCATAAAACATCAAATCCCCATGAATTCAAAACCTACTATAGAATGACTCAAAACCTAAATTACATTTTCCCTAAAACCATCAGAATTTACAATTTTCTCTGCAACTTCATCTAGACTCGACCAAAAATATCTAACTTGCTAGCCCGTACTTTTGGCCTTGAAATCCTACTTATAGAAAAAGAAGGAGCAAACAAGCATTGGGCCAGAAAGCACACGTGTCACCAGCCAATTGGACCACCTTGTGATATTCCAAAAAGTAACGGCCCAAAAGATCCCACCCAAGGCGTAAGATAAACACTAGGGTTTTACATGAAGACAAAGGTAAAACCCCAACCTTAGGCTTTTCCCAAACACCATAGATGACCAGAGACATAAGGAAAGACAAAAATGGAACACAAAGAGAAAAATTTTGAAGTTCCATCACAAGGAAAGGACTCCTCCCTTCTTGGTAGTGATAACCTCCTCCACACACAATCTTTAAAAATTATGAATAGAGGAATATAATCTTTGAAGAACTCAAAGTTGATTCTCTCCTACCTGATGCAATTAGTCATTTTATCCTTACAAACATTTATAGTGATTACTAGAGGCACATAGACCAATTCTTCATAATAGAATAATTTGATCATACTTTTCCAATGATGGCATTATGAGAAAACCTTAGGTTAAATGAATAATTCCTAGCTAAGTTCTTTAAATCATGTCCAACCATATAAGAGAAGACCGCTGCTATGTGTACCTGAATACCATGGAGAAAAGCTCTTTGGGCTCTTTCATCAATCATCCTACCTTAAAACATACCAAAAGTCTCCTAGCAATTAGACATATGAATATTTAAGATGACTTAGAAAAAAATTATTTCCAAAGCATAAACTTATGATGACTTAACCAGGCCTAGTAGACACTCTCTCCCCGTTAACCACTTAGACATATGGAAATTAAAGGTAAATTTGCTGCTATTTTTAGTCATGTAGGTGTCCAATAAACCACTTGGTGGTGTTTCCCTTCAAGTTTATTTACTTGAATGAAGAGAAAAAGTCCTTTAATTACAATTAGAGAATACATTTGAGTCCTTGGTTGTGTAACCGGTGGACCATAGTCACATTTAACACTTGTTAGAAAGTTTGAGAGTTAAAACGTTAAGTAGATTTCATTTGTGATGGACACATTTGGACAGTAGTAACAATAACTTGCAATCTATCAAGACTTGATTACCTTATAACCTGTGAAATTCTAGCGATGAAATGATAGATTAATCATAATGTCACCTTAGGATCACATCACCATGAAAGAACTTCATCCAACATCCTTATGAGTGCAGGTACCACCAAATAGGTATATTTGTCAGATCTGTCTTCCTCAAGTGAGGGAAATTCAAGAAGAGAAGAGGAAAGCGAGACATGTAGTATGTCTAAAAGAGGGAGATCAACTAGAGGTCAAAAGATTAGAAGAAAATTTTGTAAACACATGGAATTTTTTCTTGCTAAAGGGGGGTCATGTTCTTATGATGATGAGAGCATAGGAAATTTTTAGGTTCCCTTGAGGTACAAACATCTATAGAAGCAATGGGTACCCAAGGAACTTCCTCCAATAAACACTAATTTTTGTGTCAACGAGAGGATATATCACATAGCACCATCATCATTACATGGTTTGGCCCTATTTTGCATGGATGACACAAAGGTTTGTTATGACATAGTTACTGAATTGATGGAGTATGTTAGACCCTATTATAGTTATAAAGATTGGATGGAATTGGTTCGATATACACGAAGTATGCGTAGGTATGCATTGTCAGCAAATTATATACAACAAAAATATAAGGATCAAAATAAAGGAGTGGCTATGTACATTGACATAAGGCCAAAAGCATCAGGGAATATTGCAAGGTTTATAAACAGTACATGACCTGGGCCAACAAAGAAGCAACCCAATTGCATATTTGAGGTGCGCGAGGGAAACTGTGTATTCATATGTGCGATAAAATCAATAACTGTAGGGGAAGAGTTGCTAATTGATTACAATTTGAATCGCTTAGTTAAAAGCATAGTTACTATGGGGGTGGTACGTACTATGTACCATTTTACCCAACCTCCAATTAATGACTCCAATATACCATTTTATTCTTATGTTTTTTTTTCGTAAGTCTATTGGTTTCATTTCGGTAATGTTTTTTTGTATTTATTTTTTGTCACAGTGATACATTGATCATATGGAGAAGGCTTGATCTGTAATTAGAGGTTTACAAGAATAACTTGCAAATTAATCCTAATTACAATTTTTCCCTAATCCAGACAGAATTGCATGATTATGTTGTTTAACCATTGAAATTACAGACTAAGTTCACTTAATCCTTTGCATATTTCAATGAAATTATCTAATTACTAAAATGTTGTAATTAGAACTTAAATGCCAAATTGAAAATACTGGAAAGAAATTGGAGAAAATGTAAGACAGGAGATAGAAGAATAATAAGACAGAAGATAGAAGAATCAGACGCAAGTTGATAACGGAGTTTTTCCAATCAAGACTACGTCTACGGGTCCACTTCTCAATGTTGGACTGCTTTTTAATATCGCCAAGCACCTAAAGATGCCTTCTTACAATATTCAAGCTTCAAAAACCTGCACAAAATTCCTCACAATCTCTCACTTTTACAATTTTGGTGTATAAGAACACCTTGCAATTCTTCCTCTCAAAAAGAATTCAACTCTCACAAAGGAATTATTTCTCCAAGTAGACTTGCCTATTTTCAAGCCAAAACTCTCCCCCTTTTATACAAATTTATTTGATAATATGGGTTAAAACCATATTATTTGCAAATATACCCATATCTCCTATTACAAGAAAAAAAATCAATAATATCCTCCTTTAATAATTTTTGGAAGGATAATATCCCCTCAAAATAATTATCTTTCCATTTGAATGGTTACAAATGGATTTATTCTCTATTATTTAGGGAATATTTTATGTAAGGTTTTATTTGACCCCTTAATTTAGGAATACTATTCCTAATATTTTTGTGTAAAGGAAAATATTCTAGGCCTCTAAAAATATGGGATAATTTAGGCCTCTAGGAAAAAGGGATTTAGCCTTATTCTAAGGCTTTGAAAAAGCAATTAAATCTTTTAGAGAAAATGGTGGGTGGTGATACCACCATCCTCTCCTCCTTTTAAGTTTTTTCCCTAAAGACAAGGGAGACTTCCCATATAAGGTGGGATACCCCCTATTCCTTAGGTGGCATCCCACTCTAATAGGTGGTGCCCACTTTATATATTTTTTTCTTTAACAAATATGGTTTAATCCATATTTATTCCATTTCATATACTCTTGCCACATCACCACTTGCCACATCACCATGCTGACGTCATCATTTTGACTGGTCAACTCTTTTTGTCTGCAAACTTTGACTGGCTCTATTTTGCTCATACAGACTCTATTTTCGAAACCGAATATAGTTCTGGAATTAGCGCGATGAGCTCTACAACTTGGTGTCATTTTTTTCTCATTTTGAGATGATCAATTTTCTACCTTTTAGAATGCTTGATTCGCCTGTTTGACCAGACCTTTTACTACACATAACTTCTGCATATGAACTCCTTTTGAGCCCATTCAAGTTGCATCAGGACCATCTCAGTGAGCTCTGCATGATGATGCTAGTTTCATGAGATTTTGAGATTGTGAATTTTTTTAGGTTTTCTAGGATCCACCTGGATCAAGGCTACAGCCCAAACCACGGATTGCTATGTATCTTCAGGCGCTTCTACCTAACACATTTACCTCATTGTAGTTGTACAAATTAGATACAAGCAAAAAAATTTATTAGTATGTTGTTTTCATTAGTTTATTGGGTTAATTTCGATAATGTTTTTAATATTCTTGTTGCAGTCGACTGATTGGGGAAAGGCACTAGCAGTAGAGGAGAGCATCCATAGGGAGGTGTAGTCAATATTATGTGATGATGACATCGCTTATTCAACAAACCCTCTCAATATGATAAGGAAGACCCAAAAAAAATGCAATGAAGAAATCCTTCAGTTGTTATTCATAGTGTCTCAAACAAATGAGATAAGAGAGAGGGTTAAAATATTGACTAAGAGATCACAAAACTTGCAAGTAATTTGTCATGAGGTCTTCAATTATAACATAAGTTCATTCATAGTTTTATATTTTGTACTCTTTTATGTCATCAACTAAAATATGTGTTGTTTTTATAGGATTTTTTGCATCCTCATGATGTTCCTGGCCATGATCAAGGTACTGCAAGTGCTTCCCAAGGAGTAGGGGTTGGTACAAGTGTCCATCCTGATCTTCCTACACATGCATCACATCATCTGACCCCATCATCTGTGCCTATATTTTCGTCTGAAATGTCAACAACACATACCATGCAAGCATCCGTTAGTGCACCCTCTGGCAGCGAACACATGCCAAAACATGCGTCAGGACATGTACCTAAGGATGCAGAGGCCACTAGTACTGGTGATATCTTAGCATCATTTCATAGATCTTCTCGTATTAATAGTACGGGAACATTTCTGATCACATTTGTGGTGACAGAGGATTTCGTTCCCATAAAGATAGAGAAGGTCCCAGGTATTTTAAATTTTTTTAATTATTATTCTATATAATCCAATTGAAATTTACTTATTGATTGCTCTTTTTAGACTATTGATCCCATGATCATTTTGCAGGAAATGATGTTTTTTATAAACATCTAAGTGATATTACATTGGAGCTCTTCATGCCCACCATACGTACATAGTGGAATGCCCAAAATCAAGATTTAAAAGATAAGCTCATTAACCATTTAGTTGTGCTCTTCAGTGATAAAACATTCAACCGAACCAAGGTCCTTAAGAAAGTTGTACCTATCTAAAGTATGTGAGGGACCACTATAGGTCACATTTAGAGAAGAACAAAAGTACGAGCATCCCCCCATGATTTCGAAGAGGGAGTGGAAGGACCTGGTGTCAGATGGAAAGGAGAAGACTAAAAAGAAAAGGAAAGACACCACCAGCAAGGAAGGTATGTGATACTATCAACAATGTAATTATATAATTACTCTTTCTTTTTACATAATCTAACGTATTTCAACTTTTCATATGTTTCATTGCTCAACACATCAAAGGAAACAAAGGAAAGACTAGAAAAACATGGGCAGCACAAACTTAGCTCTGGTGGTTATATGAAATTAGCTGGATGAATTGTAAGTGTCAATAAATGAAATATAGTATCCAAATAATAAATTGAAAACAATTTTGGCTTTATCACACCATAGAAGAAAAAATCATGATCTTATGCAAAAATTTAGGGCTCACAGGAATTCCAGCAGGTTCCCACAAGATGACCTAAGATTTCCTTCTAGCGAGGCTAGGTAGGTAATTTGAATGCCTAGAGTCTTATTTGAGAAAACACAATCTTCCACTGCATGCTGCGTGGGTAAATAAACTCAATAAAGTTTATTTAAAATTGAATACTTGTGCAATATATTCAATATTAATTTCCACCATAAAGTAATTATGTGCCTATTTGTTTTAAACAGACAAACAATGATAATACTGCACCTGACATTGGAATGTAGCTTTGTAAGAATTGGAGCACAACTGCCGAGATGAAGGTCATGGAGTGTGCATCATTGCTAGAGCATATTAATAGCATGATCAACATGTTGAGCATGATCAAGCTAGAGAAGATCAAGAACATGATGTGGCCCCATCAGGTAAAGAGGACCACTCTAAAGTTCTTTTAAACATATTTAATTGCAATTGGTGTATTAATTAATGTAACCTTTCATGTTTCAACTTTAGAGAATGTAAAGCGTGATCAACGTGTTGAGCATGATCAGGCTAGAGTAGATCAAGAACATGATGTGGCCCCATCAGGTAAAGAGGACCACTCTCATGTTCTTTTAAACATATTTAATTTCAATTAGTGTATTAATTAATGTAACCTTTTGTGTTTCAACTGTAGATCAAGATTTAGAGGGTGTTTAGCATGTTGAGAATGAGTCTATAATAGAAGTTCAGGAACATGATGTGGACCCATCAGGTTAAGAGAACCACTCTAATGTTCTTTTAATTAATGAAATACTTGTAACAATAATAATAAAACATATCAGTTTAACATTTCTTTGTTATTGCAGCAGACCCCCCTTGCAACGACATCCACGTTGTGAGCAGACGACTAGGCATACATTAAGATCACAAGCAAAGGGTAGAACAACTAAAGGGGGGAAAGATGATTTAGAAAACGATACTCCATTTCAGATATTTTTAGCTTTAAAAAAGAAACAAAAAAAAAGTGATTGTAATCATATCATGACAACCATATTTTTTATAATATGTAAATACTAAAAGAATGAATATTATATGTTAATGAATGAATGTGAATATGTTAATTAGTGAATGTTATATGTTAATGAATGAATGTTATATGTTATATGTTATTAATGGATGAATGAATGATTAATGTTATATGATTGGGTATGGGTAAATGAGAGTGATGTGAGGGGGGGAGGGGCCAAATGAGCTTCCACCATCATGTGGTTGGCCTTGTTAAGTAGAGAATATTAAACTATTATCGAAACAAAGAGAATCTCAATAAGGTAATGCACTTTTCAATATAAGAAATGCATCGTTTGAAGCATCAAACCAATATGAAAGGATGAAAGAAAGTGCTAACTTTTCACTATGGTGGCAGAAAAATGATTCTTTATACCCTGAATCCATGTTTTGCATCATAATTTGAAGTTGTTTCTATTCCAATGTTCTAATTTTAGTTTGTTTGTATGGCTTTGTATGAATACCACATTGTGTTGTGTGGATTTCATTTCAAAGCTCTGTTTCTTTTGCTTTTAGTGGTGACATAACTCTAAAATTTGACTTTTGTGCATAACAGGTCAGTGGAAAAATTGATAGCTTTGAAGGGTTTAGAGGCTCGATTGAGATAGATACACGGATATTTGGATCTTGTTATTGATGGGAGGCTTCAACTTAACCATGAAATTTTGTGCCATCTGCATGTATGAAAAAGTTTCTCTACTTACATTCATTCTTGATCATAAATTTTGTAAATGATATTAATGCTTCAAACTTAAGATTCATTTCATTGTTATAATGATCAAAATGTTATAATTTGCTATACATTCAAGCATTCTCTTTCCCCCTACCCTTTGCTCTCTCCCCCCTCCTTTTAAGAATTTTATTTGTCATAAAAGATTCACATTTCTGTCTCATTTACACAAATTTATTTGAAGCGCTAGGAGTGAATAAAGATATGTAAAAGATGATGGATGATGTCTAAACAACAACTTTCCATCTTATAGCTAATTAAATCCTTAATATTTGAATAGTTTAGAGCTCAAATAATGCTTGTATATGCATGTGTAGCAATAAGGGAGCCTATGTGAAGATTGAAATTGAAAACATCACTTTTGTATTTTTCCTTAGGCAGTGAAATGATATTTTGAGTAATACAAACCTACACACACATTGATATTTTTCGGCATTGCATTGAGGAAATTTTTTTCTCTTATACCTACCCTTGGCTAGACATGGAGGTATATAATATTGGTTTTGGGTTTTTTTTGTAAGTAGTTAATTTCACAAAGGAAGACTAAAATCTTCTTAATGTCTTGTTAGGTGTGAAAGCATATGAATCACTTGTTGAAGGCACCATTTTGTATTCATCCAAAAAAAACTGTTTGTTCTTTTTTTATGTTTCTTGCATGTGTTTTTTTAGGCTCTAGAGATGTAGCTCGGCTCTTTCCTTTGCACTTTTCATCTATTTTGATGATTACAGTAGATTGTCCTCATAATTTTTCATGTAGATATGTTTGTAACCTTATTTTCTACCAATCAATTTGCAAACTAGTCACATATTAAGGACCATTTCACTAACTTGTAGTCATCCATTACTTCATATGTTGCAGGTTGTGTCTGTGTGCCAATAAATCCTGATGATTACAAGAACTTTAATCCTACAAGTGTACCTAATCTTTCTCAAGTAAAAGTCTTACCTTATTTTATAGTACTTTAAATAGTTAATTGAAGGTGCTTCTTTAGATCTAAGATAGTTGAGCCCTGGAGTAAAATATGGTATTAGATGGGTAGTATAATGATAAAACTGAGGTCCATTGAACACAAATTATGATCATAATTTATTGAACTATGAATAGTGTTACAATTATAATTATTTCTCCTTTACCTACCTCTACATTAATGAAAAAATAGCAGATATTGGAATTTCATTACATGTCTCATGTATGTGTTAGTATTTTAATTTTGTTTAAGTTGTTCAAGAGCTTGATTAGGTCAAGAATATGTTCTACAAGCTCTATTCTCTTGACACTGCTCAGCATTTTCCCTACACATTTTCTCTTCAATCCAGATGTTTGTTAACTCCTTCCCTTGTTATCCCTTGGTTGTTCTCAAGTGTAATGCTTTTTCTATGCATCTTGTAGTCTGTATGTATGATCAGTCATCTCTTATGAAGCATGGATAACCTTTCATGGAATTGTTGTTGTAATTAGACAATTTCCATTGTGAGAATAATCATTTAATTTGTATGGAAGTAAGTCTTTTTCATATTATTTGACTTGGTATTGTAAACTTGTCTTTGCAGGATTCTCTAGGAAGGAACAGCAAAACTGTGATGATAGGTAGAGTTGTACAACACCATAAATCATTTGGAATTATCAATATATTTCTTATAAAATACTTTATCCAAGTAAAATGGAATGTGCAATGACAATTGGTCTCAAATTCAAATCTGAATATAAGTACATTATACACAAGAAGACGGTATCTATTATATGATTGAAAGAACCCCAAAATAAGAAAATTAATAGGTTTCATTTGTTTACTTTCTCTTAGACACTTGTTTAATCAGCGAGGCCCTTAGAATGTCTTGCTGATAACCAGCAGTGTTCAAAACTCCTGAAGAGGTCAGATCGGTGCGACATTGGATCTGTCTTGCCGACGGAAGTCATCGGCAAGACATGGACTATTGGAGTGATTTTTCTATCTTGTGCCGATGATTGATCTCTCACCGATGGGTTGGCTTCGGTGGTATCACCAAGAGTCTCCACGATGACATGGTGTAGGTCTATTTAAAACTCTTGAAGAGGTCATATCAGTGTGACATTGGATCTGTCTTGCTAACAGAAGTCATCGACAAGACATGGACTATCGAAGTTATTTTTCTATCCTATGCCAATGATTGATCTCCCACCGATGGGTTGGCTTCGGTGGTCATCGCCAAGAGTCTCCACAATGACATGGTGTAGGTTTATTTAAAACTCTTGAAGAGGTCAAATCGGTGTGACTTTGGATCTGTCTTGCTGATGGAATTCATCGACAAGAGATGGACTATCAGAGTGAGTTTTTTATCCTGTGTCGATGATTGATCTCTCACCGATGGGTGGGCTTCGGTGGTCATTGCCAAGAGTCTCCATGATGACATGGTGTAGGTCTATTTAAAACTTTTGAAGAGGTCAGATCAGTGTGAAATTGGATATGTCTTGCCGACGAAAGTCATCGACAAGACATGGACTATCGGAGTGAGTTTTCTATCATGTGTCGATGATTGATATCTCACGATGGGTTGGCTTCGGTGGTCATCGCCAAGAGTCTTCATGATGACATGGTGTAGGTCTATTTAAAACTCCTAAAGAGGTCATATCAGTGTGACATTGGATCTGTCTTGTAGATGGAAGTCATCGACAAGACATGGACTATTGGAGTGAGTCTTCTATCCTATGCCAATGACTGATATCCCATCGATGGGTTGGCTTCGGTGGTCATCGCCAAGAGTCTCCGTGATGGTACATTTCAAAGAATATTTTTTAAAAATAAATTGCATTGTTTCGTTGTAATTTCGATGAAGGCCACCGATGAATCACCATTTAAAGGTCTAAAAAGTTACTATAGCTGTGACGAAGGCTTCTTCATAACTCCTTACCCATTTTGTTGAAATGGCGATGAACTTCTGGTGTTGTTTCGATGCTTCGAAAGAGCCATTGCAATTGCATTTTCATTGTAATTTGTAGGTGGATACACAAAGTTTTTGTTGATATTCTGACGAACATCTAAGTCATTTTATGAGGCTGATGACCGATGAATTTGTGTCGTTATTTTGACATTTAATTCTTTGTCAGAATTTTGACAAAAAAATAGAGACAATTTTTTTCGCTAATTCGTCGATTGTCTGACAAATGTTTGTCGAACTACCAATGAACGTTTGTTAGAAAATGGAGTCAAATTTAGTAGTGGTCCAAAAATGCATACTCACTTTGAGGCGATGGATCTCTTGGCTATCCGTCAGGTGATAAATCCTAAAAGGTGAGACATATGCGGCTGATATGTGCTCACATACATGCAAGTGGCTATGGGGAAAGTCATGCCTTGAAATGGGCTTCCTGATCAACCATACCAAAGTTATACCTCTTGATAACTTTTAATAAGGTGCCACAAAAAAATCATCTTCGAGCTCTATGAGGTAAGCAAAACTTCATATGCTTGACACTCATAGACATTGTAAATTCAAAATAGTGTAAGGAATGTTCAAAGGGATTTTTCTTAGTTCGTGCAAGGTCTCATCTTAGGGAACATTGTGTCTAATGTTTCCAAGAGAGGACAAGTGCAATGTCTCATCCTAGGGAACATCATGCTTAATGCTTCCAAGAGGGGAAATCGCAAGAAAAAAAAATTACACAATGAAATGTCAGTTTCAATGTATTCCCCCACTTTAAAGTGGTTTCTAACACCATTACTGTGAGCAATTTCTTTAAAGTAGAAGAAGACATGAGATCTTACTCAGAAATCCCTATGCCAAGTCATATGTTTCCAATAAGCTACAACATAAAAAGGTAGTACGTCACATGCAAGCCAACTTAAGGCATGTCATCCAGATCCCAACTTTGCTCTTATATGTCCATGTGAACCGTAGATTTTTGGTTCCTATGGACTTCTCTAACTCTTCTAGGGTTTTTCACCTAAAATGAGAGAGATAGGGCCCAAAAATGCTAAGGTTTCATTCAAATATTGTTATGTGTGATGTTATTTAGAGTAAATGAGATGATCTAGACACAATAAAGTAATTAAATTGATTGATTAAACATGCAAAACTAGTGAAATATGAAATTTTAGAAAACACATTGTGTAATGAAAAACACCTAGAAATGAATGCAAAACTAAACATAATTGAATGAATACTTGAGAAGCCTTGAAACTTTATCTTCAATGATTTCCAAGCTTCCAAGAGACCTAAATCTGCATACACACAAGACAAGAGAGAGAGAAAAGTTGAATGGTAAGGCATGGGGGTTTGCCTTGGTCAAACCCAGTTTAGGTAATTAAACCAAAATGATGAAAGAAAGTAATGAGACATGCAATAATGGAATATATTACCTTTCCATGATGTTTATCTTTAAATTCTATAGCATAACATGTAAAATCTTCCTTTGAATGACCTTAGAAGCTTTCTTAATGACTTGCAATGACAAAACCCTAAGTTGCTTGACTTGAGATGGAAGATCAGTGGATGAACATGTGAATTAAGTTAATGGATGAATAGATGTAAAAATGAATTTAGAGAGGTGATTTTATAGGCAATTCACCTTATTTTCCCATTAATTGGATCCCTAAGGCCGACATGGAGAAAAATTAAACTTAAAACCTAATTTTTCCCACTCAAACCCTCAAAAATGGCTCAAATTGGACTCATTCGCCACTAATAGAAAATGGGTCCCACCTAGATGGTACTAATTCACCAATAATGGAAAATGGGTCCCACAAGGGCGATTTTTTCTAGTTGGAATATTGAGAAGTAAGAAAATCAGGTTTATTTGATGACTATGTTGGTTGTTTGATCAAATTATGCCTCAGGATGCACAATATGGGTTAATAGGGGCCTATTAATGATTATTTGAATCTCAAATAGGGATTGGGACACAAAATTCAATGTGAAAGTGTGATTAGATACACTTTACAACACTAAAATGAGGTCCACATAGCCTAGGAAGGCACAAGAACCAATGTGAATGTGTGGGGCACATTACAACATTAGTTTATCATTAAGTTTATTTTAGAAACCTTCTAGATTGATGTAATATTGTTATTAAACACATTTTATAATGTTGAATTAGGGATAAATAGGTTAATTAAGTATAGAAAAGTGTGAAAGCATCTTACAACACTTTACAACACCTTTACAAGACGTCATTGAAAGAATGTTATTCGATTTGCAAGGGTCCAAGATCTAGTGTGGATGCATAAAATGCCTCACAACACCTAAATCAAGGCCTCATTAAGTCAATTTATCATGAATTAATCTCATGTCAAGCAAAGGGTCCTTTTTTCTACTACACACCATGAAAAGTTAATAGCTAGCCAAAAGAGGCAACGACAAGTGACATACGAGGACAAGGCTAACTAACCCCTTGCCCCCACTTAATGTAGGACAAGGGTGAGCCGAAATGATTAATGAAATGCATGCTAGAGTAAAAATAAATATCAATTAGAGGAATTAGGTGCCCCACATAAGGGAGATTACCAAATTCCTTAAGATGTTGGATTTTACTACTAAAAGCCTTACATTCATTAGTGGAATGGTTGTGAACTCTATGATATGCGCAAAATGAAGTCTTGTAATATAATTTCTTTTGATTTCATGGAGGGAGAGATATCAAGTGATCTTTGAGGAGTCTCAACAAGATACCCTCTTGATCAATAGTAAAAGGTGTTCCTATAGTTTGTGGCAAAGATACTTCTTGCTTAGCATTAGATGTCATACCTACACAAGACTCTTTAGATTGTGATATTGTGCTCTCTCCTTTATAGGAGGGTGTAAAATCTAAGGAATTCAAATCCTTAGTGTTTTGTGAGATGAAATTGACAGTAGGTGAAGATTTCTTTGTTTGTTTCATTGTAGTAAAAGAAGAACATTCAAGACCACTAGTGTCTATCAGGTCAGGATGTACTACTGTTAAGGTCATAGAAGGATATTGTGTGATGGTGTTGATGTTGAGTGAACGCTTGGTGATTTCTATCAAAGGACAATAACCAATACCATGAGTTGTTTCTTGCATGTTAGGCTCAATGGGGACATGGATACCTTGTTCCCTAGCACCACATCCTTTTCCACTATATCTAAGTTGTTTCATGAGCTCATAACCTTTTCCATAAAGCTTTTTCATTTCGTTTGGATAGGGTGGTTGTTCATAATCAGCTTTGTTAAAGGTTGTTGTGCAATTTTCTTTTTCTTTTGAAGTGGTTGAGGTGGATGCTTTCGAAGGGTCTTCTAAGTTTTATGTTGACATGACTTCTTTTTCATGTCCCTTATTTGAATCTTTGTTGATGATCTTGTACTTTCCCATAAATGTTGGTGTGAAATCTAAGGAACCCAAATCATCATCTAATATCTTTGTTATTTGTTCAGTATGTTGTTCTTTGTTGTTCTATTGTATGGGTTCCACTTGTGTAGTTGATGTTGATGTGTTCAAGGGATTTTCTTTGTTTTTCTCAAGTTGTAAGACATTGTAAGGCTTAGGATCAGCGTCAAGTGTGTACACTTTGTTTTCATAGATGTATTTCATTTTACGATGAAGAGTAGAATGCACCCCATTCATTGCATGAATCCACAGTATGCCCAAATGAAGATTATATGAAATTTCATGAGGCATAACATGAATTTATGTATCCAATGTGGCCTTCCCTATTGTAATAGGTAAATTAATCACACTGAGCAATTTTTTTTTGGAATTTCCAAATCCCTTAAGAGATAAAGAATCAGGTTGGATTTGTGATTTATCCACACCAAGCCTATCCAAAAGTTTGACGCTCCACACATTAAGGGTTGAGTCATTTTCAACAAGGGTTCACTTTATCCCTATGTGTTTGTATTGAGATAGTATTATGAGAGCTTCATTTTGTTTTTGCACTTCCAAAGGGGGGAGTTCACTTTGGTGGAAAACAATGTCAACATTTAATCCTTGAATTATGGCTTCTATGTCATTTGGTTGCAGATTAAAAGGGATAGGAACTTGTGGTAAGGTTTTTTGAAGCATATTGTGATAGGTGGGTGAATTTTGAAGAAGGTACCAAAGGGATATCTTTGCGAGAGTGCTCTTAAGTTGCTCAACAAGATCATACTCCCTAAATTGAGGAGCACTAGGTAGTATAGAATTAGGAAAAGGTAGGGAAGTTTGGGTTGGTTATTGTGGTTGTGGATTGTGTATGAGCAATGGTATTATGACTCAATTTATGTAAAACATTGTTCTTAGGTGAGTAAAGGACAAGTTCGGTTTTGTTTTGAATTGGAGGTTTGTTTGAAGGGGGTAAAGGATGAGTTGAGGTTGAATAATATTAACATCCCTTAGTGAAGGAGAGTCTAATGTTGTCTCATCATCTTCTTCTAAGGACACTATCATTATTGTTATTGTTATTCTTTTTTTGCACCATGATATCCTCCCTAGGAGGAGAGTTCTGAGGAGAACTACAAACCACATGTTCTTGACATTTGAGGGTTGGTTCTTCTAAAAGGATTTCATCACAAGTAGGGGAATGATCAATAATGGGATTATCAATAGGGGGATGATTAGGAGAAGGTTTTATTTGATTGTCTAATGTTTCATTCTCTTATTCCATGTCATCTTCCCTAGTAGGAGGGCTTGTAATATGTTCATCCATGGTTATATTTTGTAAAGAATATTCATCACAAGGAAGGGATGCAGTAAGAGAAGGACAACTAAGATTCTTTTGTTCAAATAGGAATTTCCAAATGTTAGGGACATTAGGAAAGAAAGAGAGAAGGTTATCACTTTCAATCCACATATCCTCTTGACAAAGGTGATTGTCATGATCGTTCATGATTGTATCCTCCTTTAAAAGCTTCTTACGAGTAGGGAGAGTATCTAGAGAGGGACTTGGGATAGGAAAAGTGGTGGCTATGATCTCATTTTCTTATCTAATTTCTTCCAAAGAGGAACGAGAAGAGGGACAATCAAGACCCCCAATGCTTGTATCTTCCTTCACCAAGATACCTTCATCACTAATAGGAGAGGTATTGAGAGAAGAACAAGTATGATTGTTATTATTGTCTACACTACCATTCTCACCAATGGGAAATGTAACATTAAGGATTGTGTCAATGGTTTGATCATAACGATGACTAACATGTTTCTTAATGACCTCATTGTTGTAATCAAAATTGAATTCATAAGAGGTGATGTTATATTTATGCAATCCATTTTTAACCAAATCAAAGCCACATCATTTGAAAGAAAACATGCTATCATGAAAAAGTGCAATTCAATGACTTAAAATAAAATGGTTAAATGCAATTTCCAAATGTGAAACAAGGTAATTTTTTATTACATTATGCAACAACCTGAAAGATGAAATGTTTGAAATGTGATTTTGAAATTAAACAATGCATGAAATGAGCTAATTTAGGCTGGTTCTAATGGAATGCATGTTACAAAAACTCGATCAACTGACATAGATAGGTAAGGGAAACAAACAGAACCTTAAAAATAGGGTTTTTAGTTCTATAAAGGGAAATTTCAAGGGTGAAAAGGAACTAAATCACCCAAGGTGGAGAATTAGTCCCAGTAGGGATTTTTTATAGAATTTTCAGATTTTTTGGTTGATTTTGATGTTTGTTGTGTTGTAGGATGCAGACCTAAGATGCCAATGTATAATTTTAGAAATTTTCAATGATTTAAGATGGAAAAATGCAAGCTAAATGCACTTTCACTAATTCAAAATTTCAGAAACCCTAGATGTCAATTAACTAATGCAAACCCTAATGAAAATTCAATGCAAGATAGATATAGGGTAAGGATGGACTCTTGATCAGAAAATAAGGTATTCAAAAATTTTGGTTCACCAAAATGTAGACAAAGATTTTGGCACCCACTATTCTCTAACACTTCTAGGGTTTTTCACCTAAAAGGACAGAGGTAGGCCAAAATGAACAATGTCCCCACTCAAAAGTAATGCAAGTATGAATGAAATATTCCTAAATATGATGTAATAATACAATGAATTAATAAAAGATATTGATTAATGAATAAAAACTAAGGAAATGTAAGGTGTTTGAAAACATAGTGTTGTATGAAAAAGCACATAGAAAGATGAATATAAATGCAATCAAAGTAGAAGAAAAAAGTAAAACAGAAAGTATGCACCTAGAAATGGGTTGAAGACTGGAATGAATACTAAAAATGTTACTGATCTTAAAAATTTGGCCTACTGGGACACTTCCGCCATTGTGGGTGACTTAGTCCTAGATTTGGAAAACTGTTCCATAGCCCATTTCATCCAAATGGGTATCCAAATCTATAGAAAACTCTGAAAAAAATGTGCAGTGGGAATAATTCGCCACTATTGGAAACTTAGTCCACTTCTAAATTTTTGAAAAATCTGAAAGTGGAAATGGAAGCCCTTGGTCTACACTTCAATTCCTGATAGGTGTCTGCCTCTAAAACTCTGGTTTTCAACATTGTAAGATACTTTTTGTGTGGATTTTGACCTAACCAACAAGGATATGTCTTCAAAAAATTTGCAACCTAACCTCCAATAATTTCCAAACCTTCAAAGTGCATAAATCTACAAACACACAAGGAGAGAGAGAAATGTTGAATGTTAGGACATGGGGGTTTGCCTTGGTCAATCCCCTTTTTAGGTAATTAAAAAAAATGAAAAATGTAATGAAGCATGAAACAATGGAATTAGAGACTTTCCATGATGATAGATCTTGATTTTCTGCAGCAAAAGATGAAGAATCTTCCCTTGAATGTCTAAAAAAGCTTTCTTGATGACTTGCAATGTTAAAACCCTAGCTTGCTTGACTTAAGAACATGATGAATGGTGGATGAATAATGAATGAGTTATGAATTAGGGTTTAAAATCTTGTTTATATAGGAAATTCACCTAATTTTCCTGTTAATTTGATCCCTAAGGCCGACATGAAGGAAAAATAAACTTAAAATCCATTTTTTCTTGCCTAAACCTCAAAAATAGCCCAAATGGGACTAAATCACTAGGTTGGGAAACTTAGTCCCACCTGCATGGGAATAATTCTCCCAAATGGGCAACTTGGTCCCATATGGGATGTTATTTTTCCATCTGGATTGTCGTGGAATGAAGAAAACAGGTTTATATGATGATTTTATCAGGTCTTTGATCAAATTAAGCCTCAGGATGCATAATATGGGGCCATAGGGGCCTATTAATGATAATTTAAAGGGTAATTAGGGCTAGGGACACAAAATTCAATGTGAAAGTGTGATTAAATACACTTTACATCATTAAAATGAGGCCACATGGCCTAGAAAGGCACAACATCCAATGTGAATGTGTAGAACACATTACAACACTAGATTAGAATTAGGTTTAATTTACAATCCTTCTAGATTAATGTGATAATTTCATTAAATATATTTTACAATGTTGAATTATTGGAAGAATAGGTCCATTAAGTCTAGAGAAGTGTGAAAGTCCTTTACAACACCTTTACAAGACATTGTTAAATGCATTTTATTTAATTTGCAAGAGTGCAAGACCTAGTGTGGATGTGTAAAACACCTCACAACACTAAATCAAGGCCTCATTAAGTCCAATTTATCATCAATTATTCCTAAATAAAGCAAGCAAAAAAGGATACTTTTTTTGTGTCCACATTTAATTAAATAAGATGACTTAGGAAATTAAATTAAATAGTTTGATTTATTTATTTTAATGACATGAAATTTTAGCGTTGAAGGGTGTGAATTAACTTGATTTGATGAATAAGGTTAATAGATGCAAATGATGCAATTAATTAATTAGTTAGGATAATTCAATTAATTAAGCAAAAAGAGGATGGGTTTTAAGAGGAAATGATGTTAGTATACCTGATTCGAGTGTATGATATTATTCTGGACATTTTTCAGTGTCTACACATGGAACAACCAGAAGTATTTCAATTATTAGACAAACTAGATAAGGTCTACAGATTGAACAAATCTTTATATGGATTGAAGCGAGCTCCCAGATCTTAGTATGCAAGGTTGGACAAGTATTTGATACAAAAAGGATTCAATAAAGGAACTGCAAATAGTAATCTTTACTTTAAAGTTGAGAAATATCAAATCTTTATTGTGGTTGTATATGTTGATGATATAATTTTTGGAAGCAATGAAGAGTTATGTGCAAGAATTTTAGAGAAGAAATGCAGAAAGAGTTTGAGATGTCTATGTTTGGGGAGATGAATTTCTTCCTTGGGCTACAAATCAATCAAACAAATAAAGGTATTTTCATTTTCACAATCAAAGTATGTCAAAGAAATGTTGAAGAACTTTGAAATGGAAGATTTTAAACCAACATGTACTCCTATGGTTACTAGTTGCAAGCTAAGAAAGAATGATGAATCTCCTAAGGCTAATTAGAGAAAGTATAGATCTATGATTGGTGGATTTCTATATCTAACTATTACCAGACTGGATATCATCCATGTGGTCTATCTTGTGGATAGGTTTCAAGAATATTCTAGAGAGTCACATGTTGCATTAGTGAAGAGGATATTCAGATACTTAAAGGGAACTCCAAATCATGACTTATGGTATCCAAAGGATACTAGCTTCACCTTAAGTGCTTACACAGATGCAGATTGAGATGGTTGTGCTGATGAAAGGAAATTGTATAAATGGTGATGAATTCTTTCTTGGATGTAGATTAGTATCATGGTTAAGCAAGAAACAATATTTGGTTTATTTATCTACTATAGAGGTTGAGTATAGTACATCAGTATCTTGCTACACATAGGTGTTGTGGATGAGACAAACATTGAATGATATTAAAGTAGTGTATGATGATCCTATTTCTATCTTTTGTGATAATACAAGTGAAATCAATATTTCAAAGATCCCAATGAATTGAAGCTTGAGTATGTTCCTACAAAGGATTAGATTGTTGATATATTCACTAAGTCTCTTCCTAAGGATACTTTTGAGTATCTCCAAGAGAAGTTAGGGGTCATTGCCCCTCCTTTGAAATAGATGCATAAGGAGATGCATCAGTCCAATTGATCAGTCAAGTGGATATCAAATAACTCTTAGGTTCTCCACTCTATAGGTTGAGCACCACTTCCTCTAAGCCTATCTTCTTCAATTAAATGTGTAATATTTTCATCTAAGATCATAATTCATTCATACTTGTTGATACCTCATATTATTTAAATTGTCTTAAATCATATTGGTTATATTTTCTTCTATAATTCAAACTCGGGTTACAAACCACTTTGGTTACTCTATGTTAGTGAGTTATATGTCTATTGAGCATCATATTTGCTCTATCCTATGTATTTCCTCAACTAAAACCTTCTTGTTGTTCTCTATAGAATCCTTTTATATCTTATCTATCATTTTTTTTTTAAAAGTCTATTTCTTGGGTTTATATAGCCCTTCATTAATCTTCTCAACAATGAGATCATCTTTTAGATTTATTCCAATCATATTTCAATAGTAGTGTAAATCTCTCTTATCTTCTTGCTATTTCCTTTTTCCAAAAAAATAAAATAAATTTTATCCATGATTAATCTATTTTTACGCATCCCAAGAATCAAACTAGTTTTTTCTTTTTTTTCATTATCCTTTTTGATCCCTCCCCATTCCATTATCACTTCAGGTTTCTAAACCTTGACCAAGAGTTAGCACCTAGTTTTTTCTACCACTGATCTTAATCACGACCATTAAAACTCCTTTCCTAGTAACATTTTTTACTACAAATTATTTTCATATTTCTATAGTTTCCACTTACACACCAATAAATAGGGGTACCAACTATGGAACCAAATATTGACAATAAAATTTAGGCCAAATTTTTGGATATTTGTGTTAGAGAAATTAACCCTAGGGTGATTCAATATGAGGGAAAATAAAATAGTAGGGTAGTTAACACATGCAGAATATAAATAAAATAAAATTTATTTATCCGTATTCAAATGAATAAATTTTCTCATATATTAGTATTATTTATTCCTTATATAATATAATTTTTGTACTACATGCATAGATAAAAACATCACATATTCTTGGGTTGTACTCCTATATTATATTCATTATGTATTCTCATAATTTTTTTGGTGCTTTGTTCTACTTAGATTAGTTTAATTCATTACTCTCTTCATATATATTTTCTCCTCTCATGTTTATATATATTTCACTCATATATATGCTCCATATGTATCTCATGTATCTTCCTCTTAATCAACCATGTCCTTATGCTCTTAGATCTCTCTTTTCTATTCCTTATATAGCCTCTTATTGCCCTTTCATCTTTTCTTTTCCTTATTAACTTTCATAAATACTCTTAATTATCCTTTTCCGGTGAATTCACCTTTTCCTTTATAAAATGTATCCTTCATATAGCTTATATAGGGATTTTAAGATGTGTTTAATGTTATTTAAGGATTATATCATCAATATGCATGTCTATAAATGAACTAAATGATATTTGTAAAGGTTTTGCAATGCCACATAACCTCCTATATATCTATACTCAATGTATAATACTCAATAGGTGGTATCACAAGGTCTTTAGTGTAGTGTGTGATATTACACAGTATTCTTCTATGCCTCTACTAAATGTTGAACTTTCTTGTGTATTATTAAAATATCTTTATAGCATACCTGATAATATCATATAATTTTATTATAAATTTATTTGCTACCACAAGTACTCACTAGCACCCTTAAAAATAATACACCCTAGATCAAACTTGTAAACCCTAAATATTATACCCTACATAATAAACTCAAAACTCTTTGAAACTCAAACCTTGGAAATTTTATACCTTGAAAATATCAAACCTCACATCCTATTTACCATAAAATTTCAACTATTTAAACCTTCAATTACTTAAATAGCCTAAATCTCAAACTCTAAACTTTGAGCTATGGAAATATTAAACCATATAATAATTCCCAACACTAGAAACCTAATGCCCTAAACCTTGAATTGCATGTCCTAAGACCTAATCCTCAAATTTTTACTAGAAATTTTTTCACTCCCAAGAGAAATAAAGAGAGAAAACATTAATCAAGTATAAATCCCACAATTTAACCCCTTTAAATCCTTAAAAAACAATTAATCCTTAATTACTAGGTAAATGTTGAACACTAAATCCTCCTTTAAAAAATTATACCTATAAACCTAAAATTTAAACCCTAATTTTACTATTTACTTCAAAAAAATACTTAAAACTAGAAACTATATACTATAAATAAAATAATTAAATATATATAACATAAACTCCAAACCTAATACCCTACATTATAAACTAAAAATACTTAAAAGATAAACCCAAGAAACTTTGAATAAGTCAAAAATCCCAAACCCCGCATCCTAAACCCTAAACCTTAAACCATTTAAACTTTTATTTCATTATAGTTCCAAATATCAAACCATAAACCTTAGACCATGTACATCCTAAACACTATAATAAAACCTTAACACTAGAATCCCTATATTATAGGCCTTAAACCATACAACTTATAGACTAAACCCAAAAATTTTAAACATAAAGTCTAAATCCAAAACTTTGCATCATCTCTCCATTTATTACCATCTCTAGAGGAAATAAATAGAGAAAACCAACCAAGAGGAAATAAATAGAGAAAACCAACCAAGTGAAAACTCTAGATACTAAAACCTCACATAAAAAGGTAAACTCCAAATGTTACACCACAAACCTAAAAAATCATTATCCACATATTTCCCCTAAATAAAAAGCCCTACATGCTAAACCCTACATCTTATAATATTAGCCTAAACCCACATTACCCCAAAACAAAGTTACCCTAAAATTGTAAACCTTGGATGCCTTGCTAAAACCTTGAAACCTCAAAATCCAACCCCTAAATTCAAATCTAAAACTTGAAATCTTGAACCCCAAAGCATAAACCAATGTATATTCTATACCCTTTACCCAAAATTCCAAACCATATAAACCCCAAACCTTGCATTTTAGAAACCTTAAACTATTACTATATCCTTATGTCTCCTAGAAGTGTCCCTTATTACGAGCGAACTCGTTATTCTTTCCTTTCATATACATATATCTTTAGTTCATAAGCCAAACTACCAATAGAGAATAATGGTACTAAGACACATGGTATCGATAATCCTTGTGTCCATTTAAGGCCTATGTATTAGAGTTTACACCTTGACTTAATTAGAAATTTTATGGATAATATAGCTATATAAAAAATGATATAAAATAGGAAGAAGAAAGAGGCTAGATGAGAAATCACCCAAATTCTAGTCTTTTAGAAGAGACTAATTTTGAACAAGCAAAAATAAATGTGGAAAAAAAAAATATTGATTTATACATCTCTGAAATATATCTCTAAGGCATCACTTCCTAAGATATGAGAGGGTCATCTTACTAAACTTTGTGTTTCATACACTATAGGGGGCTTAAGAAGAGGGTAAATTTAAGAATTCAAATCACAGGGGGCTTAAGAAGAGGGTAAATTTAATTATTAAAATCACAGGGGGCTTAAGAAGAGGGGAAATTTAAGAATTAAAATCACATGTATCAATGAATAAGGCATATTAGTATATATCTAGAAAAACACATATAAAACAGTAAAAATAAACACTACATTTTTATATAATTTAATAAGAATTTTTAAAAATTCTATGTACCAAAGTATTTCCATAAAAAATTAAAGTCCATAATCTCATAATTATCACTCCTAGAGTATTACTATTTCTCACAACACTTGTATTTATAATTTTATTTCGTTTATTATAAAAATACTCTCCAAAGTTTGTAAATAAATATTTTTATAAAACAAGTATTTTGGGCCAATCAACATTTTGATTGAAATATAATTCTAGTTGAATTTTTTTATCAATAAAATTTTGACTGGAATAAATTTTTCCAAAACGATCTTACAGAAGTAGACATGAAATTTTTACCTCTTTGGTTTTACAAACTTTTAGAAACCCTAATTTCAAGCTACCTTTTCTTGGATCATAGAAATATTTGAAAAAACTAAAAATACAGTTTGGTAGATCTTTTAACTTAAAATGTCAAAATATATATTTTCATATTTTAAATAATTTTAATATTTAAAAAAAAAATCACAAATAGATCATTATAGTCAATCATAGATTTGATTTAAATTTTTTTTTAAATACCAAAATTCACTTGAAAACTAAAGAAAAATATGATACACTAGAGGAGAGAAGAGAATTCTTGCCAAAATGGTATAAATTTTATATATTTATGATAAAAAATTAGGCCCATTAAAACTATTACTTTTTTAGTAGACTAACTTTAAACATTTATGAAAAAGTATTTATAAAAATAATTATTCTTGTATGCATAAAAATTCAAGTTAACTAAATTAAAAAATACAGAAAAAAAATGAAATCTAAAATTAAAAAGTGAAGGTCCCTTATCCTTAATTTTTGAATTTTTCATCAATTAAATTATGTTATCAATTTTATTATAAAATATTATATCCAAATAATTTTAAAAATATATAGACATAAGCTACACTAATTTTTTACATTTTATTAGTTTACATTATTTTAAAATTTAAAACATAAATGTAACTCAAGCACACTTCAAGTGAAAATTTTGGACTTGTTTTCTACATTTCTACTAAAAAATGTGGCATGGTATTGAAATTTCACTCAATGGTCCTTGCATTAAATAATTATGAAACATGGTTAATTTGCATTGACTATTGTGCACTTAACAAGATCATGGTGAAGAATTAATATCCCCATCCATGATCAAATAACCTCTTAGAATAGATTTTTGGTGCAAAAATAATCATGAAGATTGATCTTAAGAACTTAATTCATCCTAAATATGTGAGGAAAACAACATTCAAAACCAAGAAGAGACTGTACAAATGGATATAAATCCCTTTGACCTAACTAATTCTCTAGCAACATTCATGTGCTTGATGAATGACATCATGTGATCATTCACCAACTCTATCATCATCTACTTGGATGACATCCTCATCTTTAGCAAGGCTTAGGATGAGCATAACTCACATGTCGTGAACACTTTGTGCCAACATAAGTTGCAAGCCAACTTCAACAATTTTATTTTTGACACATTTGATTTATAGGATTCATCATCGATTATGTGGGCATCCATGTAGATTAAGATAAAATAAAGATGATTTCATATTGGCTAAATTTTTGCAACGTCACCAATTATTTAGTTTATTTAGACTTTCTAGCTTACATTGAAGATTTTTCTTTAAATTCTCACACAGATCACTTGGTTACTTAGTCAAGTCATTGTTTCAAGGTGGAACTAATCATAACCCCTACATAATAGCATGCTTTTTGATAATATCAAGTAGTGTCTCTATGTAGCACATATTCTAAAAATGGCTAGCATTATGCACCCTTTAAGATTTATATTGATGAGCCTTAATATCACTTACATTACTCACTTAGCATGGGCATTTGATTTCCTACCTTTTAGAGACATTTACCAACAAGTTTTAATGATACATCACCTTATATTTATATATACATACACACATACACACACATATCTATGTATATAGATGTATGTATGTATGTATATATGTATATTTATGTACATGTATACACCTATATAAGTATATATATGTAAATATATGTGTGTATGTATATATGTGTATGTATGTATTTATTTATGTATGTATCTATTTATGTATGCATATGTCATTATTCAAGCTATCAATTAGTGGAAACATTATATTTTAGGTAAGAAGACAATTATTCATTCAATTATAAGCCATTTATTTAATGCACATAGAAAGCAAGATGGAGAATGAGTACCACATGTTCAGTGAATGACATATTTTTAATAAATTTGTATGGTGATCAAGCATAAGTAGAGGAAATATAATAAGAAAATGTGTACTTATATTACCTCAAAAAATAATTGATTCATACACTCATCATGGTGTTGGATTTGTATGGCCACAACACTAATTTAGAGAACCTCTACTCAACAAATGAGGATTTTGAGTATATCTAGGCTAACCTTGTACAAATTAAATAGGTATTACATTTTATTTGAGTGAAAGAATTATGTATAATATTGAACATCTTTGTGTTCAAGAAGGTACACATATCCAATGACTCATCTAAGAGGTATACAACACAAAGATTCCTAGAAACTTTAACATCACCAAGACACTAGTAGTGCTACAAAAATATTTTTAATGGCCTCACATGCATGTAGGCAATAAACACCACATCATTTTTTCCATTCCGTGTTGCATTGCTAATCATATAAATAGAAACCTAGGATTTACACATCTCATGAAATTCAAAAAAGACCCTCATATTTTATCAAAATGGATTTTAAAAGTGAACTCCCTATGACAAAGAATCAAAATAATTAAGTATTTTTTGTAATGGAAAAGTTTTTAAAGATAATCATCATGGTTTCTTGTAAGAAAACATCATAGAACAGAAAATCATGCATGAATGTATTTTATGCTACCTATATTTATTGTGTCTAAATGTAATCCAAGGTGAATATCAACATAATTTTGTAATCTTGTGTGATAGATTGGATATAGAATTGGATTTGTACATATCTTTTCACACACACACACACACACACACACACACACACACACACACACACACACACACAATATATATATATATATATATATATATATATATATATATATATATATATATATATATATATATATATATATATATTCTTAGAAGGGTGTGATGAATCATGCACTTTTTCACCTATGATGCATCTACAATCATGAACATCGTTCTTATAGAAAAAATTATATATTTTATAGAGAATATTCCTTTCCAAATATCTCTCGAGTTTCAAATTGTAGCACCTCTTGACAAATAATATTATGCATCACCAAATTTGGAGTTGCACACACAAGAACACAAAGTAGATAAAGTATAAGTTATTTATATCACATTAATATATTCATCAATAGCCTCAACAACTTATCTCATAACAGTAGTATAAATACAAGGAGAACTATGATGCTCATTATACACCTAACTCTTTCAAGGTCAATAAAAATTATTATTGCATAGTTAAAAGGAATGCTTCAAGGGAAAAGATTAAAAGATGAAGCCTCTAATTAATATGGTCCGTAAACAATTTTTGTGTGTAGTTGGTTTGAATATAAACTTAGTCTTCATCTCCTCTGATACTTGTGATTGCATCCAATATTCAATGTGGAACTCCTCAAGTTATATTTTCCTCTTCTTGAGTAACCATCAACTTAACATCCTTTCAACTTGGATCTAGAGAATTTGCACCTGTTTGAGTGGAAAATGAGACTATTCAAACTATCACAACATGCACTTGTCAAGGTTCACATAATATATCTAGAGTACCCAAGGTATATTATGTAGATCAAAATGTATGTTTAGTTACCACAAATAATTGAAGATACAATAAGGGAAATTGCTAAATTCAAGAAAAGGAAAATGATAAAAGTATAACCACATGAGCCTTTGGTGACATTTCATTTCTGTGATAGTCCTTGGAACTCACATACTCTCCTCAATATCATGTAGGCCTTGCACACAACACATAGTTTCATCATGCATCATTGTGTATGACTACACGTTGTTAATTGCATGCAACCACACATTATCACACATAGGTGTTGTTTCATCTCACACTACAATGCATGCCTACACATAACCTCACACATGCACTTGGCTATAGTAGTATATTTTTTTACATCTCAACTTATTCAGTTTCAAAATAAAATGTTAAACGTTAGGAATATCAACTAATAATACTTGGAAGATTAGTGATTATGGACATAAACTATTACATATTTCTATTCTTGTTTGTAATTTAATTTAAAATATAAATATTTGTTCATCTCTTCACATTCAAAGAGGATAGATAATTGAATAGTTGTATGCAAAATAGTTTGATGTGTTGAACCACTTCGAATGTATCTATTGATGAGACCATAAATTATCTCATATTTTATCAAAGAAAATCATCTATTTCTTCTTAATGCGTTAATGTTAAAGTGGATTTGAGTGATGATTGAAAGTTCTTTAAAATGTTTAAAGTAGAATATAAAGTAAATGTTTGATTTATTTTTAGTAATTAAATGTGATCCAAATTGCCTCTAATATGTCTCCATGAAGTGTTTAAAATGATATAATGCAGATAAATGAGTTATTAAATAACTCATGGGAAGAAGAAGCTTCATAGACACTTGCAGCAGAGAGCTCCAGACACTTGAAGCAGCTAACTCCTGAAAGAACTTTAGAAGGCTTTGAAGAAGTAATGAGAAGATAGAGAAGACTCCCAGCACACTCCTACATTCATGCAAAATTATGGAGCATCAATCATTCCAATATTAATGGGATGAGTATTTGTTTCATGTTGAGTTCAAAGATCTCTCACAGTTATTACATTTCATGATTCCTTCTTCCACCAAAGATAACTCAAGCTACCACATCAATCAAGTGTTGTTGCATGATTATAGCATGTTATTCATGTTAATAATCAATGATTTTGGAAAGAAAAGTGAAGAATAATTTCTTCATTCACATGGAGAACTGAAGACTTCATAAAAATCAGGCATTCAGAAATAGTCAAAAATGCAGTCTCAGTAAAACAACGATATCTCCCTCGTTTCTCAATGAAATTTGAAAATTCAAAATGATCTAGAAACTAGATTTGAAGATCTAAAAAATATTTTGATAACTTGGCTTGATTTGTAGCAATGAAGGAGCAGTACTCGTCATAAAATTACTGAGACAAAAGTGGCGTGATGGAGGACAGCAACTTCAAGTTTCTTAAAGTTTTATAAAACGACCCCTCAAAGATAGGATCTTGGATCCACATTCTTAGTGGATTGATATAGAATATGAATTATATAAATACAATTTAATCATTTGATCAAAGGAGGGGATTAGAAAGGTTTGTTTCAGCCTGAGGAAATAGGATAGATCTAGTTTCATTTACCAGCAATGTAATTCCAAATTTATAGATTAAAATTGAATCCAAGAAAGCTTTTCATTTCCAACAAGTGTGAAGTAGTTTAGTCTTTTCAATTCATGCAAGTGTTCCTTAGATTAGTTCTCTTTCATGCAAATTTCCTTCCATGCAAATAGGATTTATTTCATGCAAGTAGAATAGACTGTAGAATAGATTGTCAAACAAGTTTTCTACTTTCTCTCTTGCATACAGCCATGGACACCGCCTTGGGTTGATAAATTAAATGATGAGGATTACAATGACCCCATCATCTATTATGCCCTATTAATATCTAATTCTAAATGTAAGTAAGATACATATTTTTTGAAGTCTTCCTCTACATATCTTGATTTTTTATTTTACTAATCTCTTCTTTTCTTTCACCTAATCTATAAATCTATCTTTCTTGAGATCAGTTTATACCTAAACCACTATGGATATAAATCAATTATAGTTACCATAGCTTTCACCACACCATATCCCACGATATTTGACCATAAAGGATTAGATTGTGTAGCAAAAAATAGTCTACTAAATTAAAATTATCTTAACACACCCAAAAATGAGCCCTTTCACATGATTAATTGTTATCTTATTGGACCATGTGCCAATTAAGTCAAATTAATGACTAGTTTCATATGTTGGACATCCGCGAGCATATTTGAAGCCATTAATTAATTAATTTAAAAATCACACAAATAAAATAAAGATTTAAGGGTAATCATAGCTACACTTTTATATCATCATACTAGTCCATTGTTTACATCAAATTTTACATTTGGTTAACATGCTTGTCTTGTTTGTAAAACTTCTTTCTCTACTAGGGGTTTAGTTACCAAAAATACAAGCCAAGGACCTTTCTTCATCCTAGAGTATCTCACATTATACTTCTAAACATGACCAAACTCAACAAGATAGTTATTGAAGAGAAGGCGAAAGATTTTCTAAATATTGCACCATAGAGGACTATTTTGCACCATCTAGACTAGACCATGTTGCATGGCCTAATCCACAGTAGTAGAAATCACTGCACATGATCGTCACAACTTCATAATTACAAATTCACATCCAAATTTCAATTATTGCTCTTCTTTAATAATATTTCTATGAGTCAATAATAAACAATAGTTGATCTTCCAACAAGTCAAATCAATTAAACATTTAATCTTACTCTAATTATCACAATTATTCTAGTCATTATAAATCTAATTTATTATTGAATTTTATCAATTAATTAAATTTATATTAACATAGGAGAAGAGGAAGAAGTATTTATTTATCTTTGGGACTTATTTTATTATAATTAAAAAGAGGAAAATACATTTAGGTGATGTAAAAATATATTTACACATTCAAATGAAGTGCATGTCTTTGACTCAAAGTATAATCTGAGTATAGATATATGTGATTTTTCTTCTTTGTCAATTGAGATAAAATATCTCGTATTATCTCTTATTGTATTGGGAGTCTTGCATTTAATAAGAGTTAATTATTGATGGGCGAATCATTCAACTTCGTCCTGAACAGACAAAAAATATCTTCTAACTATATGCTTTTATTTATGATATGAAATTTAAATACCTTTAAATAATTTAATGAAAGCATCCATGCTTATTATTAATATTTATTAAAAAAAATAGTTTAACTGTTTACTGAAAGAAGGGTAAAAATTTATTCAATCCAAAATAGAGCAATACAAAGAAAAGATTGTCCACTAATTGATCCAACTTTTGTGACAAACAAGACAAGATTATCCATTTACATTTAACTTCAAAACTTTACATTGTTCTACTTCAAAACTGTACATTGTTCTACTTCTTCTGTTCCTAAACAAATTATTTAACATTTCCAAGCCCTGGCTGATTGAGGGTAGAGGAATGCATGATCTTATGTTCATTCCATGTGCCTAATATTTTTTGTTTTCCTTTTTCTTCCCTCAAAAAATGGGAATACCATTCTCGCATATCAAGCGAAAAGCTTGTTCAATGTTTGAAGCATTCAACAAGATGGTATATAAGTGAATGCTTTTACTGGACTATGTACAAAACTGCCAAAAACAGTTCCTTTTAAAAAGCAAAAATAACATCATAAATCAAAACCAACACTTTTGTACAGTTCTTTTCCAAAAGCAGGCATAATATCATAATTCAATACTACCTGTGTTGTTAACTGTGTTGTCCTCAGAGTTTAGGACAGAGACTTTATTATAGTAGAGAACTCCAGAAGCTACCGTAAGCAATGCTACAAATGCTCCTCCTGCAAACATCCCAGGAGTCACACCATAACAATAATATACCTCCTTACTATTAAGGATAGCTCCAGATAAGTACAAGATACTTGCAATCACAAAGAAAACCCTGCACAAATGCCCAATAATCACAGTTAGCATTCTTGCAATGAACTTCATTTGGGTCTGAACAATTTCTTTTGCCTTCGTTGAATCAATAGATTGTGATTGTCTCAGAGAATGTAGACTGATTGGAGAGGATGGTGGTCTGTTATGCAATCCACCAAGGTAACAGTACGAGAGTCCATCTCTTAGTGATTTTAAGAAAATGGACTCTCAATATAGTAAGATTTTTGGATTTTGACTCTCTAACATTTTTAACATCAGCGTTTCGGAACATACTTCATGATCATTCTCTTTTCTGATTCTAATTCATTCTGACGATAAATCATGGAATATGATCCGAAATGTTGATGTTAAAAGTTATTACAGTCAAAATCCAAAATTCTTACTATATTGATATCATGAACAGTAAAAATTTCATGGTTTTAAAATAGACTGCAACTATTGAATCATATAAAGATGCAGACATCTATATAACTCAGCTGCATTCATTAAAAAAGTGAGTAGGGGAGAGGGGCCTATAGTGGAGCACCCTAACTTCGCGTTTCTCAAAATCCTACGTGGAAATTTCAAATCACTCCCAATTATGTACAACAGTTTATTTGGCAACTCATGTGCTTCTATATTTCGTTTTAGGGCCGCATCATCAAATATGGTGCCACATCAGCATGCTTTTTGTTGATGTATCCAAAAAGGCCCAAAAAAAAGTGAGACCAATAGTGGTGCACTAAGTCATGTTTTATTGGTGCGCTGATGTGACATCACATGATTTGTCACTTTGCGTACTTTATGGATAAAAAGTGTTTTGCAATTGACTATTAAAATGCTCCACTATGAGGCCCACTAAGAACCACTTCTATCCCCACTATTAGACCTTGCTTCGTGGACCCCTCTCCCCTATTATCTACATATAAAGATAAAACAAAATCTATATACCATCAAAGAACAAGGTAAACCATAGCTAGGACTCGGTTATTATTCTTGCCAATGGGAACACAGCATATCCAACCGCCTGCAACATTTATGATGATTTGAGCCAAGACAAGCATTAGTATAGCCATTGCTCCAATTTGTGCGACTCGTCTGTTCTGCTGCCAATTGTAACAACCATTGTCCTTTATAGTAACGTCATTATTCTGCAGGCTCATATTAAATTTCCTCAAATTAGACCAATATACCATACTGTAAATCATGAAAATTTGTTTTCCTCTAGTTTTTAACACAGGAAAATATGATTTCAGCAATAACAACTTACTGCCATGTACTGCCTGATTTCTGCAACGATGGCCATAATAACAGAGATGACTCCTAACAATACTACCAAACCGGATATTGCTTTCTGCATTTTCTTCATCTTGGCTACTGTCTTCAATCTTTCTAATACAACCAATCTTGCAAGCTTCTGATACTTGGAAACTATAATACACTCCAAAATTCCCTTGCACACATTTATACAATTTCCAAAGGAAAAACAACAAACATTACAGACAAATGAAAAGTACGCATATTACAGCCGAACAATTACAATGATTAGGTTGCCCCATTAGATAGAAGAACTCTATAGTTTTTTCTCAATCTTGTTATTCATTTATATTATAATTTTCTATGTTTTGCACTGCAATATCCAATCATTTTTTAAAATACTTGAAAATAATCCTTGGCATCATCGAGTTTGTCGATGATAATGAGCTTTAGTCCTATACATTTAGGAAGGCATAGGTGGGATCGACCTGGTATTGTATTTTCTTCAATATTTTTTTATATTGACTTACCATATGCTCATTCCACCATGGGCTTAAGAAGTCAACACACTAAAAAAAAATCCCAAAGACTGGATATATTCCATACGTTTGAGGAACAGGCAAAAAGGCTTATTGGTTTGAACTTGCTTGGTTGCTTCTTCCTCCTCCATTCTTGGATTTTTAGAGCTTAAATAATTTGCATTGTCAATCCTTATTGGTTTGAACATGTTTCTTGGTTGCTTCTTCCAAGTCAATAAATTACATTGTAAATCTTTATTGATTTGAACATGCTGCTGCTGTTTTTTTTTTTTATTCTTGTATTTGTATTGTATTTGTATAGTTTATTAAGTTGAATGATCTATAATATTTATTGTGAATCTTTATTGGTTTGAACATGCTTGCTTCTTTTTTATTCTTGTATTTTTATACTTAAGTTGAATGATAATGTTTTTAAAATTGAATTGGTTTATAGAAGTTTTCAATTGTATTATTAGTCTTTATAATATGACAAGAATTTATATTTTCTAGATTATTGATATTAGTTTTGTTTCATAAATTATGTTCGATAAAATATCAAATTAGTTTTTAATGTTATTTAATTTGTTGGATTGTATTTTATATTTCTAGATTAAGTCTAATTTTTTTATTAGTCTCTATTTTATTTTTTTAGCTATAAAAAATATTTGCATTTGAGACTATATGGAAAAAACCTAATCAATAGGAAGAAGGGCGAGATGACAATTAAGCTATTTTTTTAATGTTTGTTGCTCACATGTCAATAATGTAGATCTTTTTGTATCTTATTTGTACCAAAATTAAAAAACCTCTACTTTTTGATATGTAGATTTTTATTGTTTTCATGCAAAAATAGGTGATAAATAAAAATTAAAGTAGAAATTTTTGAAAGCTCACACATCGTAGTCAACACCACTTATCTATCTACTTGTGAATTGTCTCTAGATATGTGTATATGTCTACATTGTGCATTCTTTATCCTTTTGTGTTGTATGGATTGGATATATAAACAAACTTTTGATTGTGCTTTGTCAATCGGTGTGCCTACCTTCTTTGAGAGAAGGAAAAAAAAATCTTATTTTTACTCTTGAGAATAATGGTAACAAGATTAATAAATTTAATGTATAGTTTCTCACAAGGCTCTTATCACTAGTACACAAACAACAATATATGACTAAATAAACTACTAAAAATTGCATATATGTGATTAATTTTGGTCACGTGACCATTAGTAGTTTATTGCCGGTCATTTATAACGCGACCAAATTTATGATTAAACTATTTTAGTCATTGATTTAGTCATTGATTTGGTCATTTATTTAGTCATTTATTTAGTCATATATTTTAGTCATTAAGTTTAGTCACGTGACTATTTTAGTGGTTTATTTGTAGTCATTTATAACACCACCAAATTTATGACTAAACTATTTTAGTCATTCATTTAATCATTGATTTGGTTATTGATTTAGTCGTTAATTTAGTCATTTATTTAGTCATGGTAGTGATTTGTTCAGTCATATATTTAGTCATTAATTTAGTCATATATTTAGTCATTAATTTAGTCATTGATTGTTGTTAACTGGTCATTTATTTAGTCATGGTAGTCATTTATTTAGTCATTACTTTAGTCATATTTAGTCATTAATTTAGTCATGTATTTAATCATGTAAGTCATTACTTTAGTCATATATTTAGTCATTACAAATCAAATCTAACTTAATTAATCCTCGCAAATTAATGCATATAAACTTCAAGTATCATAGGTATTCAAATGTTGAAGAAGCACCATGAAATGACGACTAAAATTCTTGAACAAATATGATTGATAAAACATAAACACAAACAACACAGTATTTATGAGTGGAGAAAAAACCACTCTAAAAATTTGCTTTATTAAGCCTCATTGGAAAATCAAAATCTCATTGGTTACATTCAATGTCTGGTGATACTGTCACGCCGCATAACCCCAAAGGAACAAAAACAATGGAACAATTTTTTTTTTAAAAAAAAAAAACTGCAAACCAAAGGCGCCCTCGAGTGAGGTATTAGGATCCCCGCGCTGCCCCACCCTTGGTACACTGTCTGTGCAGTGTTGGCTTAACTCGAGCCGGTGGTGGCTGCGGCAGACTGGCCCGTGGTGGTACGACCACCCAGCCCCAATCAAAATCAAAGTTTTAAATTAAAAATTTATTCTTTTATTTTTATTCTATTATTTTTAAATATCAAAACATAGACGCCTACAGCATCCGCCCAGGTATAATGAAATTATATTTTATTAATTTTCGGATCACACGAAATCAGAGGAGAAGTTATGAAAATAACACACAAAGGAATATATATAAATATATTCTATTCATTATCCTTATATACGAAATCCGTACTATAAATAAATGAATTTATTTTTTTGTACATAAAACGAAATCACACAGATAATTATATATATATATAAATTTAATTTACACAACCAGGTTTATATACATATATGTATATACATAGTGATCCACATAGATTATATACATAAATTGTTTACCTAATAAATAGATCTGGCATACAAATTTAAATAATAATAAAAGAATTTTCTTTTCAAAGTAAACTTCAACATAACAGAAATTGATTTTCTTTCTAATCCATAATTTTTATTTTTTTTTATTTTTATTTTTTTGAACTAATTTTATTGAATAAATTTCGAAGGGTTTTAAAATTAAATAAACAATTTGTTCAGTATGATACACAAAGGAATTTGGGCATGAATTTTCAGCATAGTACTAAAATAATTTTTTTACTAACCCAGTAGATCTCACATGCAAATTTAATCTTCAACCAACATGATTTTACTAACACTCCCTACTGCAGATTCAAGGGTTTCATAGCGATAGATTTTCAAATCACATAACATCATTAAATAAATTTTTGAGGACATAACAACCGGATTTGCTACAGACAATGAAATATTTATGACTTAAAAGAAGAATACCTGGATTCCCTTGGTCTGAAGAAAAATCCCTTGTGGAGCCTTCTTTCGAATTCCTCCTGCAGCTCCTTCTCGATCCCTCCTGCAACTCCCCTCTCCAATCTACCTATTTTCCAATCAATTATATTCTCTGAAGTTCTTACCCAAATTTCTTATCTTTTCTTTTTATTTTTATTTTTCCTTTTCAAATCCCAGAACAACAGAGTAGCAGTTCTGTGTGTGAGAATAATCTTTTCATAAAAAAAATAATAAAACAAAATAAAACTCAATAAAGCTTCCATGCTTTCTTTTCTCAAAAAAAGCCTGCTTCCTATTGGTCCTTTTCAGCTTTTAAAAGCACAAAATTTATCTACAGTTTTTATTTAATAAAATTTATTTAAACAAGATATTATCTATGCTAATTTAATATTAATAAAAGATATTATTCAATTATCTTCAACAATATTTATTTAATTTAATTATAATCAACAATATTAATTTAAAATAATTATTTACTCTTATAATAAATTAAATCACTTTTTAATTTATAATATATTTAAATTTAACCATTTAACTAACACACAATTAAATCAAACAACTAAACAACCTTAATCCATTATCTTATAAAACAAGGTAAATTAAATAAACATGAACCATAAATCACTGAATACTTCAACAAAACAAATTACACAAACAACGAAAACGAAAACCACAGTCATAACGTGACTCACAACAGACGACGACTTGGGACGGGGACGCTTCCAAACCTACTCCCTTTTTCAACATTTTTACCCGTTGGGCTAGTTTATTGCTCGCCCTGTCCTGCCGAAGCAGGTGGAATCGAGACTTATTCCTGCAATCCTGCATCCAAGCAAACGTCAAACAGCACATGTATACATATATATATAACTCAACATCCTATCGTGAGAAGGAATCGCAGTGTAGCAGGGCACTCATGAACGAGTGATGCTACCCTGTCCTCTCACCTAATCTACTCTAACAATTACAATGTCAATAGTAACTAACATTTCTAATCCAAATAGATCATAAGATAACATTATACTAAACTACTGCATCATACTAATTACTAAACATTTGCATTATAAAGTAACACATAATTCTAATCATATGATCATAGAATTATCACATTGACATATAAAACATTCGAGAGAAAACATTGCATAGTAAAATAATCCAAACTCTACATATAGAGTATCATAATAATAATATCAATTGTAGCAATCAATTAAACTACACAACCACACACACCAAAATGATGAATCCATCACCAACACAATCCAGTATCACACTAACAAATAAAAGCAAACAATAGTAGTAAATAGTATCAAAAACATGGGGGTATTACATCCTCCCCCCCTAGAATATGGCTTACTCCTGGAAGCCAGTAACTAAACAAACAGATAATCCTCACAAAAATGGAATGCATTATCCCATGACACCAAAGTTTCATCACTTGGGTCCCACAGAACCCGCAAACACATGATAAGCTCTACTCGCATCACCAATTGTCGGCTCAGAAGCGACTGGTGCCTGACTAAAACCTGTAGTGTTCCCTTGAGGGCACTTCCTCGCAATATGACCCTGTTGCCCACAAGAGAAGCAACCTGTACTCCACCCAAAGCCTCTGACTCCAACTGGTGCACTCGATTGTTGAAAGTTGTCTCGTGCCGGTGCTGACTGTATACTCTGTGCCGGCTGCACCAAACGATCAGGCCTATTACGTTGCCAACTCCGAAACTTCCTATTCTGCGATCTATTTCCCTGACGAAACGGAGAGCGTTGTTGTTGCTCACCCTTAGAGGTTTCCTGATGACCTTTAGAGGACCCTGCAGCCAAGACTGGACCTCCATGAGAGAAACAACCTCTGAAACTGGTGTACTACCCATTTGACCTCCTATATGTCCTCCTAGTGCCATAGCTAGATTTTCTTCAACCAACCGAGCCTTCTCGACCGCTACTTCCATTGTCTTCGGCTGGAAGACTCTCACACCACCACTAATTTGGGCATTTAAGCCTCGAACAAAATGTTGTACTAACATCCCTTCATCGTGACTGATGCCTGCATACTGCTTCAACTCATAGAAGTGTCGCTCATACTGCTCTACTGACATCGACAACTGCCTAAGGTCATGGAACTCATCAGCCCTGCGTTGCCTCCAATGATCTGAGAGGAAGCGAGCCCTGAACCTGTCTAGAAACAACTCCCATGTGACCATACCAATATCAAGATGTAACTTTTGTTCCTCAAGATGCCACCAAGTAGATGCAAAACCTCGTAAGTGCATAACTGCACACCGAGCCTTGGTATTGCTACCATAGGGGTGCATTGCAAAGCATCGCTCTAAGTCAATTAGCCACGTCTCAGCCTCCAAACCTCCTCCAGAACCATCAAAAGTAGGAGGGTGTGCTCGCATTAGATCTCTCATATGGCCTGCTATGACTGCATCCTGAACCACTTCTGTATCCCTGTGCCTCGGTGATCTCTCCCTCTCTCTCTCAACCTGTTGCACCTCATCCTGCCTAGGTCCCAAACGACCAAGAATCTCTCCAAGAATGTGTTGCAATTGTCCATCCAAACTAGGTTGTCCCTGATTTTGTCCACCACCTGATGCATTGCGCTGAGGACTTAGTCGTTCCTCGTGCATTGAACCATGAATGCTTGGCGGTGACGGACTTTGGCGGTTGACTCTATGACCACCACCTCGGCCTCTTCTTTGGCCACGACCTCTACCTCGAGGCATGATCCTGCACAACGATTAAAGTTATGTAAGATCAAGAGTTACGCAAAGGTTGCATAACGGACACAACTACCCAGAGGACCTAGCGTTAGCAACCTTGGCTCTGATACCAAGCTGTCACGCCCCGCCGTGCGAACCCCAAAGGAACAAAAACAATGGAACAATTTTTTTTTAAAAAGCTGGTACAACAAAGGCACCGGCGACCCTCGAGATGCTAGCGAGGAGGGGCTGGCACATCTGCCCGATCCCCGACTGCTTCGGCGCTTAGCTGGCGGTCTTGCTTGGCCCGATGGTAGGCTGGCGATACGATATTGGCTCTGGCGATGGTGAAATTGACCACCGACCCCAATCAAAATCAAAGTTTTTAAATTAAAAATTTATTCTTTTATTTTTTTATTCTATTATTTACTAAATATCAAAACATGAGCCTTTCTGACATCGCCAATTATAATGAAATTATATTTTATTAATTTTAGGATCTGCAATGGAGAAGTTATGAAAATAACTTACACAAAGGAATATATATAAATATATTCTATTCATTATCATATATCACGAAATCCATTGCTATAAATAAATGAATTTATTTTTTGTACATAAAAAGCGAAATCACCACCAGATAATTATATATATATATAAATTTAATTTACACAACCAGTTTATATACATATATGTATATACATAGTGATCATGATTATATACATAAATTGTTTACTTTTAATAAATAGATCTGGCATACAAATTTAAATAATAATAAAAGAATTTTCTTTTCAAAGTAAACTTCAACATAACAGAAATTGATTTTCTTTCTAATCCATAATTTTTATTTTTATTATTATTATTTTTTTGAACTAATTTTATTGAATAAATTTCGAAGGGTTTTAAAATTAAATAAACAATTTGTTCAGTATGATACACAAAGGAATTTGGGCATGAATTTTCAGCATAGTAACAAAATAATTTTTACTAACCCAAGTAGATCTCACATGCAAATTTAATCTTCAACCAACATGATTTTACTAACACTCCCTACTGCAGATTCAAGGGTTTCATAGCGATAGATTTTCAAATCACATAACATCATTAAATAAATTTTTGAGGACATAACAACCGGATTTGCTACAGACAATGAAATATTTATGACTTAAAAGAAGAATACCTGGATTCCCTTGGTCTGAAGAAAAATCCCTTGTGGAGCCTTCTTTCGAATTCCTCCTGCAGCTCCTTCTCGATCCCTCCTGCAACTCCCCTCTCCAATCTACCTATTTTCCAATCAATTATATTCTCTGAAGTTCTTACCCAAATTTCTTATCTTTTCTTTTTATTTTTATTTTTCCTTTTCAAATCCCAGAACAACAGAGTAGCAGTTCTGTGTGTGAGAATAATCTTTTCATAAAAAAAATAATAAAACAAAATAAAACTCAATAAAGCTTCCATGCTTTCTTTTCTCAAAAAAAGCCTGCTTCCTATTGGTCCTTTTCAGCTTTTAAAAGCACAAAATTTATCTACAGTTTTTATTTAATAAAATTTATTTAAACAAGATATTATCTATGCTAATTTAATATTAATAAAAGATATTATTCAATTATCTTCAACAATATTTATTTAATTTAATTATAATCAACAATATTAATTTAAAATAATTATTTACTCTTATAATAAATTAAATCACTTTTTAATTTATAATATATTTAAATTTAACCATTTAACTAACACACAATTAAATCAAACAACTAAACAACCTTAATCCATTATCTTATAAAACAAGGTAAATTAAATAAACATGAACCATAAATCACTGAATACTTCAACAAAACAAATTACACAAACAACGAAAACGAAAACCACAGTCATAACGTGACTCACAACAGACGACGACTTGGGACGGGGACGCTTCCAAACCTACTCCCTTTTTCAACATTTTTTACCGTTGGGCTAGTTTATTGCTCGCCCTGTCCTGCCGAAGCAGGTGGAATCGAGACTTATTCCTGCAATCCTGCATCCAAGCAAACGTCAAACAGCACATGTATACATATATATATACTCAACATCCTACCGTGAGAAGGAATCGCAGTGTAGCAGGGCACTCATGAACGAGTGATGCTACCTGTCCTCTCACCTAATCTACTCTAACAATTACAATGTCAATAGTAACTAACATTTCTAATCCAAATAGATCATAAGATAACATTATACTAAACTACTGCATCATACTAATTACTAAACATTTGCATTATAAAGTAACACATAATTCTAATCATATGATCATAGAATTATCACATTGACATATAAAACATTCGAGAGAAAACATTGCATAGTAAAATAATCCAAACTCTACATATAGAGTATCATAATAATAATATCAATTGTAGCAATCAATTAAACTACACAACCACACACACCAAAACGATGAATCCATCACCAACACAATCCAGTATCACACTAACAAATAAAAGCAAACAATAGTAGTAAATAGTATCAAAAACATGGGGGTATTACACACTGTACAACTTACTGACACTATATAAACAAAATACTCTTATTTTTATAGACTTATATTGTTTTCCCCTTCCTTAATTGCAGTCCTTTTGGAAGGGCAACGACTTCCTATAGGGGCTTGACCCATTTAATCCCCTTGCAAACCCACAACTTTCCTACAGCTATTGGTTTCGGCTCCTCCAAACTCTTCCTCGCTGGTATTCACCTTTTACTTCTCCAATTTGGAGCTACAACCTGAAATAAGGTTTCGAAATTAGTACGTCAAAAACATATTTGGAAGTATATTTTTATCAGATATTGTAGTTGCAAGTTCTACTAATTATAATAAGATAAATAGTTTTACCTTTTTGCATCAACTAATGCAATTTTGATAACTTTTAGAGGATTGACAATGCTAGCCTTTATCATATCAACATACTCAACTACAAGTTGCAACACAACATTAAACTTATTAATTAGACTCAACATATAAGAAGAAAAAGAAACTTCAAACATTATCAATTTAGTTTCCTCGTAGCTTTCCTCTAGCATATCTAGAACCTCTTTAGATGTTCCATTTAGCTGTCATCACTCCCATACAAGTAGAATTGTGTATGTCTATCAAACTATCATTTTTCCCATAGAGTTAGAGCTAAATTCATTTAGAAATCTTTTCTCGCTAAGCAATCCAATTCCCCTAGCAAGCCTAACATATAGACAACCTCCCTTACATTCAAAATTTACTCAAAGATGTCATTTTTAGTCTCAGAAATCAAAATAACCTTATCGTTCATTTGTCAAAACTACATAATTAATAGAAAAAAAATCAATGGAAAAATCATGAGGAAAAATAATCTACCTCTATATTATTAGGGGTGATCAAATACTACTTAAATCTACAATCAGAAACCCTCCTATGAGATACAACCAATCCTATCAGATTAAAAAACAAGAACTAAAACCTTCTTGAGAATCACAACAACAATACCTAAAATCAATCAATGGCCAAATGTAATTTTGTCCAAACATGTAGTAATCAAAAGGCTCATGTATTGCTTTGTGATAATTAGAAAATGTGAAAGGATCCTGAAAAAAAGGAAGAAATAGAAGAAATTATGCATTTGTTCAAATGAGTAAATATAGTGTAATGTGTTAATTGTTTTTTCTTTACATCATTTAGGAACTAAAGCATAAAAAATTGCATAGAGAGGATTTGAAGCAGCAAACCTCAAACTGTAACAGAATCTAGTTAAAAGTTGTTGCCATGTTTGAAAGGACTATTTATTTTGCATTGGGATTCCCACTCTCAAAAACCTGACAAAGGCAATCCAGATACATGACCATTAGAAAGATAGAAAATTATCACATTAAAGAGAGGAAACAACAAACACTTTGTTAAAATTCCATTCCTGCCTCAAAATCTACTGCTTTGCAAGAAAGAAAAGCATTTCAGGCAATTCCAAAGCAATACTTTCATATTTTTTTATTAAACATCAATATAAAGACCTTTGTTTTGTTGCTCTTACAGGAATTTTTTAACTGGGAATGAAACTATTTCAACATTTAGAAAACCATGTTTGACAGGTATACAAGGTATTGGAAATGCAAACTTACAAACTATTTGCAAAAATGCTTTTACATTTTAAGATAGAGAAATTTCATTTTGTGGACTTGCTTTAGTGGAAAAGAAAAAGCAGAGTTGATGACCATCACCAGCCAGGCATGTGGCTTCAGGAAGGTTTAGAAGGTTGGTTGCTATCCTTATTCAAGGGTAAAATCTATTACTAGGTCACTGACAACACTGTCTCAACTCCAGCATCCAAACCAAGTTGGGATTCTTGTTGTCTATGTAATAAATGAACAAAAAATGAATTTAAATGTAGGTTAGTGTTGTTGTAGTAGATTATGGAAACATATATTGTGTTTACTTGGTCATTGTATCATTTTATGAGTTCAAACACTTCATATCTGCTCATTACAGTGTTGGAGCCTTGTTTTTATCTGCAAAATTATGTGTTTTTATGATAAATCTGTGTTTCAAATTATTGTGCACCCTTGCTGAGCTGATAGAATCACTTAGCCACCTTGTGAAACATGAGATGATCTCCCTACGTGTGGGCTCATATGCTAGAGATCAACCTCCAGAGAGGGTTGGTTCCCTTGGAAACTTCACCTAATTACCCTATCCTACTACTGCATGCTGAAAAAAGGGTGAGAAGGAAACATGAAATGAAACCTATGACTCAAAAAGGTGATGCACCAAAATGATCTCAAATCTACAATGTTGTTTCAACTCACAACATGATTAAATGAACAAGTTGTTTCATGCACAACTCAGGTTTGTACATACTTATACATTAGTATTTCATAGGAAAGATGAAGTTTTCTCAATCCTAAAAGGAAAAATTAAAAACAGATATTTTCACAATTAGAAGTTGTTCAAACTATTGTCATAACCTATGACCTGCATAAGACATGCATATCTCTGCAAAAAGGTGCTGAAGGAAATGAGACATACATTGAGGATTTATATGAAATCACAAAAAATACATCAACCATTTATATTTGCACACAAAATACAGATTAGAGAAGGAAAAATAATTATATTTTATTGATCCAAAGAAGTGTTACATACAACTGTGCAAGCTTGAAAATGGAGTTACAAATCTGCTCCAGCTTGAAAGAACTCTGAAAACAAGTTACAATGCAAAGCTAAGAGAGAAAGAACTAGAGAAAAATCTGCCCTTAGGCTTGCTTATAAGCTGCTCAACAGTTGCTAAATAATAGGAACATGTGTTTGCATCAGCTTGCTGGGTCAAACTTCTTTGAACATCCAAAATAGTTACCCCTACTTTGCAGCCCCTTAAAAAGCTCCAAAAAGGTGTTTGACTGAAGAAAAGTTGTTATTTTGACCTTGTCTATCAACCAAGTTCCTTGAACAACTCCTAAATGCCCTCAAAAGGTTCAAAACTGAGTCAAAACTGCCCTATATTCTCTCAACTTTTTGCACAGCTCATTCAACCTACTCCTAGATACTTGCCAACTGCTCATGACTGCCCATTACTTCCTTTAAAGTTTAAACTGTTTTGACTTTATCTCCAAGTTCATAGGACATATGGAAAAGGTATTGGGAATGATTAAATGCCCTAGGAGGGCATAGGATAAGCTCCTTTAATGCATTTTCAATTGCTTTATGACTCCTTGAAGATGGTCTGTCATACTTATGACCTTCATATGAGACTGTCATCTACTATCTATGATCATGACTGCCCTGTTGATATTTGACTCTGATCTGGGTTATAAGCACTAGCATCAACATTATGCTACCTGAGGACTCTAACAATGCCTTGGCACTATCATTGTTGAGTATTGACTTCATTGTTTCATGACTGTCATAGTAATGGCTCTTGTCAGTTATGATTAAACCCCCTACCACTTACAACTGTCATGAATGCTACTTGTCAACAATATGAAAGCTATTGTTTTCAAGATTTGGACAGTACTGCCATCACAATGTATGTGTTTGGCACTTGAAGAATTCAACACCCTCTTGACAGTCCCTATGGTGCTCTGATAACCCTCTTAAACAGTGGAATGCATATATAAAAGACTTAATAAGGCTGCCATTACTATACCTTATTCATTAGTCTTCTCTTGCAAACACTTTGAAATATTGTCATGGATTTTGTCTTCCTCCTTTGACTATGCTTTAACCTCTGTCATGTTTTCATGACATGATTAACACCTTCTTACATCACTTTCTTTACACATGACAAGATTGTAGGTATGGGTACCATCCTGGAACTCAACTCTCTCATCATCAATGCATGAAACTACAGCAGGATAGCTATTACTAATAGAAGCTACAATACCAATGTATGGTTCCTCCCTGTATACTCAATTTCAAGCCTTCCTACAGCTCTTATTGCCTTCATCAAGTTGTTGGGAAAGAGTACAGACCAGGCTACAAAGTTAACAATTTTGCTCCACCCTTCCATGAATATCTTTGAATGTCAACAGCCTATCTGAAGTCACTTTTTCTGCATATGTTTCATCAGATGCCATAGGTGCAGTGTCACAATAGTGTCATCACTGGAAATGTCTTCCCCAACTCCACATCTTAGCTTAATGTTTCTGCATTCTTTTAAAAGCCATGTGATCTGTGTTTGAAGATCCTAAACCTTCTTTAGGGAAATACTATAATTAGACTCTCTCTTACACAGATCAGCCTTCTATGTCCACTGTCACTTTTTGGGGTTTCAGTAGGGTTTTCAGTGGCAAGTCATCCTGTTAGAATGCATCATATCCTTGAGAAGCCCCAACCAATTTCTTATTGTTCTACTACAGTGGCTTCCACTACCCCTCTGTTCTTTGCCATTTACTAATCCCATCAGCTTCATCATTACCCAAAGCATCAGCAATGCTTTGTTGTGTGGAATTATCTCTTTGCTTTTCTATTTGTTCATATCAGATAATAACTGACTTGTACTAATAGAGTTGCACTCTCTATTAGTAATTAATAGTATATGAATGGCTAACAATATGAAGATCCTCTTTGACCTCTAAGGCTAGAAATACAACCTTATCTTCCCACGACTATCATATGAATATGTTAACTGTGCATTCTTTTCTCTTCAGCAATGTATCACTGTCACATGCTCTAATGCCCTTAAGAGGTACTGTCACTTGAGTTTGTCCTTTGTCATTGTTTGTATCTTGATAGAAATCTTGCTTGCCTATCCAGCATCATAAAAGACCTCTACTCTAGTGTCATTAGCTCACTGTAGTTTGTTATCGTCTCCCTTAAGACTCTCCTTTTCTTGTTCACTAAACCAGCTCTGAAGTCTTCAACCTATGTTCTTATGCATTTAAGATTGCCCTTTGTATCACTCTCACTCCATATAATATCATGACTATAAGAATTTCTCTGTCACTTTGCTTGATCATAGCTACTAGCCTACTGCCCCTATGAAGCCCAAAATAACTGTGGTTATGAATTATGACTGTCCCTAAGTATCATAAGAAAGCTGCTGTCCTACTTGACTTCCCTCATGACTGACTTAGGGTTTCATGCTTATGAGTGCAGGTGACAATGAACATGGTTTGTCCTATGATTGTGATATGTCTTGACAATACTTTGAACCTAACCCTTATAGTCACAGGGTTCACTGCCTTTTCTGCCCCTTCTTCTGTACCTTAGACTGTGATCACTGTTTTTACCTTTATCATTTTGAAATATGGTTGTCCATAATCTGTTATTCACACTAAATTGCATCCTTTCATCTGCTTTAACATGCAATTCTTTTGGTGAACCACATGCTTCCTCCAAAGGACCGCAGATATCAAATTTCTTGCTTGATTTTCTTCCTGAGACACTTCATTATCCTTCTCTAAATCTGTGGATGACAAAGGTCATGAATGAGATCTTGCAAGATTTTTTTGGTGAGCCTTCATCATTCTAGACTTACTAACTTTATCAACAGTACTCTGTCTTAGCTAGCAGTAGCATCCACTAGTCTTCCTTTCACTGAGATTTGTCCTTTAAGGATATCTACCATTGTTATTGACTTTGTCAGAGACACAGTGACTTTTCCAAACCCTATGATCCAAGCACTTTGTCAGCACTCACTGAATGGATCAGTTGCTTTGAATTTCAAACTTGTTCTTCTCTTCAAGTTTATATTTGTGCAGGTTGGTATACCTTCTGATCGAGAGCAGTACATACACAGACTTGGTAGAACCGGACGCAAAGGTAAAGAGGGTTAGGGTATTTTGTTGCTTGCCCCATGGGAGGAGTATTTTCTAAAAACTGTGAACGATTTACCCATTACAAAGGCACCAGCACCTACTATAGATTCAAAAATGAATATGAAGGTGAGTCATTGAAAATTCAAAACTATTCCATAATGCATTTTAGTAGTAGATAAAAATAGGCTATTGATGCTGAATTTGGAGAAAGAGTTTTGCTTGATATTCACTATTTAAAGTTAAAATCTACCTTACTAGAAATGCCAACCACTCTACCCTGTGATTGACTTCGCCTGTCTAGTACCATTATGAAATCCTTACAGGTCAGTGCTTAGAAACATTTCTGGGGTGTTTCTACATGGAAACGGTGCATGGGGATTTCCTCAAAATTTTGGGAGGTCATGGGAGAGTGAAACATTTTACTTGTCTACCTCAAAATTTTGGTAGACAGGTAGTTTCAAACTGCAATATATATGGTTGATACAATATAATCTACATAGGGAAATCCCTAGCTCTGTTAAGAGCTTCAACTATTGGATGTTTCTTAGAATAAATTGAATAATCTAACTCGTTCTTGGCATGGATTCATTAGCAACCTTATGAAGCTAAAGAGCTTGCAGCTTTACATGAATAGGCTCAATGGTGGGATTCCAACAAATATTGGGAAGATGAGCTCCTTGGAATGGCTTGATGCTTTGCACAATGCACTCACAGGACATATTCCTCAGAGTGTAGGGAATTTAAGTATGTTGAAATCTTTGCATTTAATGGATAATGATTTGCCTGATGAGATTCCTGCCAGTCTTGAAGGTCTAACTATGTTGAGTGATTTGTCTCTGTTAAATAATTCACTTCATGGAAAAATTCCTCATAAGCTTGGAAGTAACACCCAATTTTCCATTTTTTATTTATCAAGCAATCAATTAAGTGCATAGCGTCTACCAATCAATACTTGAGCAATTCCTAAGTTCTGCTTTTTTAGTTAGTAATTGACATGTCTGATTTTTTGGTACAAAATGGTGCTCCTTTCTAGTTCTGCATCATGGTAGTTGGTTTTTATTGTGATGGTGGGTGGTTTTATTTTTAGGTGTTCAGTCAGTTTTTGGTATGAGCTTCAACTAATGACCATTATGGATGTTTTTGTAATATAATAATATTGTAAACAGTCCTTTTTAGGGTGGAGGCCCCAGTTGAATCCTTACCTAATTAATCTAAAACAAAATTTCCTTTCAGATCAATTTCACAGGATGAATTGATCAAAGCATTCTTAGATACAATATGACGAATGAAAAACAAGTGGTAATTTCAGTAAATCTTGAATTTAATAGTTACAAAGAAGATTCGGGCACTTACCACACATAATTGGTGTTCTGGAAAACATATACATTCCCCACAAACTGGAGCTTTATGAACAAAGAAATAAAGCTTAGTTTCCTGAAATCAGAAATCCTTTCAACATATTAGTCTTCAAGGCATACATAATATACATAAGACGATAAATCTTATAATTTTATTCCACGATATTACAGCATAAGAAAAATAATAGTAGTCTTTGGTCAGAAAGTAGGATTAAAAATAAAAACATTAACAGACAAAATATTCATGTGGAAGAAGAAACAGACCAATGCAAAACATGATTTTAATTTGCAGAATGTGCACTGACAAACTAAGTTTGTATAACTGGACTACACAATTAAAATCCAATGGGATTAGCAGGCCGTCGGGTTGGGTATACTGTTAGGAATATGTTTACAAAAGAAAGAACTTTCAACCTCAAGAGAAAAAGTTGAGAAAAAAATAAGCTGCTCAGTAGCATCTTATTTTGAATTTTCCTAAGTAGCTTAATTTATATTTTGTTGTGCTTTTAGCAATATTTCTATCAAATAAAGCATCTAGAATCTGGAAAAGGAGTGATACTATAACTATAAACAAGAAGTTGCAGAGCTAAAAAACATGAACGTATTTCAAATTACTGATCAGAAAAAAGATATTAGGTATTTAAATATAGGATGTACCTCCAAGATGAAAAATTAAACCAAGCAAAAAAAACATAGTTTTGTGGAAATCTAAATAGACAGACTCCAATCCAAACAACGCTCTCCAGAGAAGTTTGTGGGTACATGTTTTCAAGCAAGGACCTAGGATAATTTCTAAAATGGCAGTTATAGCCATCATTCGATGTGATTCCATCTAAGAAATTGGCATGTAGCCATGAAATGGGGTTATTATTGCAATGATGTCCTGTGTTCAAAACCTGGCAGTTAGATGTGACAAAGGATAAACAGTTTGCTGAGTCTTTTGATTAACCTATTAGATTTAAATAGAAGACGGTTGTACAAGATGTATGATAGCCCTTTCAACAGATTTACTAAATATGTTTAAACATCTTCAAGGAAAGAAATGCCTTGTACAACCTTTTCTCCATATTCAGCAGTCGCTACAAAAGAAAGAACTGTCGACTTCAAGAGAAAAAACTGAGAAAAAAATAAGCTGCTCAGTAGCATCAATTAACAAAAGCATCTTATTTTGAATTTGCCTGAGTAGCCTAATGTATATTTTGTTGTGCTTTTAGGAATATTTCTATCAAATAAAGCATCTAGAATCTGGAAACGGAGTGATACTATAACTATAAACAAGAAGTTGCAGAGCTAAAAAACATGAACGTATTTCAAATTACTGATCAGAAAAAAGATATTAGGTATTTAAATATAGGATGTACCTCCAAGATGAAAAATTAAACCAAGAAAAACAAACATAGTTTTGTGGAAATCTAAGTAGACAGACACCAATCCAAACAACGCTCTCCAGAGAAGTTTGTGGGTAAATGTTTTCAAGCAAGGACCTAGGATAATTTCTAGAATGGCAGTTATAGCCATCATTCGATGTGGTGCCATCTAAGAAATTGGCATGTAGCCATGAAATGGGGTTCTTATTGCAATGATGCCCTATGTTCAAAACCTGGTAGTTAGATGTGACAAAGGATAAACAGTTTGCTAAGTCTTTTGATTATCTTATTAGATTTAAATAGAAGACAGTTGTACAAGATGTATGATAGCCCTTTCAACAGATTTACTAAATATTTTAAAATAAACATCTTCAAGGAAAGAAATGAATTGTACAACCTTTTTTCCATATTTAGCAGTTGCTGGAAATATTCCAAGTCTGTTAAGAAATATGCTTATGTAACAAAAGCTGATGCCAAAGTAACATTGTTATGTTACAAATTACAATAACCTGGAATCAGCCCATGATTTAGAATTTTTTACTTGGGATCATAATACGGATGATAATAGTGATCAGCGTATTTATATGGAGATAGACAAAAAGAGGGCTTTTTGCAACACTATGGTATGGGATGTGTACTATCCTGTGACAGTTTTACAAAAGCCTGTTTATGTCAATTGATTACAGTCTTGCTATATACTTCTCTTGTAATGATATGTAACTCTAGGTTAGTATATGTCAAACGGATACTTCTTGTTAGGTTGATGTTTGGCTATAGAGGCTGTTTGTAATGTTTTACATCGTTTAAGTATAATTGAATGAGGTATTGGATTAATTTTACTAAATAAAGAAATATCATATAAGGGAAATTCAACAGTGCATTGACAAAGAAATCACGGCCTAATTTGTATTGATAGATTATAGATAGACAGTGAATTGCTACCTCACTTTGTCTGCATTCTTTCATACAGTTGTAGATAGACATGGAAACGTATACTCAAAAAGCATAGAGTTGTATGTTAAAGAATGCCTTAATTTCTAAATTTAGCATTGAACTACTAACTCACTTTGTCTACATTCTTTCATACAACTCATTCATATTTTGTACTTGTTTGGTTTGCTTGTTATTGTATGTGGGTGAATAGGACGCAGGCAAGGGAAGAGTGGACCTTTAGTAGACTGCAGCATATCTTTGTTCAATATTCTCTGTGTGATAATTTTTTTGATTGCTATAATGTGAAACTTATCTTAAACTTGAAAAAAAAAATGAAAACAACTTAGAATAATTTGATGCAATCTTTGAGTTGGTTTAATGACATACAGAAATTGAGAAAATTACTATAATCAAGTTCAGAAAAAGAGTACCAGCACTGATGGTTTCTAGCTGTATGATATTCAGCCATTTCCAAGATTAACTATAATCCATTATGCCTTTATTCTTCGACCTATCATCATTTTCAAGACGTAAACAAAGAGGCTTACTGTAAAATTAGATTATTTCAGAAATGTCTTTTGAAAAAAATCAGTGGGATTTGCTATTTGTCTGTGACCATTTAATAATCTGATTTGTTTCTTAGCTTAATCATAATGCCTTTATTCTTGGGCTTCTGAAGAAACTAAGGATGTCTCTGTTATTTGGCAGCGATCCAATTTAGGATAGAATTGGAAGCACTTTTTGATGCACCGAATCTTTTAATGCAAGCTACATCTCCGTGGAATTAAAACTGCATATAACAAAACAGACCTTTGTGTTGTTTTGGCATCATAGTTTACTTATCATTTTCTTTGTGTACTGTGGCACAACTTGGTATAATTTGTTTGTGTATTTTCAATTGTAAATGCTGATTTACTTGAAACTCCATAAGGAACTGAGAAATAAATATCTTGATTAGAATTTATATTAGAAGATAAATGTGTAGGCATTGGTTCTGTGATTTTATCTGTGGCTCTTTCAATATATAATACTGTCGTAATACCCAGTTTTAGATCCTTATTTATTTCTTCACATGGAAAATTATGAACTGTGTAATGAATTTAATGTTCATTTGGCAGTTTAATATTTTTGTTTATTTTGTTTTCCTTGTTCTTGAGGGTATTTTTCTGACAGTTTTCCTGACAACATTTTTTAGTATTGAATGTATAGCAGCTACCGCTGAAGCTGTAAAAGGCAAGGGATTGCCATGACACAAATGACTAAAATTTTAAATGATTGTATCAAATAAGTGACAAACAGCTTGGTTTGCCTATGTTTTTATCAAATATTAATCTCCACAATTCTTGGGCGTACCAAAATAGACCTTTCTATTTTTTTGGCATCATAGTTTACTTATCATTTTCTTTGTGTACTGTGGAACAACTTGGTACAATTTGTTTGTGTATTTTCATTGTTGTTCCAATTTGTTTGTGTATTTTCATTTGTAAATGCTGATTTACTTGAAACTCCATAAGGAGCTGAGAAATAAATATCTTGATTAGAATTTATATTAGAAGAGAAATGTGTAGGCATTGGTTCTATGATTTTATCTGTGGCTCTTTCAATATATAATACTGTTGTAATGCCCAGTTTTAGATCCTTATTTATTTCTTCACATGGAAAATTCTGAACTGTGTAATGAATTTAATGTTCATTTGGCAGTTATAATTTTTTTGTTTATTTTATTTTCCTTGTTCTTGAGGGTATTTTTCTGACAGTTTTTCTGACAACTTTTTTTAGTATTGAATGTATAGCAGCTACCACTGAAGCTGTAAATGCAATGGTTTCCAGAGCTATTTTCACAGAGTCATCTTCATATGTTAAACTTAATACATTATTATATTGGTTCTTCTACTTTAAAGACCAAATGTCGAAAGGCAAGGGATTGCCGTGATACAAATGACTACAATTTTAAATGATTGTGTTGAATAAGTGACAAACAGCTTGGTTTGCTTATGTTTTTAATACTCAGAGGAATTTAAAAATACCAAACATTCAAATATTAATCTCCACAAATCTTCAGCTAGACATGTTAAACTTCAAATGCCTAAAAAATTCAAAACTTCACTCTGCTCCCAATCCCACATCACAAAGAAAAATTATTAATGGTTGTGGTAGTTTGCATACACTAATAGCCACCTATTTGCATTGGTCCTACTAGAGAAATAGGTTTTTGGCTCAAGAGTAGAGCCTAAGTCTTGGAAAGTTTGGAATGCCTCTCATTCAAGCTGGCCATAGTAAGGGAGGAATTGTTTCCATCGTCATCCCCTGGGAATCTCATTAGGCCAACACCTCTCATTTAAAACTAAAAGCCTCTCTATCATGGGAAAAGCGTACCTTCAGAGTAGTGATTATATTCATACAGAAGTCAGCCATAGCCATTGGATTCAATGAAAAATATAAAGATGTATCTATAACATAATGAAGTTTCAAACATTTGGCTACTCAAGAATACCGGCCAATAGATGCTTTATGAGAATTTGAACCTATAGCTGCTTCAAATTCATTTTCTATTTCAAGCCTGCTTTACAAATAAGAAGAGGCATTAACTGATCGCACTGTCCTCTCACATGCATGGGTTGTGGACTTGCTATTAAACTTGCTAAATATCAAATTCCTAGATAATTTAGAAGTGTAGTCTAAATGAGGACATAAGGTTTATCCCCTGTCACTGCCATGAGGACCATTAAATAAGGACATAAGGTGTCTGTGTCACTGCCCCATTTTTTATCCCCTGTCTGGCTTCACAAACAAAAGGAAGCTAAGAAAAACATGTTAGGGCAGCGACATGTGGAAGCATATCGATGGCTATCTTGTGTTTGTATCTAAGCATATCGATGGCTATTTGTTTGGTCTGTAAACGTATTCAGAACACGTGCAAAACCAGATAGGAATATAGGGAAAACCATACGTTTATATATACAAGTTAATCTTTGGAGTGTTATAGATGTTTGAGATTTTTCATGCAGCTTGTGCGTGAAAAACTAAGCCCTTAAGCAACTGCAGAGATCAGATTCTGAGTAAAAAAAATTACGAACTGTTATTTAAATTACCTTTACAACTTTAATTTTGGGACATTTATACAAGCTGAAACTCCAAAATTGAGCTTTCAAAAATTCAGATTGACATTTACAATTTTAGTGCTAGGTTTCTTTAAGTTCTAATAACAGATTTCAGGTTGAAAGAATGACTGGCATAACAACACCCAATTTCAGATTTCAAATTTTCAAAATTTAGCTCTATGTTATGGTCTATTTTCCTCAAATCTGTTGTTTCTAATCTCGTATAAATCTAAGGTTGAAGGGTGAATATACTCCATAGGATGTAGTATTATATATAAAGTAATAAGAATGATTTCATTCTAATATGTTCTCAATAGTGCATAGATTTTTATAACTGTGAAATGAATTTTAATATTATGCAACTTTTAAAACCTTTCCAATATTTTTTCATTATGAAGTCTACTCATATTGCTGGATATGTATTCTTTCTCTTCAAACAAGAAAATTTTGTAAATCTGACTTATAGCCATTGGTTTTCTTCTGAGTTTTATAAATCATTTTAATTTGTGCAATCTGTGAGTTACAGTCTATTCTAAAACTTTTTTTATAATTCGAATATGATTGCATGCAGGAAGATGACAATTTATACATTTTCCTTCAGATGGTAACACAGGGTTCACTACCATCACTCTAAAAGGAAATACAATTTAAGAGATACCCAAGTTTGTGCATACACAAGACAAATACTAATTGGATTCAATTTATCAGATCAAGTTCAAACCTTCCCAGGGCCTGATCTTGCAAATAGTGTGTCCAATCTGAAAATACCAAATTGATCTAGACTCCATAAGGGATTTTTAGAATACTGCCACGAATCCTGATCTTATCAAGAAAAGGGAGATCTTCAGTTGACAGGCACCTTAAGGTTGATATCTCATGGTGTTTTACAGAAGTCTGTTATTAAGATATCCGAGTTCCATGATGTTTCAGCGACAGGGATGAGTGTGGGCGTGTTTATCAACTGCAAGAGCAAACCGTGTTGTAAGACTTATTCATGTCTAGCATGAACAACATTTCCTTCTTTTTTGCTTTTATCATCATATGTATCTAACTTCTCAAGCCACAATAATACTGTCAAGAACTTGTCCAGGACCTTTCTACTATTAACAAACATCTCTTGTTCCTCATTTCATCATTATCTTACAAAAAGTATTGCAAAGTGGAATAGCTTTGTACAAGTTGAAATGAACAAATTCTTGCTTTCCCTGAACAAGAGCCAGGAAGGTTGAATTCATCTTTTTCGGGAGGGTTTGATTCATGCTTCAACCTCATAAGCACAAGTTTGATTTCAGTATTTTCCAATAATCTTCAAAGAATCCAACCATGAAGCCTTTTGTGTTGAATGTTGACTACACAATTACTCAGTAACATATAGTTCAACCATTTATTTGCATTTTTGCAATAAGTAAACTTGGCAGCCATGGAAATGTGCAAACCAATATCAATTGTTGTAGGTCTGGGCTTTCTAAGAATGAAAATAAAGGCAAAATGGTGTACCAATGATTATATAAGGGTACCCTTGCAGTCTTAACATCAGAAACAACTGTATATGTAGAAATCTGAGCAGTGACCAATTTGTCAACTGTTAATGACGTCGGTTATAAAGATTTATGTGATGAACTCATACCTTTCATAAACAAAACTGTAACAAGAAGAGACTAAATGCCTAATATTGAATAACTCACCAGTCGATATTAGCAAGTCAACATGAATTGAGACTGCTGAAAGACAGGGAATATCAACATCAAAAAATTGTACCTTTGCAGGCTTGCTGATTCATCAAGAACACAAGGTTATCAAATATTGAAGCTTGAGATGAAGGCACATGTTGTGGCAGCTTGTCATTTATCATAAATGCACAATGTTATGTCTAATAATAAGATAATATACAGAAATATTACCCTGGGATCTGCAACTCAAATATATTAGTTTTTCTAGACGAGTACACTTTAAGTTTCCTTGGAAAGTCTAAAATGAAGATTAATATGCAAAGACCTACTTGCATAATAACGCAAATCTTCAGATGACGGAGGAGCAAAAACCGTTATCACCTCGTAGATGCCCTAGAAGCTCTGCCTATGCTCTTTCCAGCGGCCGTATAAAATTTGCAATTTTTTAGTGATGCTTTCTACATTTATTATTTAGCCCCTGCCAGAAGATTTTGAAGGTTTTGAGCCCCCATTTGCAACTTCCGCCATTTCTACACAGCTTCAAACCCTGATACACAATACAATATGAATTGAGGGTTTACAAATTTAAAAGAAAGTATTTAGAAAACCATATAGACCTAGGGTTTGCAGAGTTTAATATGGACAAAAAAGAACAAAAAACAAAATGAGCACAAACTGGTGTTTCAAAATTAATACCTTGGCCAAGTTTAGCAGACAGTTGGGAATAGTTGGCAGAGGCCTACTCCCGACGTGGATGTTTGCTTCCATGTTCAAACCCTTGAAATGAACCTCAATTTGGGGCAACTCTATTCCCACCCTACTCCAAATTATTCCAACCATCATAACAAAATAATAAGTGTACGCCAAAAAATGTTTGAGGCCGTGAGTTTTGTGTTGGGCATGTGAACTCTGAGTTGGGTGTGATTTCCAGTAGAAAACCTGCTGCTACAACTACAATCATCTTCCTCCTACAGTCGGGGTCTTCTTATGCTAGCTGTGAGACTTTTACCAAGAGTTGTTGTTCACATGTGAAGTGACAAATGCGAGCCGTACAGAATGCAACTTGCATACGACACAACCACAAAATGGTCAAAAAATGATGAACAACTGAGATTGGTTACATGGTAGTCCATTGCCTGTCAGTCAATCTGCACTGTTCCGTGTGAAAAGTGGCTGGAAAAACTCAGCGTGGGGACGCCTTCGGCGTAATTAATATATTTAACTTATATCTAATATATTTAAAATAGCATAAATAAATTAAAAAATTCGTTAAAAATTTTGAATATATTTTGATTATATATTAAATATAAGTTAAATTCTTAAAAAATAATTATTTTTATTTTGCAAAAGTTAAAATATTAAAAGATATTTATTTTGCAAAAAATGTTATCTAAAAAATGAACCAAACCTTACCACTTGTTCATTATGGCTATGGAAAATTTAAAACTCAATAAATAGTATAATCAAATAATACTAGCAATCGCACCTTTTGTGTACAATGGGTACGTCGAAGATATGTGGAGATAAATATTATAAAGTTTGGTATTCTATTTGAAGGATTGAAATTGTAAAATGCTATAAAATGTGAAGTGTCAAATTATATGTTACTGTCACTGTCATTTCATTCTAAGTAAGAAAATAATATTTAGAATTACAACTCCATTTATGAAATTAGCATAGGGTATTTTTGCATAGTAGATGAATCAGATTAATGGCACAAAATTGCAAGGAAATATTTAGTGTATAATGCATAAGCTTTGTAAAGAAGAATATATTAACATATCAAGATGATCCAATTTCTATTGTTCAGTCTGTGAAAATAGTTGTGGCAACCATTGCATTTACAGCTTCAACAGCTGCTGCTATACATTCAATAGCTTCAAAATTGTGAGG
>VDFB02256132.1:218884870-218961888 GCA_007258455.2 Sequoia sempervirens | reverse complement strand
GAGAGGGAGGGAGTGGGAGAGAGATAATGGGTAGAGGATAGAGGGTATAAGGGTTAAAGGTAGAGGGTAGAGGGGAGAGAGATAGAATTAGGGTTTAAGGGTAGAGGGTAGAGAGGAGAGAGGAGAGAGATAGAATTAGGGTTTAAGGGTAGAGTGTATAAGGGTTACGGGTAGAGGGGAGAGGATATAAGGGTTAAGGGTAGAGGGTAGAGGGGAGAGAGATAGGAGTGAGTGAGTGAGAGATAGGGAGTTGAGAGAGGGAGAGGGGGTAGGAGGGAGAGACGAGAGAGAGAGAGAGAGAGATAAAGGGTAGAGGATAGAGGGTATAAGGGTTAATGGTAGTAGGTAGAGGGGAGAGAGATAGAATTAGGGTATAAGGGTAGAAGGGAGAGATAGAATTAGGGTAGATAGGGTATAGACGAAGAGAGAGAAAGGTAATCTATTAAAAACCAACTTTCTCATAACACGAGCACGTTTTGAAGTAGATATATAGCCATTTTAGGAAGAAATAATGCGAGCGCATTTTGTGTTGCACTAAAAATGGTAAAAAACTCAATATACTCATGATCTCAAGGCCCACATTCTACATATTCTCCTAGTTTTTCAAATGCTCTGACAAAAAATAGCTTTTTGATGATGTTGTGAAGTGTGCATGCATTTTTTTCACATTCCACCACCTTTTTCATGATCTTTCTACCACCTTTGCATGAAATAGAAAAGTTTTCACGTTAAAAGACATATAATATCAATTCAAGTTAGAATTCCATTGAAAATTGATATACAATTGAAGTTTGGAGGGGAACAAGCTTTTGAAAAAGTCAAATTGTTGAGGAGTTTGAAGAAAGAAGAAGCTAAGGATACATAATTGGGTTGAACTCCTCCATTTGAAACTCTGGTTTTTTAGGTATGTGAAGTTTTTACACATTTTCTTTCATTCTATTATGGCTTTCTTTCATTTTTGTTATTTTGCATATTCCATGTTGATCATTGTTTGTTTGTCATTATAACCTTAGGTTGTCAATGCACATTTTAAATTACACAATTCTATACACTTTCCAATTACATTTTTAAACCATGTCTCTTTGAGGCATTTCGTTATTTAACAATTGACTTACCTTGTGTATGCTTCCACATATTGTATACACATATATATGACATACGTTTTAAGGAAGTAAAATAAAACATCATTTCTCAATCCTTTATTATGGATGCACATGCCACTCTCTGAAGCTTTCATTGAGGTATTTTGTCAAATAGTTATACCAAGCAGCTGATTGCCTTGTCTATGCTACCAAATTTTCCATACATGTCTCTAAAAAATTCGAATATACTCCTCCCACATTGATAGATCTTAGAAACTATTTTGGTTTTCATCTCTATTTCTAAATTTACCGCATCACTAAACTTACCTCATCACTTTTAGTTGTGATATATTTTTAAATGTTTCCTTGATTAGTCTACCTACAAGGGATTCTAACCATTCTCTCCATTGTTACAAGACTCTTTATTCAAGGCCACATTAGAAACATGGGGAAAGGTGCAGCCTATCTTGCAATCAAAAGCAAAAGAAAAAAGCAAAAACCCTCTTTTTAAGCCAAATAACCTAGGGATTATTGGAAAACACACTTCCCAAGGTTTTATCACAACATGCCACCACCTCAAACAGGTCTAAAATGGCTTGCACAAACTCAATTCAACAAGAAACAATGTTGCCCCTACCTTCTCAACCCTACCGCATTGTCAAACTAGCTCACTCACTAGCTTTCCAATGCGGTAGGGTTGAGAAGGTAGGGGCAGCATATGCCTCATAGAAATGGGGTCTCACGATGATATAAATCACCGTGAGACCCCATTTCTATGAGCCATATGCCCCTACCTTCTAAACCCTACTACATTGCAAGCTAGTGGAGCGAACTAGCTTGCCAATGCTCCACTATCTTGCCAATGAGGTAGGGTTGAGAAGGTAGGGGCAGCGTATGCCTCATAGAAATGGCATAACCAGATGCCATTTCTATGAGGCATACACTGCCCCTACCTTCTTAACCCTACCACATTGGCAAGCTAGCTCACTCACTATCTATTGCGGATTGTACAACACCTTATACTTTGATTGTTGATTAGTTTTCTTTAGAGCAAGGAGTTAGGTAGCTTTTCAAAGTATTTTGAAGTCTTTTAACTCAGATTTGAGGAAATAAGAAAAAAATTATCATAACTTCTCAAATGACTTCACAAACAAATGATTGATCTAGATACCCCTTATTGAGTTACAACACATACTTCAAAATCAATAGTGACTATATTGGAACATGTGCATCAAAAATGACCTTCGTTGTCTTAATTACGCTAACTAGGCCTAATCTACAAAGGAACATACCTTTAAACATTCAACAACCCTATGAACTTGTTGGGGCAGCAATTCTCATGTATCCAAACCCTCAAATCCGCAATTTCTCTCAGGAGAAACTCACTCCACCATGCCAAACCACAAAACCCTTTTTTTATGCTAGTATGAGGAGGGTTTATTGAAAGGAATGGTTCTGAAACCTTACCAAAACATTCCACCACCTCAAACCTTCTTAAAATCACCTGAAAAAACTCAAAAGACAATCACACAACCTCTACATGCAATATTTTATCAAACCCTAGGGTGAAACCTCATTTTTCATGCCCTTTTCCATCAAAATCTACAAGGGCAGCAACTCAGATACCATGATGCTTAGAAAATTCTCGTCTAATCCTATGGGATCATGTTGGGCCCCTCTACAAAAACCTCTCTTTATTTTTTCTATCTCGGAGTGGTTTTGCCGTGGTAGCGGATTTTCACTTGATGGAAAAAGTGTTAAATGCAAGTTGTGCAAAGTTGCAAAGTGGTGCAACTTTCATTTTGCAACTCGTGTGACCACACGGACTATTCCAGCACTTCCAAATAGGTATTTTTATGCTAGGCATGGTCCTCTTTCACACCCAAAGATGCGGAATCACTCTGAGCTACCTTCAACCAGATCCATCCCTTAAAAGTCCAAAGTGCAAAATGGCTGCAAACTTCAACATGTTGTTACTTGGATACCGTGATGTGTAGAAACTTCTCGTATAATCCTATGGGATTTTTTTGGGCCCCTTTACAAAAGCCTCTCTCGGTTTTCACTATCTCAAAGTGATTTTTCCATGGTGGTGGATTTTCACCTAATGGAAAAAGTGTCAAATGCAAGCAGTGCAAAGTTGCAAAGTGGTGCAACTTTCGTTCTGTAACTCGTGTGATCACACAAACTATTCCAACACATCTAAATAGGTATGTTTAAGCTATCCATGGTCCTCTTTTGCACCCAAACACGTTGAATCACTTCGCGCTACGTTCAACCAGATCGATCCCTTAAGAGTCCAAAGTGCAAAATGGTTGCAAATTTTAGCATGTTGTTACTCAGATACCGTGACGCTTAAAACCTTTTCATCTGATCCTATGGGAACATGTGGGCCCCTCTACAAAAATCTCTCTCAGTTTTCACTATTTTCACCTAATGGAAAAAGTGTCAAATGCAAGCAGTGCAAAGTTGTAAAGTGATGCAACTTTCGCTCTGTAACTTGTGTGACCACACGGACTGTTCCAATGCATCCGAATAGATATGTTTATGCTATGCATGGTCCTCTTTCACACCCAAACATGCGGAATCGCTTTGAGCTACGTTCAACCAGATCGATCCCTTAAGAGTCCAAACTACAAAATGGTTGCAAACTTCAACATGTTGTTACTTGGATACCATGATGCTTAGAAAATTATTATCTAATCTTATAGGATCATGTTGGGCCCCTCTATAAAAACCTCTCTCAGTTTTTGCTATCTTGGAGTGGTTTTCCCATGTTGGTAGATTTTCACCTGATGGAAAAAGTGTCAAATGCAAGCAGTGCAAAGTTGCAAAGTGGTACAACTTTCATTCTACAACTTGTGTGACCACACAGACTGTTCCAACACGCCTGAATAAGTATTTTTACACTAGTCATGGTCATCTTTCACACAAAAACATGCAGAATCGCTCTGAGCTACGTTCAACCGAATCGATTCATTAAGAGTCCAAAGTGCAAAATGGCTGCAAACTTCAACATGTTTCTACTTGGATACCATGATGCTTAGAAACTTCTTGTTTGATCCTATGGGATTACGTTGAACCCCTATACAAAAATCTCTCTCAGTTTTCGCTATCTTGGAGTGGTTTTCCAGTGGTGGTGGATTTTCACCTAATGAAAAAGTGTCAAATGCAAGCAGTACAAAGTTGCAAAGTGGTGCAACTTTCGTTTTGCAACTCGTGTGACCACACAAACTATTCCAACACATACGAATAGGTATTTTTTATGCTAGGAATGGTCCTCTTTCACACCCAAACATGCAGAATCTTTATGAGCTACGTTCAACCGAATTGATCCCTTAAGATTCCAAAGTGAAAAATGGCTACAAACTTCAACATGTTGTTACTCGGATACTGTGATGCTTAGAAAATTCTCGTCTGACCCTATGGGATCACGTTGGGTCCCTCTACGAAAACCTCTCTCATTTTTCACTATCTCAGAGTGGTTTTCCCATGGTGGCGGATTTTCACCTGATGGAAAAATTGTCAAATGCAAGCAGTGCAAAGTTGCAAAGTGGTGCAAATTTTGTTCTACAACTCGTGTGACCACACTGACTATTCCAACGTGTATGAATAGGTATATTTATGCTATGTATGGTCATATTTCACACCCAAACATGCGGAATCGCTCTGAGCTACGTTCAACCGGATCAATCCCTTAAGAGTCCAAAGTGCAAAATGGCTACAAACTTCAGTATGTTGTTACTCGGATACTGTGATGATTAGAAACTTCATGTCTAATTCGATGGGATCATGTTGGGCCCCTCTACAAAAACCTCTCTCATTTTTCACTATCTCGAAGTGGTTTTCCCGTGGTGGCGAATTTTCACCTGATGGAAAAGTGTCAAATGCAAGCAGTGCAAAGTTGCAAAGTGGTGCAACTTTTTTTTTGCAACTTAGATGACCACACAGACTATTCCAACGCATCTGAATAGGTATTTTTATGCTACAAATGGTCCTCTTTCGCACCCAAACACGTGGAATCGCTCTAAGCTACGTTCAACCGGATCGATCCCTTAAGAGTCCAAAGTGCAAAATTGCTACAAACTTCAAAATGTTGTTACTCGGATATCATGATGCTTAGAAACTTCTCGTCTAATCCTATAGGATTGTGTTGGGCCCCTCTACAATAACCTCTCTCAGTTTTTTCTATCACAGAGGCATTTTCTATTGGTGGCGAATTTTCACTTGGGGAAAAAGTTGTCAAATGCAAGTAGTTGAAAGTTGCAAAGTGGTGTAACTTTCATTCTACAACTTGTGTGACCTTACAGATTTTTTGAACACATCTGAATGGGTATATTATGCTAGGAATGGTCCTCTTTTGCACCCAAACACGTGGAATCGCTCTAAGCTATGTTCAACCGATTTGATCCCTTTAGGGTCCAAAGTGCAAAATGGAAGAAAACTTTGACGGACTATTACTCAGAAACTGTGATGCTTATGAACTCTCCATCTAAGCTTACGGGATCATGTTAGACCCCTCTACAATAACCTCTCTCAATTTTTGTTATCTTAGAGTTTTTTTCCTGTGGTGTCCAATTTTTACTTGATGGAAAAAGTGTCAAATGCAAGCAGTGTAAAGTTGCAAAGTGGTGCAACTTTGATTTTGCAATTCGTGTGACCAAACAAACTACTCCAATGTGTCCCGCTAGGTAGGTTTACACTAGGCATGGTCCTCTTTTGCACCCAAACACGTGAATATGCTCTGAGCTACGTTCAACCAACTTGATCCCTTATGATGGCATGCAAAACAATCGAAAAGAGAAATATACACACGATGGTTGAGAAATTTGAGTTTTCCACACAAAAAGTGTATGATCATTGGTGCAGAGCACCTTGTTCCTCCATTTGATGAAGAAGGTCTAGTTTAGTGGTTTTATTCATGATAATGTCAAATAAGGTCATGATAGGCCATTTTGTAATCTTTCTTTTAGTTTTGAATTAGTGTGGGGTCATTTGATTCAATTATGTAAGTATGATAGGGAGTATGAATAAGAAAATAGCATTGGTAAAGGCATTGGAAGAGATTACTAATGCTTCCCCTCTTGAAAATTTATAATTTAGGCCTTAAAAGCAAGGCCAGATGAGGTAAAAAGAAGAAATTTCTTGAGAATAAGTTAGAATAGTGATAGGGAGGCTGTAGGAATCAATCATAGATGCTACAGGAAGCAATCACAGATTCCTGCGCTAGGCGTTAGCATAGACCTCTTTGGTGAAATTGCTGCTCCACCCTAACCTATAGGAACTCAATATTGTCTAAGTTCCCCTGGTTCTCCTGCCAACCTCACTATCTTGTCAAGTTTGCAACTACCAAGCCAAATCTTGGTGCTATGACTCCTTTCTTTCTTAGCCTTTTATGCATCCAAAAGACTAATCCTCCCTCAATACATGAATGGATCTTGCAGGGGTGAGGGAATTTTTTCCAAAGCTCCAAAACAACCTCCTAGGGTTCCTGAAACTTCACTTAGACTCCATCTTACCAACACTTTCCTGAAGCCTATTCCATAGGTTTAGCCCTTGAGCCCCTATTTGGTCTCTGAACAGGGGTAAATTGATTTTCCCTCCTAAACCCACCAAAGGTCTTAGGTTCTTGACTTAGGTTTCGTGCTTCCCCTGTCTAAAGCTTCAATATTTCTAGGGTTCTAGTCTTGCTCAGGCTGTATGCTGTCCAAACACCAAATTGGTCAAGCAGCTAGGGTTTCAAAACTGCTCAGAACCAGTTTTAGGACTAGTGAAAAGTTCTCCTCCTAAACGGATTTTTGGTCTCTCCTCATTATCACCATACATGGCCAAGACCTTCCCCTAAATTCTCCAAAAATAATTTCTCAAAAATCTTCACTCCCCTGCAAGTTATCCACGTTGTCCTGTAGCCTTTCCTAGCCGGGCTCTCACTGTCTCGCCTAGGGCAAGGCTTTTCTCCTAGCTCCTGCAACCAAAGAAAACCTAACACCTACCACTAAAATATGTACAAAGATGGAGCCTGGCCACATTCCCAACAAGTCCATACTTCCAGGTACGGAGGGAATGCATCCTAAAACCCCATTTTTATTCAATTTACAATCAAGACAACAAATAAGGTAAAAACACAGAATTTACAAGAATGGATGAAAGTGATGGAACAGCTATCAAATGTGCCAAAAAAAAACTTCCAGAGGCCTCTCTACATGCTAAAAAAAACCTACAAAAGCCTCTTTCAATTCATTTAGCTGTTGTCACGCAACAAGTACAGAAAAACAGAAAATAAGACAAGAACATTGTTTTCTTCAACTTCTGGAAAACATAGTCCGTACAAAAAATTCTAACCCACCAAAAAGGTCATGGTATGCCTTAAATATGCCTCCAAAACAATTTAGGTTCTTGGATCGAGGCTTAGATGACCTGAAAATGCATTTTTGTAAAACCCACTGTGTTTACAAACACTTAGGCAATTTTTACAACTTAGCCAAAATGAAGAGTTAAAACCACTTAACTCTTGTGAACCTCCTTTCCAAAGTTCAAAGACAACCCAAAGCGCCTAAAAAAATGGTCAACATGACCTTATGAAAGCACAACAAAATTTAGACTTCCTACAAAAACTTTAATTAAGTTGAACTTTGCCAGGTGCTCCTGCACCATTCTCCCCCTCTCAGCTCAAACAACTAAGGAACTTTAGGAGAGATTAGAGACATATCAATGCCTTTCTTCTTAAAATCTACTTCTTCTACCCAGGTAGCTTCAGATTCATGCTTATCCTTCCATTTGACAAGATGCTCCATGTACACCTTGTGCCTTGTAGTCTTCTTCACTCTTGACTCCAAGATCTTCTCTGCTTGGAGCTTGTCTGGAGTTGGTATGGACATGTTTCTGATTTCCTTGAAGACCTCTTGAATATCCTGATCTAGATCCTTGACTGTCCCTTTATATTTGATCAAATCAGCAACATTGAAAACTGGAGAGATGCCCAAATCTTATGGTAATTCCACCTTATATGCATTCTTGCCATATTTGGCCAACACCTTGCATGGACCCACTCTTTTCATCTGTAAGTTGGTTGCCACTCCTTTTTGCAATCTGGATTTGTTGAGGTGGACCATAACATAGTCCCCAACTGCAAATTGTACATCCTTCCTTGACAAATCAACATTCTCCTTCAACTTTTGGGTTGTTGTAACTGTCTTATTGACCTGCTCATGAATCTCCTTCATGGTCTGAGTGAAGTCTTCTGCATGTCCACTCCTGTTCTCCATTGATCCAAGGTATCTTAGTTCACAAATGCCTCTTGGGTGCATCCCATACACAACCTCAAAAGGACTTTTTCCTGTAGTTCTATTGACACTGTCATTATAGGCATATTCAGCTTGGGAAATCACCATATCCCAGGTCTATCCATATTGTTTCGTTAAACATCTTAAAAGATTACCTAACACTCTGTTAACCACCTCTGTTTGACCATCGGTCTGAGGATGGTAAGCTGATCCAAATGATAGATTTGTACCCAATCTGCTCCATAGAGTCTTCCAAAAATGACTCATGAACTTCACATCTCTGTCGAAAACAATGCTTAGAGGTAAGCCATGGATTCTTACAACCTCCTTGAAGAAAAGATGAGCTATGTAGCTTGCATCATGAGTAGTTTTGCAAGGAATGAAGTGACTCATCTTGCAAAATCTGTCCACTACTACATAAACACTGTCAAAACTAGTCTTGGTCTTAGGAAGACCTACCACAAAATCCATGCTCACACACTCCCATGGTCTGTTAGGAATGGGTAGGGGTTGATACAAACCAGCATTGCTAGCTCCCCCTTTAGCTTTCATGCATACAACACACTGTTCCACATATTTTCTGACATCTCTTGCTAACTTAGGCCAATAATAGAACCTTTGAACTAGCTCTAAAGTTTTATTAATACCAAAATGTCCACTAAGACTGCCATTATGCTTTTCTTGAATTAGATTTTCCCTCATTGATCCTTTTGGAACACATAACTGATTACCCTTAAATAACAGTCCATTTTGCAATGTATACTCAGCATACTGACTATGAAAATGATTCTCAAAATTAGAGCATACCTTGTAAACTTCTGAGAAGTCTTCATCCTCACCATAGAGGTCTTTGAAACACTCTATTCCAATGCTCTTTAGCTGTATTTCTTGCACTGTTAGCAACCTTTTGCTTAATGCATCTGCAACCTTATTCATTTGTCCCTTCTTGTGCTTGATGGTAAAAGTCAAAGCTTGGATGTATTCCATCCATTTCAAGTGTCTATTACTCAGCTTTTCTTGGGTGTTGATGTAACTAAGTGCCTGGTTATCAGTGAAAACTAGAAACTCTTTGGGTAACAAATAATGCCTCCACTTCCTAAGGGACTGCACTAAAGCATATAATTCTAGATCATAGGTGGAGTATTTTTGCTTGGCTTCATTGATCTTTTCACTAAAAAATGCTACAGGCCTACCTTCTTGACTAAGTACTCCTCCTACTACTACTCCACTTGCATCACACTCAACTGTGAACAACTTGTCAAAACTAGGCAATAACAAAATTGGTTGAGTTGCCACTTCTTGTTTCAGTTTTTCAAACCCTTTATCAACCTCTTGAGTCCATTTAAACTTTGTTTTTAGACCACCTTTAATAGTATCTAGGACTGGTGCACATATACCACTAAAATTCCTTATGAACTTTCTATAAAACTGAGCCAAACCATGAAAGCTCCTTACCTCTGTTGGTGTGGTTGGTGTAGGCTAGTTTAGGATGGCTTCCACCTTGCTTGGATCCATCTTCAACATTCCTTGGGATACTACAAAGCCTAGATACACAAGTTCTTATTTGAAGAACTCACACTTCTCAAGGTTAATGGCCAACTGCTCTTCTTGCAGCCTTTTAAGAACCATTTCCACATGCTTCAAATGTTCTTCTGCTGTCTTACTGAAAATCAGTATGTCATCAAGATAGACCACTACAAAGATCCCTGTGAAATCCTTAAGCACTTCATTCATTAGCCTCATGAACGTGCTAGCGGCATTTGAGAGGCCAAATGGCATCACTTTCCACTCATATAAGCCATCATTTGTTTAAAAGTTGTCTTCCACTCATCACCTTCCTTAATTCTAATCTGATGGTAGCCACTCTTGAGGTCCAACTTAGTGAAATACTGTGCTCCTCCAAGGCAATCCATTAAATCTTCTATTCTAGGGATTGGGAACCTATACCTAATGGTGATCCTATTAATTGCTCTAGAATTAGTACAAAGTCTCCACTTACCTCCTTTCTTTGTTGCTAAGACCACCGGTACTGCACAAGGGTTGATGCTCTTTTGAATCAGACCTTGATTCAACAATTCTTCCACTTGCCTAGCCACCCCTTGGTTCTTCTCAGGAGTAAGTTTTTATGTTGCTTTGTTAGGCAATGAGGCTCCAGGTATGAACTCAATTTGATGACTTATTGCTCTCTTTGGTGGTAGAGTTGCAGGTGTTCCATCACTGACTATACTCTTGTACTTATCAAGCAACCTTTGGACTGCTTATGGTAAGACTATCCTTTCAGCCTTTTCTTCCTCTTTGGACTGCATCATGATCACATATCCTTCATTCCCTTGATGTAGATTGCTGATAAACTCTTTACCACTACTCAACATGATGTTTGGTACCTTGGACTACCCTTCATCTTCTTCTGACAAGGACTGCAGTTTGAAGGTTCTTCCATCCTTCTTGAATGAGATGGTGTTCTCTTTCCCATCATAAATGGCACTTCTATCATATTGCCATGGTCTGCCCAGTAGCAGATGGCATGCATCCATGGGTAATACATCACAAACTAGCTTGTCTTTATAGCCTCCAATTGAAAATTCCACTATTACCTGCTCATTCACCAAAACACTCTGCCCTTTATTCAGCCATGTGACCTTGTAGGGGTTATTGTGGGGTACTTTCTCCAATTTTAGCTTTGTTACTACCTCCTCTGAGATTATGTTATCTGTTGAACCTGAGTCTACTATGACTTTGCACACTTTTCCAAGTATCTTGCACCTTACTCTGAAAATAGCTCTTCTTTGCTTAGGTTCCTCTTTGACTGGCTGCCTTATCAAAACTCTGTTAAACATCAGATTCTCTCCTACCTCAGACTCTATATGACTAATTTCAGATGCTTTAGGACTCATGGAGTCCTCTTGTGCATAGGCCACTCTCTTTTCATTGCTAGAAGAAGATGCTTTCTCCGAGCACCTATAAGCAGGGTGACCTAGTTGGTTACAATGATAACACTTCATGTTTGAAAAGTAAGAATTACTCCTACCTGCTCCTCTTCCTCTGTTTGAACCTCCTTGAGGTCCTCTTCCTCTATTAAATCCTCATCTTGAATATTTTTCACCTCCATGCTCAGTGAGCTTAGATTCTCCTTGGTTCCTTTGATCATTACCTCTACCTTGGTAACCACCACGCTGTCCTCTTTGATCTCTGCCTTTGCCTCTACCCTTAGAGGACTAATCTTTCTTCCTCTTATTCCTTTCCTCAATCTTCATCACCAACTGATAGCATTGGTGTACTATTTTAGGACTCAAAAGAGCCATCTCTTCTTGGATGTTCCACTTCAACCCATTTATGTATCTAGCCACCTTTAGGCTCTCATCCTCTGTCACATTAGATCTCAAACAAAGCTTCTGAAACTCTTCAGTATAGGTATTGACATCTTGGTCTTTCTGCCTTAGACTTTTCCTCTTCTTGTGAAGTTGGATCTCATAGTCATATGGCATGTAGGCTTCCTTTACCTTAGCAACCATTCCTTTCCAAGTTGATATGGGCTGCTTGCCTTCTTTTTCCCTTTCTATCTGAACAAACTTCCACCATGTCAAGGCTGATCCTCTCAACCTTGATTTAGCAACCTTCACCTTTTGTGCTTCAGTGCCTCCATCACACTCAAAGTGATTCTCCATGCCTTCTATCCAATCCATGACCAAATCAGGATCCATCTTTCCACTGAACAGTGGTATGCCCTCAAGTCCTTTTCCACTCAGGGCTTTCAATGCCTTCAAGAAAAGCTCCTCCTCCAAAACAGGGTCAGGTGCAAGGACCTTGTCCTCCTCTGCAACCTCTTCTTCCTTTGGTACCGTTCCTTCCAACCTTGCATTGTTCAATGCTTTCTCAAGTTGCTCTATTCTTTCTTTTAAGGACTTGTTGTCCTCTTCTTATTCTTCAACCCTCTTGGCTAATTGTGCATTTGACACCATGGCAGGAGTTTCACTTGACTCAACTTTTGACATATAAGCTGCTTTCCCAAATCTTTTGCTTGCTCCGATACCAATCTGATAGGGAGGCTACATGAATCAATCATAGATGCTACAGGAAGCAATCACAGATTCCTGTGCTAGGCCTTAGCATAGACCTCTTTGGTGAAATTGCTGCTCCACCCTAACCTATAGGAACTCAATCTTGTCTAAGTTCCCCTGGTTCTCCTGCCAACCTCACTATCTTGTCAAGTTTGCAACTACCAAGCCAAATCTTGGTGCTATGACTCCTTTCTTTCTTAGCCTTTTATGCATCCAAAAGACTAATCCTCCCTCAATACATGAATGGATCTTGCAAGGGTGAGGGAATGTTTTCCAAAGATCCAAAAAAACCTCCTAGGGTTCCTAAAAATTCACTTAGACTCCATGTTACCAACACTTGCCTGAAGCCTATTCCATAGGTTTAGCCCTTGAGCCCCTATTTGGTCTCTGAACAGGGGTAAATTTATTTTCCCTCCTAAACCCACCAAAGGTCTTAGGTTCTTGACTTAGGTTTCATGCTTCCCCTATCTAAAGCTTCAATATTTCTAGGGCTCTAGTCTTGCTCAGGCCGTATGCTGTCCAAACACCAAATTGGTCAAGCAGCTAGGGTTTCAAAACTACTCAGAACCAATTTTAGGACTGGTGAAAAGTTCTCCTCCTAAACGGATTGTTGGGATCTCCTCCTTATCACCATACATGGCCAAGACCTTCCCCTAAATTCTCCAAAAATAATTTCTCAAAAATCTTCACTTCCTTGCAAGTTATCCACGCTGTCATGTAGCCTTTCCTAGCCGGGCTCTCACTGTCTCGCCTAGGGCAAGGCTTTTCTCCTAGCTCCTGCAACCAAAGAAAACCTAACACCTACCACTAAAATATGTATAGAGATGGAGCCTGGCCATATTCCCAACAAGTCCATACTTCCAGGTACAGAGGGAATGCAGCCTAAAACCCCATTTTTATTCAATTTATAGTCAAGACAGCAAATAAGGGAAAAACACAGAATTTACAAGAATGGATGAAAGCGATGGAACAGCTATCAAATGTGCCAAAAAAAAACTTCCAGAGGCCTCTCTACATGCTAAAAAAAACCTACAAAATCCTCTTTCAATTCATTTAGCTGTTGTCATGCAACAAGTACCGAAAAACAGAAAATAAGACAAGAATGTTGTTTTCTTCAACTTCTGGAAAACACAGTCCGTACAAAAACTTCTAACCCACCAAAAAGGTCATGGTATGCATTAAATATGCCTCCAAAACAATTTAGGTTCTTGGGTCGAGGCTTAGATGACCTAAAAATGCATTTTTGTAAAACCCGCTGTGTTTACAAACACTTAGGCAATTTTTACAACTTAGCCAAAATGAAGAGTTAAAACCACTTAACTCTTGTGAACCTCATTTCCAAAGTTCAAAGACAACCCAAAGCGCCTAAAAAAGTGGTCAAAATGACCTTATGAAAGCACAACAAAATTTAGACTTCCCACAAAAACTTCAATTAAGCTGAACTTTGTCAGGTGCTCCTGCACCGAATAGGTTGGAAATAGGGTGAGGTTGTGGATTTTGATGTGTTCAAAAGGTATGCAAGGACAAGGGATGTCATAATTATGTTATCGCGTGATGCCCTAGTTGGGAAAAGAGGGGTTTTGAATGAAAAAGAGAGGTTTGAGGGAGTAAAAGTGGGTAATGTCAAGGGGCAACATAATCTGGTGGTCAATTAAGTTTTTGTAGGTAGAATGAAGAGTGTTGGAAGATATTTTGAGGTTGTATGAGGTCTGGATATGGGGTTTTCAATAAACCCTAGTGAAATTTGAGAAAATTGAGGGTTTAGAGGATAGTGGGGTTCAAGGGGCAATCACGCCCTAAAAATTGTGGATTTTGTGGATTTGTAGACTAGTAAATACTGTCCAATGGTGTTTTGCAATTGGAATAGTGATTGAGAGGGTGTTGCTTTGTTAAATAGACCTATTTGGGGGTCTAGGATAGCGTTGAGTCCATTTCTTATTTGTATTATAAATTATAACTTACTTTCTCCTCAGTCCATTTCCTATACAAGAAACAATATTGCAAAAAGTTGACATATAAATCTTTCGACGTGTTTATATGGTGACAGATCAAGAACATAACAATTCATTTTTCACTATCAAGATTATGTTGTGAAAATTTTTAAAGACTAATCAAGATAAATACTTGTAAGATAATGTGTCAAGAAGTTAACTACTTCATCTACTCTAAATATTATGTTTTGCAAGAGTTGTGAATATTATGTATCCTTTGCTTAATTGAGTTGTTCCAATCAAAGGATTGAATATATTGGAATCTTATTTATGAATCATTTCATGGAATACCAATTGAAAGCGTGTTTTTTGTATTTAGATAAAGTTGTTTAGAATCAATCAATTAATATTCAAGAAAAACCATGAAGGACAACAATGATCAATGCTAGGGCTAACCAATTAATAAGTATACACGTGAATAATTCAACCATGTACATGTGAATAAGGGAAGTACAAGTACTCATAAACATGTAAGCCTTGAAGTATACACACTAACACATAGTATACACAAATTAATACAAATTATATGCATGAATACAAGGTATACTCATGAAAACACATAAGTTGCAAAGTATACATTGGAATACATGTAAGTTGTAAAGCATACACTTGAAAACACGTAACTCATATCTATTGAACCATGGATTTATAATGCAAATATGGACACCATCAATAATATAGATTTGTATTAACCAAATATCCATGTAGGCATACATCAATATATTCACATGCCCATGCTAAGGCATGTTCAAGCCCTGTATAAACCAGCCAAACATAAATTAAACTACGAATCAATAATGGTTTGCTTTTTCACTAACATCTATAACAATGAATGTAAATTGAAATTTACTAATTTGCCTTGTACCTCCCTTGTCAGAGCCATCAAGGATTTTATAGTAGATGAAACACCAATCTCCATTTCCCTCGTCACATTCGAAGGTGTTTCTGCTTGCAACATCTAAAAATAAAACATCAAATTATGCAATCACAAAAACTACAATAGTGATCCACGTCATGACTTATAATGTATGAGATAATGAAAAAAAAATTGAGTACTTATTAGACTATATATTTCTGACTATCATGCTTACTATTTTCCCTATCCATATCTTGTTCGAAAGGACATGTTTTTAGGCTTTTACCCATAGCAGCAAGTCGGTGAACTGTTTGATAAAATTCTTTCATAGACATGTATGATAACTATGGTGGAATAGAGAAGGAAGTGAACTATTTGAAAAAATTCCTCAAATAAATGGGGTCTCATGGTGATGGAATGCCATTACAAAAAAATGCACATCATGGAATTCCATCACCATAAGACTGCATTTCTTTCAGGCATTTTTTTAGATAGTTCATTGCCTTCTCTATGGTACTATTGCTTACTATTATGCGTTCATAGAAATTTTTCCAAGCATCCATAGTTTGTTGGAAAGCACCTATTTTAGGATTTTAGCCATAGCAGCAAGGAAGTGAGTAGTTTGATAAAATGCTTTCATACAAATGTATGGAAAATGTGGTATCATAGAAAAGGTGGTGAGCTATTTGAAGAAATGCCTCAAATAAATGTGGTCTCATGGTGATGGAATAGCATTCCATCAGGTCTCATGGTGATGGAATAGCATTCCATCACCATGAGACCAAATTTCTTCGAGGCATTTTTTCAAACTACTAACTTCCATGTCTATGCTATTGCTTACTATTATGCTTTGATAGATTTTTTCCAAGCATCCATAGTTTTCTGGAAATGAACTGTTTGATAAAATGCTTTGGTAGACATGTATGGAAAATGTGGTAGCATAGAAAAGGCGGTGAGTTGTTTGAAAAAGTGTCTCAAATAAATTATTGGGTCTCATGGTGATGGGCATCACCATGAGACCGCATTTCTTTGAGGCACTTTTTCAAAAAACTCATTGCCTTGTCTATGCTATTACTTACTATTATTCTTTCATATATATCCCTTCCAAGCATCCATAGCATAGACAAGGTAGTGAACTATTTGAAAATATGTCAAGCAATAAAAAGTGGTCTCATGGAATGCCATGACAAGAAATTGCAATTGGAAGCTGCTCCTAGACTTATTAATTATGCTATGTGAAGTAATTGCATCACTACTTATGTTGACTTTCTAAACAACTATATTGTAGTTGAAATTTTTTCATCTATCAACATCTAGTTAGTATTTATGGAATGTGAAGTAATGCTTTAAGTTTGAATGATGTGTAATGCAATGTAATCAACAATATGAATATAAACAACACAAATCTATTAAATACAATGCATTAGTTAAATTCTTTATTCTATTACCTGCATGTAGGTTTGAGTAAATCCACTAGCACTGGGAGGTGTTCCCTCAAACCCTCCAATATTATCATGTTCAACATCCAAAATCACATATTAAAATACCATTCGTAAAACAATGCTATTAACATGTAATAAATTTATAATGGTTTACTAGTTACATACCCCACCAATAGGTGTACTGCAAAAAAAAGCAGGTGGAGGGCCGGTGTATCTAGTCTCAACACTGTGACCCTGCAATTTTATTAAAATCATAAAACTAAATTAGTTAATCTTGCATTTCAAAATCAAAATTTAATAAATTAAACTCAATGAACATGCTAAATTTTACCTAAGAATCAATGCCATAGGCATGATGCAAAATTTCAGCTACCCTCTCCATCTCCATAGTTGTCGACTGATCCTGCATAGTAGTTTCCTGAGTGTCGATGGGGTCATATGAACAAGTCACCCCGCAAGATTGACGCACATGGGTTTGAAGGCCACCACTCGAGGACTCCCTTAGATGGCATTGTAGAATAGGGCTAGCATGCTCGATGACACTCTGGGTCAAAGTGTTGATCACCTACAATGTCTCTACATTGGCACTCTCCTTCATAGTGGAAGGGATAACAACGTGCTCATGAGGCGGCCTAGTGAGAGGTCATCCCCCTTTCCACGTGGGATCCGGTTGTGCACCGGGTCTATCCTGAGCCAACCCCCCACCTCTCCTTGGAAGTCCCTCATATCAAAATAATTTGGGATTTTATTCAATATGAACTCACAGTATAGTTTCCTAAGGAAATACTATGGGACTTCACAATTGTTGCACGGTGGGTAATCAAAAACCATGTACCACCTATCATAAAAAAATTCTAATCTATTGGCGGTGGCACCAATGAATAGGAGACCTCTTCGCATTGAGGGTAAGATTTTGATGTGTGTGTGGGTCAGTGAATAAGGAGCACAAATCACCTTTTGTAATTTTTAAATCTTTTACATCTTTATATGATAACTTATCCGCATAATAAGCCCTAGACGCCTGCCTCCTATCTTGACATCCAGTTATTTGTTTGCTAATTGAATCTACATTTTTTAACATATCTTTCAATGAAGTTGTCAGGGTCATTCTTTTTGCAGTTGAACCATTTGGATCGCTCAACCTAATGATTAAATCCTCAAGTTGTTTTTTGTTGTTCTCAATTTCACTCATTAAATTTTCTTGAGTGACATGAGGGTGTTGAGGGATTGGTGGAGGAGGTTGATGTTGTGGTTGATTTTTTTGTTTAGGATTTTGTTGTTCAGTATTTTGTTCTTGAGGATTTTTCTGCTCTGTTTGTTGAGGATTTTGAGGATTTGCATGTTGATTTGCATCTCCTGCAAATTCAAAAAAATAAATATCAAATACAACCTAAAACATAAAATTCAAAACAAAAAGCAAACAATCCTTACCTATCACACCTCCTCGTCGACGTGGCAGCATCCTTGTGATGAAATAGCAACCTTGATGAATATTTTTGCACAATACCTCCTCCTAGAACACGAGCACAAAAAATGGGGGTTTTGGCTGCAGGCAAAAGAAAAACACAGTCGAAATGCAAGAATGAATTTTTTTTACTATTTTTTTTGTTTTAATAGGTCATAACGTGAGTGTGTTATAACGCGCTCGTGTTATGGGCTTGTTGTGACCGAGCCTCAGGCTTGGCACACCAATCCATAACACGAGCGTGTTATAATACACTCACGTTATAACGTGCTCGTGGTATGAGTTTTCATAAATTTTTCAAAAAGTTGTCCAAAAATTAGCTACCCATCTTGATGCACCTGCCCTTGTCTCTATTAAGATTGAGGGTAGATGTTTTGTTTTGGTGCCAAATATCATCTTATTAGTTCCAAGATTCTAAGTCAACGACCTAGCAGCCATAATCTCAACCATTCAACCTTAACCATCAGGATTTAACCCCATATAGACTGTCGTTTATTGAGGGTACCCACAATGATGAGGATAGACCATTTAAATATCTTAATTAGAATTAAATTCTTACTTCTACACTTAAAAGGTATTAAGTATTTTTGCATGGGTTTCATTACCACTGATTGCTTACTATGCGAGATCAAATTTACACTGGCATGCATTTCCAATATTTCTCATTTATAATGTCATGCAACAGAAGTGTAAAAAGAAAGAGCATACACAATTTTCAGGAAATATCTATTCCTTGATGAAAGGAGGAGGTATCCTTAGCTAAGTGTGAGTGATTTTGTAGATTAAAAACAAGTACATCTTAGTTCTAGTTTTTCCCTCCTAAGTTGCATCCTATTAAGACTCAAGAAAGGATCTCTACATCACAAATCGTTTATTCCCTTCCATCGTGATAAGAGATAGAAATTTAATAGACTTGCATTATTAGAATGAGAAGACATTACCAGTAGAAAAAGGCGGCTATACAAATATATTTCTACCACTTTATTCCAACATAATCTCCCTTGTTAGCATAGGTTCATTTCTCTCAAGAAACTTTCAAATTTCCTCCAATAAATATTGTCTTATGGAAGCACAATAATCACATAGACATTCATGCAAAATGTGAAGGCTTGCATAGGGAATGCATTTTGTTTTACCTAATACCTCCAAATATGGGAACCTTTTTCCCATCATTTTAAACAGGGACAATGTTGTGGATTGAGATTAATGGTGTTTCTAAATGAAACAATAAGATAAATAGGCTTGCAATTAATAATGCGCATTGCACCATGAAAAATATATCCAGTAATAATGAAGGGACTTGACCACTGAAGCATAACAATAGGAAAATTTAGGTCAATATGAAATTTTAGAGAGAAATCTCACATTTGATATTAAAATAAGGGTAAATCTCCAAGTCAACACTATTATGAAGGAGCCATCACTTGGATTTTCTAAGAAAATTTAGGGACGATGCTCTAAACGGCTAGAGTTCAATGCATTGCACAAACATAAAACAATATCCCCTAAATAAAATATCATCCAGAAAAGGTGTCGAGGAAGAATGTAGATCTTGAATAGAATTATTATCATATGGGAAACCTTTCTCTATCTTACTCGATACGAAATTTTCTCCAGGCTAAGACCCCCATTTCTTCGTGCATCATTAGCAACATAAGCATTTGATATAAATGAATCAATTTAAATGTACATAAACTATAGGGAAAGAATTCAAGTATTTCCAATTTATAGATCATACATGCAATTAATTAGATCAAGGTTAGACACAGGTTTGCTAGCATGGATAGGTTTAAAAGTAGACACAAAATTTATAAGGAATTCGTAGTACCACAAACTCAAGCATTGATAAATCTGGTAAGCAAGGATAGAGGTAAAATAAATCATAGAACAAACTCAAACCACAACAATTAAAACTTAATTTCCTACTAACTAGAAAAGGATGCCACTACAGAATGAAATACCTAGCATAAGATATGCAAGGATTTGAAGGAAAAATGAGGGCACCTACTCAGCTTGAATTCCACAAACAAATGTCATACCAAGGAGCATAATATTGGGCTATGCACAAATTGGATTCTTGGGAAAGCTTCAAATAAAGATTCCAATCAAATGACAATGGCATCAAGAGTAAAATAAACACAATCACAGGCATACAAGGATTGCAGGAAAAACACAAGTCAATATATCGGGAGTGTTGTAGCAATATTATTAAATGCATCAACTAATTGTTCCAAATCAAACTCAAATAAATACAGACACATTTTGTTTCAAACAACATACGAATTCAAGCTTGTATTCCAAAACAAAGAAGAAGATTACAAGAAAAGAAAACCTAGAGTAACTCAATTGGTTGAGCTGAAAGCTGATGTCGAGTCTGAATTCCAAGTTGAGGCTCCAATTTCTCCAAAATCCCCCAACAAACTCTACAGAACTCCAATACAAAACCTCCAAGAACAAGAAAGCATTCACGGAAAGAGAGGCAAGACTAGTTTTCTAGAAAAATGTGAAAAGCCTCCTTTCTTTCAGCAAATTAACCAATTTATTTACTACTCCACAATGTCTGTTACTCCATGCACTTTCTTTAATTTACTTAATTTAGTTAATTTCACATCTATAGTTTTCCACCACTCTTCTAAAATGTTTATTTATAAACATATACTTGTTTATTTACACTTAGTAAATCATCTTTTAAAATATTTTATTTATTAATTTAACCATACATTTTAAAATTTATATTTGCACATCACTATAATTAATATATTTATTTCTATATTTCTTTATTAAGACATAATCTTAATTTATTTAAACCAAATAAAAACATTAATAATTTTTTTTATTTTATCAATGCCTCAATTATATACAAGCATCTATTTTAATTACCAAAAATTCCCTTTTAAACTATAATAACTTTATTTTAATGTAATAAATAATCAAAACACTAATTGATCAAATTAATCAAATGAACAAAATACCAAACAATACCTGACCTCACAACGAGTCGAAAAGCAATACAATAGCAACACTAACAGACCAGCCTAAACTAACTACACTAACAAGGTGAATCATGGTGGAGCACTACATCCTCCCCCCCTAAGATTCGACTTACTCCTGGAATTCGCAAGGTAAGGATAAAACATACACACATTAGTATAAATTTTTTTTGAATAATACTACTTTCACCTTTCCTTAACGTAAATACAAGCAACATCAAATAATCAAGTAGACCAAATGTCAAACAATTACCTAAACCTTAATCAAAGTCGAGAAGTAGGACCAACCGACCACAAACAACAGACACATTGACGAGGTAACCGACTAGATACTCACCCTCTTCGAGTATGATGGCTAGGGTATAGGAATGTACGTTATCTCCATTTCAATGTTCAATTTCCATTGGGTTTAACTTGGCACGCTCAGACCTGACAATTTAGGTGGAGTCAATGTCTGATACCTACAACCTGCAACAAATAAAATGTGGTTGAGCATATATATATAATCATACAATCTGGCACACCATGAAAGGAAATCGCAACGTAGCAGGGTACTCACGAATGAGTAATGTGACACTGTCCCTTTCACCAAAACACATCTAAAGACATCACTCAGTAATTAATTCACTTGTAAACCATCTGCTACATGACAATCATCAAAGCTAATTCATTACATCAGAATACTACACTTCCACAAAACGCAACATAATTATGCACACAAAGCACACATTTTTTATTAAATATTCATTATTTACATGCAAGACAATCCACTTTATTCATTTTACAACACTGAATCTCATAACATATGTGACAAAAGATCATGATTTTACACCTTTTCATAAGCATGAAAACATAATTTATCAACTCATAAGTACTATATTCATGATTTAACACACATTCTTCACATACACAGACAAATTCACATCACCGAGAATCACATCATAAGGCTACACAAGGGTCCATAATGTATCATCGATAGCAAAAATATCAGTGCATTGCACACTACACTGAGGGTCCTATCCTTTCCATCAGTTTCTTGCACCATTGGACCACACCACCAAATGAAAAATCTCAGATTACTAAGCGATGATGAAAAAAGGGAAAGAAACATAAGCTCAACAATCTAAGCACTAGGAAAACATAATGGGCTCATATGAAACTAGAGTACCCAGTGTATGAACCTAGGCTCTAATACCATGTGTAACACCCCACCATGGAACCCCGGAGGACAACACGCTACAATTCTTTAAAAAATGGAACAATTTTTTTTGAAGTACAACATACTTAGATTGCAAAACATATGCTAACAAGAATCTACAACTAAGTCCTCCAAGGTTCCATGACTACACTACTATCTATCTAATTACCAACTAAGCAACATAATAATTTATCTCATTAAACAAGATCCATCTAACAATATAAAGTTCACTTAATCCATCACATTTCAAACGATCAACCAAAATGTAATATCCATCATGAATACACTCATAATAAGAGTTCACATAATAATAATCAATGAGTACATATATTGTTTCCTTACATAAGAGTACATTATTACATGGTTCAATATTACATCAAGCTTCCCTTATAACAATAGGAAGAAATACATCTAATTACATTACAAGATACACGAGGGATACAAATACAATACATATCATAAGCACTATCTCATGAACTAATGCAAGATCCAAAACCTACAGCAAAGGTACCTCTTCACATGCACAAACAACTAGAAAACCCAATGGAGTAAAAATCACATTCCACCCGACCATGTGGAACCCTAAGGTCCACCCCCCGTGCTAGGAGATAGCAATAAGGTCCCACCACAAATCAGTCAGGAAGACAGAAGAATAATACAAAGGCTAACATGACCCCAATATACAAGTACATTATAACAACATACAACAGTAACACTGCTTCCAGAGGCATGCAAGTAACAAGGGAAATACAAGCCAAGGGAATGCTAGGTTGCAGCAGGGGAGAGTGTCATCGCATGGTCCTGGCATGGGTTGTCCTAACAGTCTCTCACTAGACGTCGGCCCCCATCTATGGTTGTCCTAACAATCTCACACTAGACGTCGGCCCCATAGGGTGAAACATGCAGAACCAACTTTCCTTTCGTGAGGACAAGGAAGTTGATATTGCCAACAAGGTCTTCTCAATCCATCCTTAGCCTGAATGAGCTCTACAGGCATGGCTAAGGCATCCAATTATCTTAATTAAAGTGAAATTCTACCCAACCCCTTAGTTTATTAATTAGGTTTTTACTTAGTTAAGAAACTCCCACATGGGTTATCCTAGATGCCACTTTGTGTGTCGGCACCCATTGAGAGCCACTCCCCCTACTAACAACTAGAAGACCCAACACATCAACCAAGGTAAATCCAACATGCACAAATCTCAAATCACATGAACATATACATAAGGCAAGACATGAACCATGATGCACACCAATCACAATCATAGTGATGAATAAACAGTGCAAGGATAAAGTCCCTCATGAACCCATTTCAAAAGAACAACCATAAAATCCAACCAATAGGATACTCCCCTAAACCTCTAGAAACAAACCTTATTCCTTTTACACAAAAGACTTCCACTCTTAAACCATTATCATAATCATCCCAATTTCCCATTATCAACACAACAAACAAACAAGTGATCAAATAACCAATGCAACCATGAACAACTCCATATAAGACATTGTCTCCACAGTTCAAATTACTCATTAATATAATCCATTAATTTAAACAAATCTTTTCAATTATCTAATACAAGTAAATCATTTTTTTTAAAACCACATACATAATTCATTACAAGAAGTCAATCAAACATTGCAACCATGAAGTGGATATTATTTCCACATTCATATTTCTCATTAACTTGACTATAATACAATTATACTAATTACATAGTGAGCTCACAAAGCAAAGGATTATCTAATCCATTTATCTATATCAATTTAAATGCTCAATTTAATAGTAACTTCCCAATTGAACATGCTAAATTATATAACATTTTTTTTATTTCTTCATTATTCCCTAATATATTTCATATAAGGAACAAAACCTTATTTTACCATTAACCAAATATAATATTTAATCATATATATATATAGGCATATATACTCAAACATAATCTTTAAATCCGCAATGATTTAATAGTATGAAGAAGCAAATTTAAGATGAATGAATAGAAGTTAACTATGTTTCACTTAATCTAGGGTTATACAAGGTATGAAATTGATATCAACAAAGGAAATGAAATATTCTCATGTCCTACTAAAATCTATAATATTAAACATATTTGATTACTAGAACTCATCATCTCAAAAAAAAAACTACAAGCCTATATTTCCCAAAATAATTTAAGCAAAATAACAAATTTATTAACCCTCCTTGAACTAACTACATTACCAATCACCTCTCCATAAATTAAACAATCGTTAATCTAAAATTTAGATACTATGATTCATACCGACATTTTGTATTACTCTAATAGTTAACTATCAAGATAACATGTCTACATGCATGCAATTTTTTCAACAATCTTTTCCATAGTGCAAATCAAGTAATGAAGTGGATCCAATGTAAGAATATGTAAGTAAAAGTGTGGAAGTAAATAAATTGTAATATTAAATAAATAGAGAATGTATAGCTTATGTGTGTGTGTGTGTGTGTTTGTATATATATATATATATATATATATATATATATATCTTCATAATATTTATGCATGTTTAAGAGTATACATTCATAAATATCTATTCATATACGTATCCCACTACTTAGCATGGATAATGTTATTCTAACATCAATATCAGCTTCTTGTTGTAATCATTATTAGGCTCTATTGGTCAAAACACTTCCATATAGCCAACTAATGAGTATAATAATGTATCTACGAAGAAAGAAGATGTTAACCACATTCCCACTAATGAAACATATATATATCCATAGTAGATCTATGTGTCTATAAAAGATACTAGAGTAAATTGTAATAATATTCTATTTATTTATGATGTCACTCGCAATATTAATACATTTTATCAAACTCCAACTTAAAGCATTCCAAAATTATCTTAACTTGATATATTGAAAAGGATGACTATTAGGATTTATTTCATTTCATTATCATCGTATTTGTCAACATCATCTTAATATTGTCTCTATTAATATTGAGGGTAGATGTTTTGTTTGGGTACCAAATATCGTCTTATTAGTTCCAAGAGTCTAAGTCAGTGACCTAGCAGCCATAATCTCAACCATTCGACTTTAACCATCGGGATTTAACCCCATATAGACTGTCGTTTACTGAGGATACCCACAATGACGAGGATAGACTATTTATATGTCTTAGCTAGAATTAAAGTCTTACTTCTACACTTAAAAGTTATAAGGTATTAATGATGTTTGCATGGGTTTCATTACCACTGATTGCTTACTATGCGAGATCAAATTTACATAGGCATGCATTTCCAATATTTCTCATTTATAATGTCATGCAACAGAAGTGTAAAAAGAAAGAGCATACACAGTTTTCAGGAAATATATATTCCTTAATGAAAGGAGGAGGTATCCTCATCTAACTGTAAGTGAGTTTGTAGATTAAAAACAAGGACATCTTAGTTCTAGTTTCACCCTCCTAAGTTGCATCCTATTAAGACTCAAGAAATGAAAATTTAGGTTAATATGAAATTTTGGAGAGCACTCTCACATTTGATATTAAAAGAAGGGTAAATCTCCAAGTCAACACTATTATGAAGGAGTCATCACTTGGATTTTCTAAGAAAATTCAGGGACGACGCTCTAAACGGCTAGAGTTCAATGCGTTGCACAAACGAAAAACAATATCCCCTAAATAAAATATCATCCAGAAAAGGTGTCGAGGAAGAATGTAGTTCTTAAATAGAATTATTATCATATAGGAAACCTTTCTCTATCGTACCCGATATGAAATTTTTTCCAGGCTAAGACCCCCATTTCTTCGTGCATCATTAACAACATAAGCATTTGATATAAATGAATAAATTTAAATGTACATAAACTATAGGGAAAGAATTCGAGTATTTCCAGTTTTTAGATCATACATGCAATTAATGGGATCAGGGTTAGACACGGGTTTGCTAGCACAGATAGGTTTAAAAGCAGACTCAAAATTTATAAGGAAATCGTAGTACCAAGAACTCAAGCATTGAGAAATCTGGTTAGCAAGAACAGAGGTCAAAGAAATCATAGAACAAACTCAAACCATAGCAATTAAAACTTAATCGCCTACTAGCTAGAAAAGGACGCCACTACAGAATGAAATGCCTAGCATAAGATATGCAAGGATTTGATGGCAAAATGAGGGCGCCTACTCGGCTTGAATTCCACAAACAAATGTCATACCAACGAGCACAAGATTCGGCTATGCACAAATTGGATTCTTGGGAAAACTTCAAATAAAGATTCCAAGCAAATGCCAATGGCATCAGGAGTAAAATAAACACAATCACAGGCATACAAGGATTGCAGGAAAAGCACAAATAAATATATCGAGAGTGTTGTAGCAATACTAGTAAATGCATCAACTGATTGTTCCAAATCAAACTCAAATAAATACAGGCACATTTTGTTTCAAACAACATATGAATTCAAGCTTTTATTCCAAAACAAAGAAGAAGATTACAAGAAAAGAGAACCTGGAGTAACTCGATAGGTTGAGTTGAAAGCTGATGTCGAGTCCGAATTCCAAGTTACAGCTCCGATTTCTCCAAAAGCCCCCAACAAACTATGCAGAACTCCAATACAAAACCCCCAAAATCAGAAGAAAACCTCCAAGAACAAGAAAGCATTCACGGAAAGAGAGGCAAGATTAGTTTTCCAAAAAATGTGAAAAGCCCCCTTTCTTTTAACCATTTTATTTACTACTACACAATGTTTGTTATGCATGCACTTTCTTTAATTTACTTAATTTATTTAATTTCATATCTATAGTTTTCCACCACTCTTCCAAAATGTTTATTTACAAAGATATACTTGTTTATTTACACTTAGTAAATCATCTTTTAAAATATTTTATTTATTAATTTAACCATACATTTTAATTCTATTTGCACATTACTATAATTAATATATTTATTTCTATATTTCTTTATTAAGACATAATCTTAATTTATTTAAACCAAATAAAAACATTAATAATATTTGATTTTATCAATGCCTAAATAATATACAAGTATCTATTTTAATTACCAAAAATGCCCTTTTAAACTATAATAACCTTATTTTAATGTAATAAATAATCAGAATACTAATCGACCAAATTAATCAAATGAACAAAATACCAAACAATACCTGACCTCACAGTGAGTCGGAAAGCAATACAACAACAACATCGATAGACCAACCCGAACTGACCACACTGACAGGGTGAATCATGGTGGGGAACTACACTTTAGGAACATTGCATTGTCTTGATAGTCTTTGGAACTCACATACTCTCCTCACTATCATGTAAGCCTTGCACACAACACATAGTTTCATCATGCATCATTGTGTATGACAGCACGTTGTTAAGTTCATGCAACCACGCATTATCACAAATAGGTGTTGTTTCATCTCAGACCATAATGCATACCTATACATAACCTCACACATGCACTTGGCTATAGTAGTATATTTTTTTTATATGTGAACTTATTTAGTTTCAAAATAAAATGTTAAATGTTAGGAATATCAACTACTAATAGTTGGAAGATTAGTGATTATGGACATAAACTATTAAATCTTTCTATTCTTGTTTGTAATTTAATTTAAAATATAAATATTTGTTCATCTCTTCACATTCAAAGAGGATATATAATTGAATAGTTGTAAGAAAAATAGTTTGATGTGTTGACCCCTTTCTAGTTATAGGAATTCTTATTCCTTTTTGAACCATTTTGAATGTATCTATTATGTCCTATTAATATCTAATTCTGAATGTAAGCAACATACATATTTTTTGAAGTCTTCCTCTTCATATCTTGATTTTTGATTTTACTAATCTTTTTTTTTCTTTCACCTAATCTATAAATCTATCTTTCTCGAGATCACATTATACCTAAACCACTACAGATTCAAATCAATTATAGTTACCATAGCTTTCACCACACCATAACCCACGATATATGACCATAGAGGATTAGATTGTGTAGCAAAAATAGTCTACTAAATTTAAAATTATCTTTACACACCCAAAAACTATCCCTTTCACAAGATTAGTTGTTATCTTATTGGTCCATATGCCAATTAAGTCAAATTAATGACCAATTTCATATGTTCGACATCTACTAGGATATTTGAAGCCATTAATTAATCAATTTAAAAATCACACAAATAAAATAATGATTGAAGGATAATCAAAGCTACCTTTTTATATTTAGCCATCATACTAGTCCATTATTTACATCAAATTTTACATTTGGTTAACATGCTTGTCCTGTTTGTAAAACTTCTTTCTCTACTAGGGGTTTAGTTACCAAAAATACAATCCAAGGACCTTTCTTCATCCTAGAGTATCACATTATACTTCTAAACATGACCAAACTCAACAAGATAGTTATTGAAGAGAAGCAGAAAGATTTTCTAAATATTGCACCACAGAGGATTATTTTGCACCATCTAGACTAGACCATGTTGCATGGCCTAATCCACAATAGTAGAAATCATTACACATAATCGTCATAACTTCTTAATTACAAATTCACATCCAAATTTCAATTATTGCTCTTCTTTAATAATATTTCTCTGAGTCAATAACAAACAATAGTTGATCTTCCAACAAGATAAATCAATTAAACATTTAATCTTACTCTAATTATCACAATTATTCTAGTCATTATAAATCTAATTTATTATTGAATTTTATCAATTAATTAAATTTATATTAATATAGGAGAACGGGAAGAAGTATGTATTTATCTTTGGGACTTACTTTATTATTATTAAAAAGAGGAAAATGCATTTAGGTGATGTAAAAATATATTTACACATTCAAATGAAGTGCATGTCTTTGACTCAAAGTATAATCTGAGTATAGATATATGTGATTTTTCTTCTTTGTCAATTGAGACAAAATATCTGGTCTTATCTCTTATTGTATTGGGAGTCTTGCTTTTAATAAGACTTAATTCTTGACGGGCGAATAATTCAACTTCGTCATGAACAGACAAAATAAATCTTCTGACTATATGTTTTTATATATGATCTGAAATTTAAATACCATCAAATAATCTAATGAAAGCATCCATGCTTATTATTAATATTTATTAAAAAAAAATAGTTTAACTGTTTACTAAAAGAGGGGTAAAAATTTATTCAATTCAAAATGGAGCAATACAAAGAAAGGTCATTACACATTCGTATCTATCTCCACTAATTGGTCCAACTTTTATGACAAACAAGACAAGATTATCCATTTACATTTCACTTCAAACCTTTACATCATTCTACTTATTCTGTTCCTAAGCAAATTATTCTGTTCCTAAACAAATTATTTTAACATTTCCAAGCCCCGGCTGATTGAGGGTAGAGGAATGCATGATCTTATGTTCATTCCATGTGCCTAATATTTTTTGTTTTCCTTTTTCTTCCCTCAAAAAATGGGAATACCATTCTTGCATATCAAGTGAAAAGCTTGTTCAATGTTTGAAGCATTCAACAAGATGGTATATAAGTGAATGCTTTTACTGGACTATGTACAAAACTGCCAAAAACAGTTCCTTTTAAAAAGCAAGAAAAACATCATAAATCAAAACCAACACTTTCGTACAGTTCTTTTCCAAAAGCAGGCATAATATCATAATTCAATACTAGCTGTGTTGTTAACTGTGTTGTCCTCAGAGGTTAGGACAGAGACTTTATTGTAGTAGAGAACTCCTGAAGCTACCGTAAGCAATGCTACAAATGCTCCTCCTGCAAACATCCCAGGAGTCACACCATAACAATAATATACCTCCTTACTATTAAGGATAGCTCCAGATAAGTACAAGATACTTGCAATCACAAAGAAAACCCTGCATAAATGCCCAATAATCACAGTTAGCATTCTTGCAATGAACTTCATTTGGGTCTGAACAATTTCTTTTGCTTTAGTTGAATCAATAGATTGTGATTGTTAAAGAGGATGTAGACTGATTGGAGATGATGGTGGTCTGTTATGCAATCCACCAAGGTAAGAGTACTAGAGTCCATCTCTTAGTGATTTTAAGAAAATGGACTATCAATATAGTAAGATTTTTGGATTTTTGACCGTGTAACATTTTTTAACATCAGCATTTCAGAACATACTCCATGATCATTCTCTTCTCTGACTCTAACTCATTCTGATGATGAATCATGGAATGTGATCTGGAACGTTGATGTTAAAAGTTATTACAGTCAAAATCCAAAATTCATACTATTTTGATATCATGAACATTAGAAATTTCATGGTTTTAAAATGAACTGTGACAATTTAATCATGTAAAGATGCAGACATCTATATAACTCAGTTGCATTTATTAAAAAGGTGAGCAACTATAGAGAATTATGTACATCTAAAGATAAAACAAAAACTATATACCAGCAAAGAACAAGGTAAACCATAGCTAGGACCCATTCATTATTCTTGCCAATGGGAACACAGCATATCCAACCGCCTGCAACATTTATGATGATTTGAGCCAAGACAAGCATTAGTATAGCCATTGCTCCAATTTGTGCGACTCGTCTGTTCTGCTCCCAATTGTAACAACCATTGTCCTTTATAGTAACGTCATTATTCTGCAGGCTCATATCAAATTTCCTCAAATTAGACCAATATACCATACTGTAAATCATGAAAATTGGTTTTCCTCTAGCTTTTAACACAGGGAAATATGATTTCAGCAATAATAACTTACTGCCATGTACTGCCTGATTTCTGCAACGATGGCCATACTAACAGAGATGACTCCTAACAATACCACCAAACCGGATATTGCTTTCTGCATTCTCTTCATATTGACTACTGTCTTCAATCTTTCTAATACCACCAATCTTGCAAGCTTCTGATACTTGGAAACTATAATACACTTCAAAACTCCCTTGCACACATTTATACAATTTCCAAAGCAAAAGCAACAAACATTACAGACAAATGAAAAGTACGCATATTACAGCCGAATAATTACAATGATTAGGTTGCCCCATTAGATAGAACAACTCTATTGTTTTTCTCAATCTTGTTATTCATTTATATTATAATTTTCTTATGTTTTGCATTGCAATATCCAATCTTACAGCTGTAATCATTTTTTAAAATACTTGAAAACAATTCTTAGCATCATCGAGTTTGTCGATGATAATGAGCTTTAGTCCTATACATTTAGGAAGGCATTGGTGGGATCGACCTGGTATTGTTTTTTCTTCAATATTTTTTTATATTGACTTACCATATGTTCATTCCACCATGGGCTTAAGAAGTCAACACAATAACAAAAAAAAATTCCCAAGACTGGATATATTCCATACGCTCGCGCTTACTTGGTTGCTTCTTCCTCCTCCATTCTTGGATTTTTAGAGCTTAAATAATTTGCATTGTCAATGCTTGTTGGTTTGAACATGTTTCTTGGTTGCTTCTTCCAAGTCGATAAATTGCATTGTAAATCTTTATTGGTGTGAACATGCTGCTGGTGTTTTTTTATTGTTTATTCTTGTATTTTTATAGTTTAAGTTGAATGATGACAGTATTTATGATATTTTTTAAATTGAATTGGTTTATAGAAGTTTACAATTGTATTATTAGTATTTATAATATGACAAGGATTTATATTACTAGATTATTGATATTAGTTTTGTTTCATAAAATAAAATATCAAATTAGTTTTTAATGTTATTTAATTTGTTGGAATGTATTTTATATTTCTAGGTTAAGTCTAATTTTTTGATTGGTCTCTATTTTATTTGTTTAGCTATAAAAAATATTTGCATTGGAGACTATATGGAAAAAACCTAATCAATAGGAAGAAGGGTGAGATGACAATTAAGCTATTTTTTTAATTTTTGTTGCTCACATGTCAATAATGTAGATCTTTTTGTATCTTATTTTTACCCAAATAAAAAAACCTCTACTTTTTTATATGTAGATTTTTATTGTTTTCATACAAAAATAGGTGATAAATAAAAATTATAGTAGAAATTTTTGAAAGCTCACACATCGCAGACAACACCACTTATCTATCTACTTGTGAATTGTCTCTAGATATGTCTACATTGTGCATTCTTTATCCTTTTGTGTTGTATGGATTTGGATATATAAACAAACTTTTGATTGTGCTTTGTCAATCGGTGTGCCTACCTTCTTTGAGAGAAGGAAAAAAAATCTTATTTCTACTCTTGAGAATAATGGTAACAAGATTAATAAATTTAACGTATAGTTGCTCACAAGGCTCTTATGGACCAACGACAATTCTCTAAAATTGGCTTCTACCTAATAGCAAGCAACAATGAGAAAAATCCCAACAACGTGAATTATACATTCCCATAAAAAAAATCAAGACATCTTTTTCTAAGCAACTCATTAAGGTTAATTAAGACACCAAATTATTTAGCTCCTTTGATATTTTCTAATGGTTCAACTAGGAATTTATTTTGGCATTTCTTGAGCCATTGTATTGAAAACACACAAGAATAAACATTCCAATCTAATATGTATAATTAAAATCCTATCTTTCAACACAATCACATCTAGCATATACAAATATAGAGATAAAATATAATTGCACATGTATGTGAGCTGCAAGTGAATAGACATGTATAATAGTAGTGCATATACTATCTTAAACTAAAACTATTACAATGGAAAGAAAATACAATACATAATATTTTTATCTAGAAAAACCTTTTTAGATAAAAAAAATCTAGCATAATAAAATATTTCACTATTACAAAACCTCAATCATTCTCAATACATTAATGAATCTCTTTTCCTTCACCCTTAAGCATGTACACATCTAAATAGGAACATCAAAATAAGTTTTACACATTGCCTAAAATCATACAAGACATCCAAGCTTTTTAAAATTTAAAATTGCTTCAATTTTTTCTAATCAACCTATGAGGTTGATCCCATCTAGGCTAACATAGAAAGTATACAACACTTGGCAAACATTCTCCCACTAGTTGGATAATTTCCATAAGGACCACACTCTTAAAGTGTCAATTGTTGAGGGCAGCCATGCCCATTGGCTTTCTACGCCAAGAAAATTTCATATTACTCACAACTTTTGTCAAAGAATCAACAACATTACTTTTTGTATCAACTTGTTCTAAAAATAATCATTTTATGTCAACCATTTCCCTCAAAAAAATGGTATTGTACTACAATATGCTTTGATTGAGCATGATAAGCAATATTCTTGTCTAAATGTATTACACTTTGACAATCGCTATAAATTCTTACCATTTCTTGTACCAAGCAAATTGTCAAGTGTTGCCTTTGTAACCATATTGCTTTTTTATGTGGATGAGTAGTTGTTATATACTCTTCCTCTATTATAGATAATGCAACCATTTCTTATATTTTTCTCACCCAATTTAGTACTCCTCCAAAAATATTGAAGACATATCAGTTGGTTTGTCTTCAATAGTCAACATCTCCAACCCAATCAAAATCCACAAAGCCTTGTAAATTCAAAGTTTATTTCATCCACTCTTTCTTGTTAATAAATTACATAATCTTAGGTACCAGAAAAAAAATTTAAAAATTCTTTTTCACATTATTCCAATGTTCTTTACCTAGAGTTTGAACATATATTTACTCACAATCCCACTACATGTGCAATGTTAGGTCTAGTATAGATGATTGCATACACGAGGCAATTAGTAACAATAGCATTGTTTGTGTAATATTAATACTTTAGAATATATTTTAATTCTAATTATATTATTGCCCATGTTCTTTTAAGTGTATTCGAGTAATTCTTTTTTAATTACTTAAGTTAAGAAGGATAATGTTGCACATTCATGCGATTCTACATTTTTTTCTTATCTTCATAGATTTGGAAACTTGGATAAGGAATCCCTTACTTTTTGGATGTTTTCCTTGTCCCTATCCTCATCAAATTTGGAAACTATAAGGCTATATAATGTAATATACTTCATCCATATTCTAATACAATGAAATAAACTTTTAATGAGAAATGTCTATTAAGAAAAATTAGCTAATTTAATTTTCATTAAGCTAGTTTAAATCTATTTCTATGCACTAAATTTTAGGCGATAAAAATGAATTCAAAATCTAAAATGGTATCAAAGAATAGGTGCTAGGATAGGTTTCTTTTGTTTCTAATTTTTAGAGATTCAAAATCTTATCAATTTACATGCAAGTTTTCTAATAACCCAACATGCTCTTTTGTTACATCTTCAAACTATCTAAAGAATCAAGGGGTTTAAGGAGAACTAACCTATAGTTTTGCATGTGTACATCATTTTCTTCTAACATGATGAAAAATCAAGGTTTTGGTGTCTTTGGTGAGATTGTAAGATATTTTGTTGCATCCAAAATATCCATGAAACTTAGGATTGAAATTCATTTTCCTAAATTTAGAGTTTGTGAGACAGTAGCAGAAGAGGGCATTTGAAGCTTGAATTTAGAAAACAACTCTCAAATGTGACATTTTCAATCCAAGAAAATTATGTCAATAAGGTCTAAAACCTATATTTTGATATATAATTTGTCAAATTTGAAGAAAAGTATTTTTTGTAATTTTTTACCCACTAGGCTCACACAAATCTATATATGCTATATTGTATAGTCAAAAAAATAAAAATAAATAAACTACATGTTGCATAAGATATTGTAGTGGTTGTACCACTAGTACTCTACCATCACACCTCCGCTACTAGCGACTAACAACTAGGGAGCCACCAAAGTAGCACTTTAAAACTTGTCACTACCTCTAGCAACCAAACTCGACAATGCCACCAACCCCATGCTTGTCCTTCGCCAACTCAAAATATTTTGAGAATATTCTATACAAATGACTATTTTAAGGAAAGTGGTTTAGGAAAGAAAATATGTATCCACCCAAGATAATTTCCACATAACCCAAATAGAGAAATCTATGCAAACAATTATTTAGAATCCATATGCAAAAGAATATACAACATACCATCAAAGATGACACAAGATATACCCTGAGAGAACTCTCAAGAGGGAAAAACCTAGCCTCTAAAAGCATCCATCACTCATGTATTATTTAGCAATAAACATTATAATACATCTTTAGAGTCATCCATGAACACCTTTGAAACACAAGCTCTCTACAAGCAATCCATGTGAACAAGCATCATGTAACCACACATCCCATGCCACACTTCAAACCTCACAAATGCTAACAAGAGATGCTCTCAACCCCTTAGCCAGAATTAGATAACTACCCATGTGTTTGCTTCTATAGAAACAAGCTCACACAAAACCACCAAGTGGTATTACATAAAACCATGTGACTAAAACCATGAGCTTACAAAACCATTAACCCATCATTTAATATCAATTGTAAGTTTTTCTCAACATTAAATATTATTCCCATGTGAAACCCACATTAAATATTTAATCCAGTGTTACATACAACACATAAAGTGGCCCCAAGAATTCTAGGCCCATGTGATGTGTGTATCCCTAGATCCCCTAGGTGCACCACATAATAAATAAATATTACATTATATAACATTATGCAAGGTGGAAAACATGCCTTTTCCTAACATTCTCCCACTTGTTGTGTGCATTACATAAGGGGTAAACAAGTAAACTCAAACATGAACAAGGGAACAATCCCTTTGGCCACATATACCATCAAGGAATCAAAGTGCTTCATGTGCTCCATCACAATACCTCCAACAAGAAGCAAGGTGACCACTATCTCAAGCATGAATTCTCTCATCCTCTGTCATACCATCGCACAAATATAAGAAATCATCCAAAGATATGCCACACTATTTGTCACCAAGAAGCATAAGTCTTGCCTCCGACAAATATCCCAATACATAAACACTCAATCCAAAGGTAATAAACATGTATCAATAACTGTCAAGATATAATCACCATAGCTGAAAATAGCACCCACAGCAAATGCTACCACATCCAGTTCTATCTATACTCAAAGGTATACAAATCATAACAAGTGAACCTCATGCCATAAACATATATGACCCATAACATGCAATCACAAGCTCCAAGTTCCAAATAAGTCATATGAAGAACATACACAACTAGGAACTCACATTGCATAGGTAATGTCAAATCTGAAAATGATCAAGGCATCCAAGATCCACCAATAGCATCACATAGAAGTGTAACCAACATTATGTAGTACCAAGGAACATCCAAAATGATATGCAAATCCTACAAACCAATATGTTGCAAGGGTATGTGCAGGATCATCATGGAAAAAACAAGCCCTTAAGTGGTGAAAAATTAAGAAAAATCATCTGAGTTAGGAAACTTGACGTAAAAATTTATCTATATTATTTCAAAAATATGTAAGAATAGAAACTTGTCATGAATAAGTTATCTATATTATTTCAAAAATATGTAAGAATAGAATTTGTAGCAAATTGAATGTAGTTTCTAAACTATTAGGTTTTTTTTTTTTTATAATCTATTTGATGAAAATTTGAAATTTCAATGTAGTAGTACTTAAATTTCAGGGAAAAAATAAGTAGGTGTTTGTCTAACCACCCTAACTACAATAAAATGATAATATGTTTTTATAAGCTTTTAGATATAAGTAGAGGACTCATGTCCCGATGTGATGCATATTTTTTTTCCAACTAAATAATTAATTATGAATTTTTTATTACAACTTTTAAAAAATATAAAAACTCATATGTCTAACCTCCTTAACTTGGTCAAAACTTCATGAAATTCATTTTTTTTAATCCTATAGTATGCGAAGCATAGAATGTGATGCATGTTTCAAATTCAAAAAACATGACACCATTTGAAAGCTATAGATTTTTTTAATTAGCCTATCAATCAAGACTTTAGTTGTAATTCAAATAGAAAATTAATAATAATTATTTATTAAATTCAAACTAAAGCATAATTTATATTGGTGGAAAGTTGAGAATCTACTTTAAAAACCCTTTTCGTTTCATCAATTTTGGGTAAAAAAAGTTGTCAGCCACATACCCTACACATACCCACCATATCGCCACTTTTTGGCCCATCATGATCCTGCACATACCCGCAATACATCTCTCACCACAAGTCTCCATAGCTCTCCCAAGTTCTTCATACAACAAAGGAAAGACATAAAGGAACCTTGGTGTCATCACCAAAGAACAATGAACACATTACCACAAACATAGTGATCACCATATCTCCACACAAGATCTCAAATCCAATTTCATGTGATACAAACATTCAGGAAGTAGAACCATACCAAAGAGAGAACGTTCAAATCAAAACCTATAGCATGTCCTACACACACCTCTAAATGCTAAGTTGTGATAAGTATGATCTCCTCCATAAAACCCCAAAGAGAATATCACTATCCACATCTAACCATAACCAAGATGTATGCATCTCAAACCATTGAAGGAATATCAAACCAAATCCATTCTCAAAACCAAGGGAATAAGCCCAATAACATCTCCTAAAATCAACATCAATGAATAATCTCATGCAATGCATAAGGAGATAAACATGCTAACACTCCTCAAATGAACCCTCCAGAACTAGATATTCATAGCTCAAGATCCATATGCACATGAGAAGATAAAGCATAAAACATCATACATCTAAAAATAACAATGGGAAATACCTCTCATATGATAAACCGTCAAGTAGACCAAGAGTGGCAATGAGAATGCTCCTCCAAGATGTTCAAGTCATCATGACTCATCTAAGAACAATATCTGCAAGTCCATGTTGAACTCACGTCCAACCAAGGTGTAGGCTCCTCGAACTTCCAACTAAAACCTCATCAATGAGTAACTATCTCAACACATGTCTCTAATCTCAAGAGATCCCCTAGCCTCACCTATGTCTCCAAGTACCCATGTGAGTATGTGTAACCGATCAAACCATGCCAAACTCCAAATGCAACATAGCACCACCATGAATTTCTCAAGAAAATGATCAATGTACTCAACACTAAGAGAACCAACCAAGATCAAAATCAAATCCCCAATCACAAATCAAGAACTCAATCATGATATCATGATATCATATCTCCTCAAAAGAAGATAATATGTTCTAATGTTCACATATCTTTCACCTATATCATACCAGCACTCTAATGTATACGATCAAGAGTATATCATGACATAATATATAACCATCCTATCAAACAAGGATCACATGTCTAATGAAAAATCATGATACCTCAACCAAAGACTAAAGAGTCCTCCATGGCTAACCAAGATGTCAACATCTCCAAAACCACATGAAGATAACCATCTATATTGTCAATAAAACCCAAGATGTCAAATAACCCTCACTGCATAGAAGAAACAAAATCCAAGAGTCCATCCATGACACAAACAAACATTGCAGAAGATCATCCATCATCAAATGGTGAATCCATATCATTGCCACAAACTCCCACTAGATTGTGATACCAAGCGCTCCATGGCATCATGACAACCATCCTCTAAATGAAGATCATTTGTAGCCCCAATGCAATCAAAGAACTCAACACCAAGAGCTTCAAAAGGGAAGAGTACAAACCACAATCTCCAAACCAATAAGATACAACACCGCCAAACCATCACTGTCACAAGCTCCCGCTGAATTGTGTAATCAAGTTATCCATGACGTTATGATAACAACCTCCTAAATGAATATCAACCAAAGGCCCTCACATAATCAAATAACTCAAATGAAACATGAGCTCCCAAGAGGCAAAGTAAAACCATGATCCTCAATCCAAGAAGATACACCACCACAAACCAAACAAGAACCAATCCAACACCACCCACAATGCACCTACATAAACAATCATGTCATGCCAAAGTCTCTAAATCAAAAGGAACATCCATGACACCATGATCACCACCAAATGTACCAAAAACACAATCCAACCATGCCACACATGTCTGCATCACATAGTTAATTTTACATAGGTCCCACATCATGACTACATCTAGTAATATCGTCTCTCCTCCTCAACATGATAACTAAACTAACAAAAAAATGTACCAAGCCACAAATTTGAATATGTAACAAAACTAAAGCATCTATGGGCATAGACAACCCATATCCAAGTCATAAATGTAACATGTAAGCATAGACAACCTACAACATTATACAACTCATAGATGCAATAATGCAACATACAAATCTAAGAATATACACATAACCATGTCAAATGAGAGTAATCAAAGATGTACATGTGAGTACATACAATGACTCCAGCATCAAATCACCAAGATATAAATAGCCATAAGCTCACAAAGTCACCATAGTCAAAAGAACCCATAAACATCATAGATGGAAATAATAGAAAATAAATCACGCCAAAACATCTCCAAACCTAATCCACTATGTAGTGCTCTAAACAAGATTTTCGTCAACTATAAGAAGTCCAAAGTTTGACTCCATATGCACAAGTTATGACCTCTCCAATCTTGAAAGGAACATTCTACTTCCAACAAGCATTTCACTATCAAAACAGTGAAATATAAAAAAAATCACTGGTACTACAATGTAAAGCATGGAACCACCTTTCCAATGAGTATGAGAAGTTGAAAAATGGACACCCTAGGTGAAAGCTATGCCCCCTAGAAAAAATTTGCTTGACTAGGCCTATAGGCTCAACAATTGGTGCCCCTTGGGCAGCCTATCAATGGCGGAAACACTGGTCGTAGGGGTGGTGGACCTGAAACAACATTTGAATAGGGTTACTTTTTATTTTAATAAACAGTTAACAAATTTCAAAATTATTATAGGTAGAATTTTATATTTTGGCCCCATGGGGGTTGGTCCCCCATGGGACCCCACCGCAAAGGTGAGGGGGCTTCAGGCCCGCCCAGTGGGACTGCCAGACGAAGCCGATGGCCACATTATAAGTAGCATGTGGAATGTCAGTCCATGTGGCCTCTCAGCTGTAAGACTAGCCACAGGCGGGGGGGCGAGTCTGAGGACCCCCACAAAATTTATTTATTTATTTCAATTTTTAGCAAGGTTTTTAAAAAAATAATCTGCAAGAATTTTTTCTTTTGCAACGCCTCTCAGACAGTTGTATGGATAGGGTTGGGGGTATAAAAAAATTATTTTTCCTGTAGCCAAAATAATCCAAATTTTATGTCAAATTTCATCTCTTGGGCCTTTTGGATCCAATGGTGAGGTTTGTTTTGTTTCAAGGGATCATCAGGAATATTCCCCATACAAAACCCTCATGATGAGCATCCATAAAAATAAAATTAAAAAAAAAAAACATTTTTTCCAACAAAGATTCATAAACCTATATATGTAAAAATAACCACAAATCTGCAACCCCAAAATCTCAAATCTGTAAAAAACACCTTCACAAAAGCCTTATATCTTGCAATGTCTTCATTCTTTCCATGCAAGCTCTAGATTCAACTATACACCATATCTACTCCAAAAAGGGTTATACAAACCACAACCATGGCTCTGATACCAAATGAAATTAAATATGCATCCACCCAAGATAATTTCCACATAACCCAAATAGAGAAATATATGGAAACAATTATTTAGAATCCATATGCAAAAGAATAGACAACATACCATCAAAGATGACACAAGATATACACTAGGAAAACCCTCAAGAGGGAAAAACCTAGCCTCCAAAAGTATCCATCAATCATGTATTATTCAGCAATAAAATTATAATACATTGAACACCTTTAAAACACAAGATCTTTATAACAAATCCATATGAACAAGCATGTAACCACACATCCCATGTCATACTTCAAACCTCACAAATGCCAACAAGAGATGCTCTCAACCCCTTAGCCAAACTTAGACAACTACCCATGTGTTTTCTTTTATAGAAACAAGCTCACACAAAATCACCAAGTGACTAAAACTATGAACTTACAAAACCATTAACCTCTCATTTAATATTGGTAGTAAGTTTTTTCCAACAATAAATATTATTCCCATGTGCAAACTCACATTAAATATTTAATCCAAAGTTACATACAACATATAAAGTGGCCCCAAGAATGCTATACCTATGTGATGCATGTATCCCTAGATCCCCTAGGTACACCACATAATAAATCAATATTACACTATAGCATTATGCAAGGTGGATAACACACCTTTTTCAAATAGTTTTGTATCATATGATAAGAAATTTTAGGCAACTAAACAATGGTTTCGAGGAATAGAAGTGATTTGTTGGTTATCTAAAAGTAGTCTTGAGATCTTGGTAGTATAGAGAATATTCTAATAGAATATAGCATTTTCTAGAAATGATATCATCATGACATTATTAATTATTTCCCTCCAATTGTGCCCCCTCACCATTGGATTTTTTCCTTTTTCGTCCAATTTTTAAAGGGAAATACCTTAGGCATACGAGCTCCAATTTTGAAGCAATATTTTTTTATCCTAGCTATTTCACGCTCTACATGGTGGTGTGAGTATTTTCTAATTTTGATGCATGGTTTGACCAAAATTAGGTGACATTGTGTAGTTCTCAATTTGAGAACTTCAAAAGCTCCATTCAGACACATATAAACACCTTTCTAGTGATTTTTGTAAAGTGCATTTTTTGTGTACTTCATAGTGGTGCTATTTTTTATTGATTTTATCTCAAATTTAGACTTTCATAATAGATCATATTTTGAGAATTTGTAAGGCATTGGAATGAAGACCTTTATAATGTTTGTGTGTGGAAATTATACTTGTACTAATTATAAAGTACCCAATCATTATTGTTGGGGGGTTTAACTGATTACGCTATTAGGAAAATATTTATGGGGTTAATTGTAATCTCAAATTGAGATAAAGTTCCACTTTTGGGGGTTTCATTATGGATGTTAACATTAAATTCAAAAAATCTATTATGTCTAATTTCTAGAACCATTTGTCTTGAAAACAAGGGATAAAAAATAATTACCTTGAGCATGATCTACTGCCCTATCTCCTTGGACTCATTCTTAGTCCGAGTAATTATTAATTTAAAAGAATACATAGTTTAACAATAATGACATGGTCTACAAACTAATATGTCTTACTATTTCTAAGAATATTTTATACCACATAGAGCACACTTAGTGCCCTTTCACTGCTTGGGCATGTTGATGAGGATGTTACTCACACAACATACAGGTAGGTTTTTGAACAACAAAACCTATCTATCTTGAAAGATTACTAATTCAATTAAGAATTAATTATCTCAAGGCTCGAGAATGACATGTCTTGACTTACTAGTTTTACTCAAGGTTCGTTATTTATACTATTTTCACAAAGGGACTTATGCTTATTTGATGATCTGCTTGAGCTTGAAAGTAATTCAATTAATCATAACAGTTTTTGTATCAATTACTTTCCACACACACTACTCCGACTACTTCTATCAAAGAAAATGCAAAAGATTAAAGAGAGAGAGAGAGAGAGAGAGAGAGAGAGAGAGAGAGAGAGTAAGCGATCTAATGGTTTCAGATATTAGACACATACATACTGAAAGAAATATAAACTGAAGCAGAAAACTATTTGTACTTCACCAGAATAGCTCACTGCTACATACAAAATAATGCAAGAGTTTAAATAAATCGATTGTTCACCAATGAAACAACTTCAAAATGCACCCAAAGGCAGTGCAACAAGTTGATTATTTCACCAAAATGAATAGCTTGTAGACATGCAGAATTTACAATCAGGAATGACCTTGATATTACTTCAGCATTACAATCTCTACAGCATGTTCAAGTATTTATTGATGGACAGAAAACATGAAATAGAAGACAAATTGGTGGTTTTCCAATTGAAGCTCTATCTTACTCAACAATTTATGATCCTCCAAACAAGATAGCCTACAACATTTTATAGAATTAAGGCAGAGGTTAGTTACAAAAATACACATGGCGAGATAGAATTAGAGGAATCGACATCAGACATGTGGCAAGAAAATATATTGCACGCATAGACTATCAATAGATAGTTTCAAAAGAATTGATCAAATTTATCTCTCTGACTTGGTTGCTGCCAATTATTCACTAACTCTTCAAAATTGTGGATAATGGTCACATATCCTTATAGTTGATGAAATATTGGTAGAAATCTTTTCAATTCAGGCTTCACTACCTAGATCCGAACAACTCTTAGAATTTATATACTTATCCTTTATCTTTTTTGTCATCTCCACTCAAAATTGATCCAGTTTCGGTATGCTCCAAAATACCACAATTTTCTATATAGGTTCCTTCATCAAGTTAAACATTTGCATCTGGATCTGTAACTAGATCTTCACCTGTTGTGCACTTTCCAGTATCCCTTAATATTACTATAAAATCTGAGATTAAAAGTTACTTGTAAAATTCCCTAATCACACTTGCATTTAGAATACTTCTTCTTGCACCAGCATCTGGATCGGGAACTAGATTTTCAATATTGGATACAATAAGCTTTTATAACCTTGGACAACGTAAATTATACATGATTTAAACAAGCTTTGGGTCTGACTGATAATGAAGGAATGATATAACAGGATAAACTTCTTCGAGTTGTGATTGGCTTATTTATCCTTTTGCAGGGATTATTTCCAGTACATAACCCACTACCTTACCAGATACAGAACTATGAGTGCAGCATTCAATTCAGTAAGACTCGAAATGTCTGTAAAACTTGACCTCTTCATTTTAGCCAAGTTTTAATTGTTTCAAAGTGTAACCAACATTATTTTGAGCATACTTTTCAATTTCCACCAAAGATTCACCTTTATCTTGACTTGTGGATTTATTACTCTTTATGGCATAAGCAATACCCTTTTGAATATGGGTCCCCAATTTGCTTTGGAAAAACGGGATGTGTTGTGAGACCACACAATAGGGCCATCATCTAATAGTTGTATTGAGACTTCAAATATTCTTTTGATTGTCATATTACTTTGGATGATCGATCACTTGTGGGTGATACTAAGACTTTTGATGCCCCTTCTTATATGGACACATTCTCATGGCATGATCATTCTATTTTATTGACATACATTGATGCCCCATCTATATTGGAGGAAATTTAAGATCCTCCTCTTGTTGGTATTATACAGTTTAGATTCACTTCTTTGAGAGCTTCTAAATATTCTCTCAAATAGGGTTCCTCATGTCTACAAGATCTTTTCCAGTGGGAGGTATACTTATTAGACATTTCACATCTATTTTTGACACTCACCTTTCAGATCTCGATGATAGTATTGAGGACATTCAACTCCACTTTGATGATAGCTCACATAGAGTTGCATCATCTCCCAATCTTGATTATTTTTCTCTCTCTACCATGTCATGTTACTCACTTGACACATCCTAATTCACATTGTTCTAGGTATCACATTTCAATGATCACTATTCTCAAATCTTGTATGGCACAATCATGGTTCAGCATCAACATCGAGATACATGAGTAACTTCCAAATTTATACATCTTGATTACTTTCTATGTTCCACTTGAGTGGGAATTCAGTAGTTTCATAGCCCAGGGTTGCTTTCTTCCAAAAAGAAGATGCATCATCTATTATTTAGGGACCTACTACAACATTCATGCAGCATTTTTTATTTCTCTTCTCTTTCTTCTTTATGGAGGCACACATGGACCTTTTCTTACAAAGATTTCAACACACTCTTCTAGGGGGCTTATTATTCCTTCTATCTTTTATCTCTTTTTGGGGGAGTTTTTTCCTATATTTTTTCTCCTTTTCCTTGTCTATGAGAGTTTGTTTATACATGGGTACTCAACATGGTTTTCTTGTCAAGACCCATTTTTGCATCTTTTATTTGCTTTAGTGTCTCCCTAATTTGCACTTTAAGAGGGGGCGTTTGTGTAATATTAATACTTTAGGATATGTTTTAATCCTAAGTACATTATTGGTATGGATGATGTAAAAAGGAATGTATCCATTCAGTGAGGATCATCTATCAATTTCTATATACAAACAATGTTGGAAATTATTTTGAGCACTTGTGTTTGAGCATTCGGATCTGAGGATGGAAAACCTATAGATCTATCTAATATTAGAGGATGAAATCTCTTTGAATTCAAATATTACAGGATTTCACCCCTTTGGTTGGAGAAAAATCTCACTCAAAGGTCATATTGGAGCTTCATTTGGTCATGGATTAGTTGTCTTATATGGGTGATAGTTGACATCTACCATGACATTGCACATGATAATTTATTATTTTTCATTATTGTTGTAGTTTTATATTAATGTAGAACATTTTAATGTACTCAAATTTCATTTGTAATAATAGAAGGATCATGATTTGCATATCTTTTGTATTAATTTGTTGGTGAATAATGGCATGGAATAATGTTATTTAAATAATGAATTGAATCTAGTTTTCTTGTAAGATCTAAGTTAAATATTAAAACCTTATATTAATTATGTTGAATAATGAACATTAAACAGGATTTAAAATCATTTTAAATTTATATTTTCATAACTATTTTGGATTGAAGCACTACAAAACTGATATAAAAATAGTTATTTCTACTTATGAATTACCTCCTCAAAAGCATCAATGTTGTCAAATCAAAATCTTCATCAACACCCCAAAATTTATATAGAAGTTGTTAGGATATAATTTATTAATTCCCCTTCAAGAAAATATCTAGGCATCCATCTTTTTATGACTGTCTCAAAAAATTCCTTTTCAGGAAAAATATTGTTATCCATTCAATGTAAAATCTCCTTTTGGAAAGGAAAATATCTCATTCTAGTTAGAAAAATCATAATGATGAAAGAAGTTATTATAGCAATTAGTATTTATATGCTATATGAGATATTTTATTTGGAATGGTAGCAAGAAAAAATAGAGTTGCACTCTTGACCTTGAATAAGGTATGTACTTCTAGAGTCTTTGATAGAGCTAGGATTATAAGCCTCAATTCTCATAATTTAGCTCTAGAAGCTAAATTATCCTAGAACATATGCAAAATCAAACTCAAAAAGGAGAAAACTATTGCAATTCAAATATCTAGACTACCCTCTAAGAGAGATAATCTTCACAGTTGCAAATCCACCTTCAGGTTCAATGATGTGGAACTTCACCATTTCTAGTAGAGAGGTAATTTTCTGCCACCTTTCATGGATTATCCATATGGGGAAAAGGATCTCTTTTGGGAAGAATCCTAGAATGGACACATGCCTTTATCAAAAATTCTAGAACTAGTGGAGGCAAGGTTGGTACTAAAATATCTTTGGTGCTTAAAATTAAAGAACTACCTTACAATTCACATCAAAAAATCAACATTAAAATAATCCCAAAAATTATTTGATGACCTACTTATTCCCCAAATTCTATAAATTTAACTCTTCTCAAAATTAAATCTATGCACAATTATCTACTCCCACCAAGAGGATGAATTGGTCTAGGCTACCTCTAAAAAAGGCAACTACTCAATTAAAGAGGTTACTAGGTCTTGACTAACTAAACCCATTTTATCCATTGGCCAAATGAGCTTCAATGTTCGAATAAGAATTGCCTCCCCAAAATAGGTTATTTCTCTTAGCTAACACCTATAATAGAATCTTAATGGATAAAATGCTTGGAATATTGGGGATAAAAATTTCATTCAAATGTGTTCTATGTGGTGTTGAGGAAGAAGATGCATATCATTTACTCTTAAATTGTTCCTACAATATTTATTTTGGTATTGTATTTTTCCAAACTTGGATGGTTGGGAACATTCCAAAAATATCCACTACAACGCTTCTTAACCTGAAATTTCCTCCATAGCAATTATTAGCCCCTCTATTATTATTGGAATCTCTACTTAGAGTGAAACAATAGAATTTTTAGAAGGAAAATCTTAAAACTTGGGGGATTAATTCAAAAAATAGAAAAGGAAATTTTAAAATTATTTTTTATGGTCAAGTCCTAAAGAATCCTTCATCTCTAATCTTGTTCAAAAAATGGGACATTGTTCCCCATCAAAATTGGCTACATCTAAAATTCCCCATTTGAGTGGATAAATCTAAGGAAGTAAGTTAAATTTGAGAAAAACTCGGTTTGTGGGATTCCCCACTCCCACCTAGGTTAAACTCAAATTGGATGGGGCCTCTCCTAGTAATCCAAACTTCTCTAGTGTAGGTTGCATCCTAAGGGATTGCAAAGGTAATTATTATTAGATAAATCATTCAAACTAGTGAATGAAACAAATAATTCAAAGTTGAGGTACTTACATGACTATTTGGAATCTAAATGGAAAGACAAGAAAATTTTAGCAATAATATCCTTTGAGGGTGACTCGGAAGTCATTATAAATATAATTAAGGCAAGGAAAATTTAACATTTGGGTGCTCCTTAATGAATTCTTCTCTTCTGAAATGCACCATTGTTATAGAGAATAAAACTCAATTGTAGATGCTCTTATGAATCTAGGCATTAATCAAAGTTAATAAATCATGGAATAAAACCCTTCACTCTTCTGGAGCTAAAAATTAGCTCGAACACACCCCATGATCACCTGCAAAACAAAGGATAACCTTCTACAAGAGAGTATGACAAGATAATAGCTTTCTTGATAATATATGATACAACAATGTACAAGAGCCTTACTTATATACACAAGGTGAGAGGTAGGATTAGACAATATCATGACATGTGTCTTAATCCTATAACATGAGACAACTAACTCAACAAATATTAAATTGCCTAGGACACAAGAAGTAAATGGCATAAGATAAGGTAATATCTAAATGACAATTAGGACTTCTAGAAATATTCCTAGGACCTAAGTAAACTTAACATGTGAATAGGCCCTACTAGTGGACTAGATGGGTAAAATACCATATTAACACCAACACCCCCTTTAAGTATAACTTAAGGAGGAACAAACCAATGAAAATGGTGCAAGAATGCAAGGATGGGTCACGAATACAAGGTCATGTTAGGTACCCATTTACAAATGATCTCTCAAAAAATGAGTAAAGGATAAAAACCACATGGAAAAAACCTCCTCTCCAAAAGAGATAATGCATGAAAACTATCATGTACAAGTGATAAATGCAGGACTCATCAATTTACCCCCCGAGGACTACATCCATCACAAATATATAATAGATATCCCTCCATAGGAGAGAAAGATAGAGACTATATATCCCCCATAATAAAGTATCTCCAAGGACAATGAATAATTCTTGGAGACAAAAGAGAAACCAATGCATGCAAACAAAATGTCTCCTCTTGGGAAGAAACAAGTCCAATGGACGATGTTGAAGAAACCCCAACTCCATGAAGAGAGATGAGGGAAGAAGCCTCATAATGTGTGTCTCTAAAAATGGATAAATTATCTCCATGCTATTATCTCTCAACAAAATTAGGTATTAGCCCAATAAAAGAGAACAAATCAAGACTATATGAACATGGGAACAATCTCCAAAGACAATAATGATGAGACAATAGTTGTGGTGCGATTATCATCGAGGAGAGATTCCACCTCAAATGTGTCCTCCAAATATGCAATATGAGAATGAAAAATAAAATCGCATATACCTATCAAGGAACCATCCCACAAATCCAAATCTAGAAGACAAAGATCATCTTGCTAAACTAAATTATTGGAAGGAATGGAAACAATGAAACCTTAAGAAGCGAGAGGAGATAGAATGTTAACACAAAGGTTCAAGTGACCAATCTAACCCCCTGATGAACTATCCACACTCGATGCAAGAGTATCAACCTTAGAGTAAACTTCATTAGGAGTAGAATCAAAATGAGAAAATATGTAACTTGACTAGAATAATGATCAGCCATGCCAACTGCAAAAAAAAATCTACTATTCAAATCTCAAATGAACACTGAATCTGGAGTAATCTCAACATTTTTCCTTGTACCACTATGTGTTATCTAATATATAGAATTATGATTTCTATAAAGATCAAGAATATATAGGACATCATTAAAGCATCCAACACCCATGTGTCAACATATCATTTTGACAAACATCCATGTAAGTACTATTTTCCATCAATATCATAGTTGTAAGGGAAGGCTCAAATGACAAAAACTGATTTGATGAATAGGCCACGTGATTGGAAGCTCCAGAGTCATGAATCCATCCAATAGAGTTTTCAATTGCATTCACAACAAGAGCTCTACCTTTCATATTATCACTTCCATTAGTAAAACTTGATGATCTCAATTGTGTGGATGATGAGGGTGGTGTAGAAGAAGGTGAACTAGAAGACTTGGAAGGAAAGGAAATACTATTCTCCTGAAGGAGTTACCTCATTTCTTATAATTGTTTCTTATAACAATTATGTTCACCATGCCTTGGCTTATTGCCACATGCACATCTAGGTTTCTCTTTCTTAGGTTTATCCTCTTTGGAAGAGGTGGGAGTCTCACTATATTTTGTCTTAGTCTTAAATTTATAGGTCATCTATGGTGGAATAGAATTAAGAAGAAAAGAATGTAAATGGCCCCTTCAATTTAGAAAAAATCAAGAATATACATTCCTTATCATATTTATCTTTTCCACATCCAGCCAATTGAGATCTTAAGGATTTGAACTTAACCAAATAATCCTCAATAGTAGGAAATAAATCATTGGAAAGAGATGAAAATTCTACCTCTAATTGCAAATCACAAACATCACTAACTTAACCTAATATTTTTTTGTATTTATCCCATAACTTTCATGGAGTAGTTCACTCCTCAATTGGGAAGAATAGGCTATCAAAAACATGCAATGAAATCAAGCCCATAGCCTCATCACATTTTTTATGTGAGCAAATATCTCATACTCTAGGCTAGTAAATTCTAGTTGGCAATCACCCAAAGTAGACCACAAACCCTTGTACTAGAGTTACTGATGCATTTTTACTTTCCATGCGTGATAATTATGAGTGAGTACCTCAAATGAACCCAGTTCAGCCATGAGAGTGACAAGCACCAAGAGAGAAAAATAGACAATAGACCACAAAAATTTGATATGAAATCTCTCATATCTAAATCAATACTGGAAATGAAGCCCCAAAAAAGATGGAACTTCTCTAGAGGTGTCAAAATGTCCAAGTAATCAGTCATGATGTGAAATTTGTAAATGCTAAATAAAATATATCTAGGGATGAATCTGGAAAAAGTGCATGGACACAAAAATAGAGCTCATCAATACTACAAGAATCACAAAAAATAGAGATACAGGCAAAAAGTTATGAGCTCAAAGGTCCAAATGGGAGATCTGACTTCAAACAGCAATAAAATGCACTTGCAAAAAATCCTAGCAAAATGAACTACTTTACTATGAAGTGCTCAAAACCAATTTTTCAATGATACCTCATTTTCAAAAAATAGACTCCTAAATCAAAAGATATGGCCCTTGAAAAAAAAAGCTTCCCTATTATGGCCTTAGGGGAAAATTTTGGCCCCATGAAGGTTGGCGATAGGTCTCCCACATGACCACGGGGTGTAGAAAGGTGCTACACATTTAAAAAATGTGCCACCTTTGGGCAGTGCCATGGTGGTGTTTCAACGATGGGTGGAGTCACATCGCTCCCTCCTCTACATTGGGAGTTAACCCCCTACGAGAAATGTGACTGAGAGTGGTAAAACCAACAAACCAGGCACAAATATTAAATAATATTAACTTTAAAAAAATATTTCGACTATACCCATGTGATGCCAGACTTGTGTAGATGACAATGATAGCAGAATATTTTCCTAGAATATGTTGAATGCCACACAATATTCCACCTGACTGCGACTATACTATGTTGCAAATTGCGATGACTTTACAATACATATTTCATACAAACAAAAATGATGGGGACTGAAAAATTCCTCTAAGGGCCTACAGAAAAAGTCTCTGATATAGATGAATTGATAGTCAATATTAGGGATTTTGAGACTCCTAGACGTGATGGCAAGTTCTTTTTTGACCCAAAATACTCCAAAATTGTAGAGCTACCTCCTAGATTTGGAAACACCTTCCCAATTTCAAACCCTCATAGATCTAGCCTCACATGTCCAATTTGGATGAAACAAAAGAAAATTTTGACTTTCTTGGAATCCTTGAACTCAATGTTGAGCTCAGATTTGCACCAACATGCACCAAAATTAACCTGCAATATAAAGTTACAAAGAGAAAACCCCAATTGGTATTTATGTCAAGTTTCTTTGATTCTCGAGGTCATCGTATGATGCAAGAGAAGAGCATACTAAAATTTTAAGATCCACCAATATTTTCAATCTAACAATAGCTCACACACAAAATCACCATTAGATCTAAGAAGGATTTTGCAGATCTAGAGCTCTGATAGCATGTAGGAGCTGAAAATCAGCTCACACAGCCCAAGATCACCTATAATCTTCCATCTTAGTTGTGACATAGGTTTATGATTTTACCCTTCAATCTTTCATTAATATTTGAGGCCCCTTAGTAGATTTGGAAAATTTATCTCACATTTTCCAAGAGAGTAATGTAGCCACTACCATCCATTTTGAGTTTCGAGGTAGTGCTCCCAATTTCCATTACCAAGCGATCCTACAAGTCTAACAAATAACACCAAAGTGTCATGCAATGATCCTCCTCCATTTTCACTCCAACAGAGTGTAATTAGATAAAAATCATATTTAATGCATTCAAATGCTCAACTATAGAACCACCATTATCCTTTCTTAAGTTATACAACTTCTTTCTTAACAAAGGTGTGTTAACTAGAGCAGTAGTCTAGTAAAAATCTCTCAACTTCTTCTAAAGAGCTTGTGTGGTGGTTTGTTCATGTACATTGAACAAAACATCTTGTGACATTGCAATGGTTTTAGATCTAGATACAACATCACATAAATATTTTTCTATGATCATTTCATCCATCTTGAGATTCCACAACTCAAAGTTAATATTTGCAAATAGAGTCTAATGAGTCCCTTTGCCTTTTTTTCTAATAAATCCCAATCATCTTATGTCATTAAAATGGGTTTCGATCTAGATACAATATCTCATAGACATTTTTCTATAAGCTTATCCTCTAGGTTGAGCTTCCATGGCTCAAAGGTAATATTTATAATTCTTCATCCCTATTCTCGATGTGCTTGCCATTTTTCTATAAGTTCTCCTTCCACACAAACTCAGTCAATCCAAGATTAGTACAAAAACATTTCTCTGAAATATAAGACCTAAGGTGATCATACTCCAATACCAAATGAAATGAATCACGAGTTTAGAATATGATTCCTACACTAATCTATGAAAGGAGGTATGTGCAAAATTTAAAGTGATTATATAGCTACAAATAAATAAACAGAAAAGTAATAAAACATAACACAATGATTTACATGGATAAAACTCTTTTTGGAGAAAAAATGACACTTCGAAGCAACCTAATGTATTATCCAATAATCAACAATTAAAATAAACTTGTAGAGTCTAATTCCTTGTAGGAGTATTGTCAACAAGACATCAAGAGGAATTATGGAAAAATTAGAGTACCTTCAAAACTCAATATGAAACCCTGATCTCAAGAACCCAATAAATATGATAAATGATAATTGAAACCATCAAATGATAATTAGGAAACCATGAGATAAAACCACATAAAAAATGGCACCCAAATCCCTACTCAAAATCTAATGCCTAAATCTCATGATGAGTCCACAAGTAAAAATGATATATTTTTGTACACTTGTCATAAGTTTGTCATAATCCACTCGCCAATGTGGGCACTACATTATCTCCATTTAAAATTCCTAAGAACATGTCATAACATAATTCATATGGTGGACAAGGGTAACTCCCTCTTACAACTCTCTTATGCATAATAGACTCTCTTACATTTTTAATGTAGAAAATGCAACTTTCAAAGACCATAACTTTTGATCCAAAAATCCAATTTAACTAATTTTTTAAAATTGAATATATCAAAGACATGTCACTATAACCTACTTTCTCTAATTAAAGCCCATTTTGATAATGTTTTAAGGCCAAAGTCAACCTTTAGATCCCCAAAAATTGCATTTGGGTGTATTATAGCCTAAATTTTGAATTTTTTGTTCTTAATATTAGGATGCAATGTTGAGATACCTTTCTTAGGCTCCTATACCAAATGAAATAAATTTTCCACTAACCCATTTTTAATTATATGATGAGAATACTTTTTTATCTAGTTGAATAACAATAGAGTTTCAACATACTAACAACATTCAAAAAAAAGAGAAAAATAAAAATATAATAAAATAATTACAACACAGTGACATTAGATATACCCCAGGAAAACCCTTAGTAAGGTAAAAACCAAACCTCCAAAGCATTATTCCCAATGTATTAATCAGGAACAAAGGTTAGAATGCAATATCAAGGTGTTTGTGTTTCAATGAAGTCTACACTTTAGTCCTAGAAAAACTTTGAAAACATAACCTTGCATAAAGCATGACATAATGTTCCATCTCAAGCCCTATATATAAACCAAGGAGGCCTAGGAAACCATGAATTATTAACCAAAACCATGAGTCAAAACCAATTCCAAGTGGTCCATATTAAACCCATGCTTCACTCCAAAAATAATTCATTTACAAAGATAATGTAACTCTTGTTTGACTAATTTGATCCCTATGACCAAGGGGCCTAAGTTTTGTTGGCAACAGAAGGGCGGACAATTGAGAGGGGGGAGGTGAATTAGTTGTCTCAAAAATTCAAAATTATTAAACTTATTAATCCTTATTCTCAGATCTTATTAATAACCATGAAAACATAAATCATCAGCACATCAGAAACACACATAACACCAAGATTTTTTACATGGAAACCCTGTTAGGGGAAAAACCATGGTGGAGGTCAGTCCACAAGATTATACCCTATTAAAAGTATAAGAATACTAAATGGGGAATGCACATGCATTCAGGCACACTACCTAGAGCTCACTACTCAATTACAAAAGGAAGACTCACTGTCTTACAAAAGGATTAGGATTACATCTAGAAAATTGAACTGAGAAAATAGCATCTGCTAATGCCTGATTACAGTTCTAGTTAAGCACATGAACACTTCTTCACACTCTACTCACTCTTCTTCACGCTCTACTTCTTCCTTTGAATGATTAGGACATTATTCGCACATCTCATACAAAAGCACACTTTTGAATGGAATAAACAATCACTTATATATATCCGCAGCTAAGGAATTATGTCTCCATGTCGACCTCAACAAAATAATAAAATGAATATAAACTGTCAGCCCAAAACATTAAATAAATTTCCATGCGAATCAACCAAGGTCAGCCACAACATAGTGAAGACCCAAAATAAAATCCTCAACCATGAAACACCTTCAAAAATTATTCCTCGAAGATCCACAACATGCTACAACACCTTGTCAGCTAAGAACATGAAAAACATGAACACGCAAGAGAAAATCACCAATCGCGAGCACACCGATCAATGCGGACATGCAACACAGATAGAGAAAAATATAGAAACATCCACAAACATCTTGAATCACCATAGAAGCATCCACAATAGTTGAACTTACTAGAATCATATCATCTTCATTCAGGAACACTAACTGAGGTAACAGAAAAACTATCAGAGTACAAATCTTCATAACTCGATCAAATCTTCATGCGGATCTCTAAAACTCAACATGGATAAACTAGATATACTTGAAAAGAAACCCTTTAGTCCAAAACTTCTGATCATCAACATACTAAACTCACCAACAGACTGAACTTCACTTCACACAGGTAACCTACAACTCATTCAATTACAATTTTCTCAATATACTCGACATATACAGCTTCTAAGACATTAGTGCCAATAGTGTTGACATCAATGAAAACCACATATCAGCAACATAACCACAACATGCAACAAGTGTAACTTCCAAGCACTCCAATACGAGGCAATAATTACACTCTCATGTCTCATACACATAATTACAAATAGTTCTTTAAATATGCTAGTCATAGTTTACCTATTAACCCTTAATTCAATGACTTCTTGTAATTGTTATAAGACCAATGGAATATGGTGGAGAGTCTCAACTATGGACTCTCAAGATTCCATCCAAGTGGGATGTCATTTTCCATGTGGGCACATTATTTACAATATTTATGCCGAAGGAATCTCTTTATTTGAGAGTGTCGAGCAAAAAAAGTATGTCAATGGTTGAAAAGGCCCCACAGCCATGGCAAGGTGGTTAAATGAATCTCAACCATTCATCATTTTCCATTTTTTCCCTGCTTTTTTCCGCCTTTTACTGCTTTCCCTACCACTCATCATTTTTCGCCAATTCTTTTGACTATTTTTCATCGACTTTTGCTACTTCCCCTACTACTATTTTTTTCAGCTCCTCCAAACTCTTTCTCACAGGTATTGCCTTTCACTTCTCCATTTTGGCAAGTTGCAGCCTGAAAATGCAATAAGTTTTTGATGAGATTTTTAGAGTATGTTTATTATAATAAAAATTAAGGCCAAGATCCTAATAATGAGCACATTTAGGTTTTAAAATTACAACATCCTTTACCCTATGTAGTTAAGTATATTTTAACATAAGTAATAAATAATGTAAATTTTATATAATAAAAAAATAATTATAATTATATTATTTATTTATTATTATATATTATATTCTCTATTTTAATATTTATTATATATTATATCTCTACCTCTATCTCCCTATCTCTCTCTATCTCTCTCCCTATCCCTCTCTATCTCTCTATATATCCCTCTATCTATATCACTTCTCAACCCCTTTCTATATGTTGAGCAACATGAGCTTGTTGATAATGCAGTCTGGTTATCTTCCTTATTTAGAGGTTTTATTTTAGTCATGTTTGGATCCTTGCATCTTAAAGCTATCACTTCTCCATTGAGGCCTTTGTTGCACAAACAACATCATTTTTTAAATGGCCTACTAATTGATCTCACTCCTCTCTTCACCTCCCTCTCTCCCTCATCTTCTCTCTCTCCCTCCTCTATTGATCTATCTCCCTCTACCCCATCTTCCTATATATCTCTTTCTATCTCCCTCTTAATCTCATTATCTCTCTCTATCTTTGTCTTTCCCTCTACCTATCTTTATCTCTATATCTATTTCTCCCTCTTTTCATCTCTCCTATCTTCATATCTACTTTTATCTTCCTCTCCCCCTGTATCTCGTGGAATATCTCTATATATCTATATATCCATCTCTCTCCCTCTCTTTACCTCATGTACTACACAAATATATGCAAAAAAGTAAACCAACTTTTTCCCTAATTGACCTTCCATCTATCCATCTCTCTCCCTCTCTTGACCTCATGTACTACACAAATATATGCAAAAAAGTAAACCAACTTTTTCCCTAATTGACCTTCCACACAAATTTGGCATACCCATTGCACACCAAAGTGTGATTGCTATTGTTGATCATCAAAGCTCTCACTTCTCTGAAAGTCTTATGGGAAATTCAACAAGTGGGCGACTAATTTGTGCCTCACTGAATACCTCTAGGATTTTTATAGAAAGTCAACTCCTCTCTATGTTTTAGGGAAAGAGGTATAAAGAAGTGTGAATAAAACATAAAACGAGTGATGCACCAAATATTTTTACAATGTTTCCAATCTCAAAATATTTCCTATAACTGATATGATGGACAAAAATGCCACAGACCCTTCATTGTTGAGAAGAGAACAAACAAAAAAGGCTTGGTAAAAGCACAGTGCAATTATTCAGATCTTCCCATGGGAAGCATCCATTTAGGTCCATTAGATATAAGAATTCTCTACCAATTAACAAAAATACAAAAAATTCACAAAAACACTCTTCTCTTTACAGCATAATATGAAGAAAGACTAACTTTTACGAAGAATGGAAAAGTCTAAAAGACAGTCCAATTTTTGAAAGCTAACATTCAGCACAGAAGCTTAATGGCATGAAAATTAACAACCCATACTATCAAAGTAGACTTAACACAATTCTTTAATCATGAAAGAAAGATAAACAATAAACCTGACAAAGGCCATATCATGCATAATTTCAAAGATCTCTTATAAATAGTTTAGACTCCAAATAAATGAACAAAAACAAAGTGTTGTGCGGTTTTTGCACCGCATATTGGGGACCCTCTTTTTGATGTCTTTTGACCTTTGGTTTTATTGGACTTATCTTTTGAGGTCTTGACATGTTGGTCTTGTTGGCTTTGATCTTACCCTGAGGCTTGAATTGGCTAAAATTGAGTTTTAAGCAAAATCCGGGTTTTCACCTAACTCCGGGATTTTCCGGCTCCGGCGGATTTCCCCGGACCCTGGTTCTTTGTCTGTTTCTGGCTGGATTTTTCGAAAATCCTTCCCATTCCGGGATTTTCCGTTTTTGGGATTTTCCCGAACTTTGCCAAAATCCCAACTCGTTTTCTCCTTTTGCCGAAACTGTGTCCATCCTGGATTCTGCGTCTTGAGATTCTCCAAAATTCCGTTTTGGGCTCGGTTTCCGGATTTGTCAGACATGTCTTGTCGTTCATTAATGATCAAGGTACCTTTGCTCAGACGAGTATATGGGCGGATTTGAAACCTTTTTGGAGTCATTTCGATTTCATCTATTCACTTGCTGATTGCTCTGGCGATTAAGAGTTTCATTTGAGCTTTGAAGATTGATCTCAAGCAGCTTGCGTGTGGATTATTCAGTGTCGGCGTCTAGATTTGCGTTGCCTGGGCGTGTTCATTTTGCAGTTGTTTCTTCAAGTTCGAGTTTCGTTTGGGATATTCCATGGTAAGTTGTCAGTGACCCTTCCATTTGTTCATGTAATGATTGAGTTTCTCTTTTCAAGCTGATTGGTAATTGTCTCGGGTCGGCCCTTGTTTGATCATGATTTTATAACTAGGGTTGGATTTAAATCCACACCAAAGCTTTGTTGACCGTGCTCAATTTCATCTATTCACTTGTGAGGGTGTGGGTATGAATCCGTCCGAATAGGACTTTGCCCCTAAGCGCACTATTTGTTCTATTTTGTAAAACTTAGGGTTTCGGTTCATTTGCCCGAGTTTGCCAAGGTTCAGTAGGGTGATCATAATTCCGTGGTTCTTGTTCGGCCCAGCCTGCTCTTACCTTGGGAAGTCCCTGTGCGCATTGATGGATCGCCTAAATGATAGTTTTCCTTGCAATTTTAAGCTTATCTGAGCTTTAATGGCGGGGGTCTGCTCATTGAAATTAGGGCATTGCTATTTCACCATAAGGACTCGTCCTTCAGAAGCTTTAAGAGTTTGAAACCATTGGTATTCTTAATCTTGTTGGTTAGCATCAATTTCAGGACCGTTAGAATCCAAGTAGAAGGGTTTGCATGATCATTTGGTCACCAGTTCGCGTGTCGTCGTTCGTCGGGTTTCCGAGGTCCTCGCAGAATTCCTCTGCATTCGGATTTTCCCGGTTTCGGCTGATTCTGCGGGGCATAACGATTTCCGGAGTTCTTCGAACTGTCCGCGAAAATTCGTCCCATCCGGACTTTTCCGGTTTTCCTGTTTGGTTGCACTTCTTCCGATTTTCTAAGGATAGGATTAACGGAGTAAAAGCTAAATGCTAATTTCTTGTTGCCAATAAATGAATTACATGATAATCCAATGATATTTTGGCAGAACTAATGATTTATTTGACTGTTGATGTTTTGGCAGCAAGAATCCGTCTGGGTCAGATTTCTCCGAAATTCCGCCCCGACTGGATTGTTCTGGTTTTCACTATTTTCCCGATTTTCCAAGATTGATGACTTGTGATGGATTTTTACTGCTTTATTCGATTTCAGGCTAACCTTTGGATTGGAAAATGCATGATAAGTGAATACTAATGATTGTCCTTTGTGTGCAGGCTGAGTCAAGCAAGGCAGCACAGGAAAATCTAAGGGTGATACGGAGGGGTCTTCCATCTCAGAGGCAGAAAGGCTAAGATTGGACATCAAAGGTCAGCTCCCAGAAAGCAGGGTGTCCTCTGTGTGGGCCGAGGTGTCTGACACCAATGTAGGGGCCTGGAGATATGAAGAATTTAAGCAGAGGATGGCTCAAAAGGATCTGTCAGTCTTGAGGCAGGGAATGATGAAATCTGGGTTAGTGCATGTGGCAGGTTTCCCTCCAGCAATTCAATGTTATGAGCTGATTCTGGAGTGTGCTAGGCAGTACGACTTCGATACACAAAGGGTTGTCAGTACTGAGGGAAGAGTTCTGGCTAACTTTAGTCCTGTCTCCATTGCCCAGGCCTTCGACATGCTGGATCTGTCTTTTGTGTGTGCTTTGAACATAGACACGGCTAAAACATACTATGAGAATGAGCCAGCCAAAGCTCAACAGATGATCAACTCATGGTTAGAGAAACCAAAATCCCACCATTCCAAATTACCTAAGCAATTGCATAGGGTTAAATTTAGGTCGGATAAGTATGATGCAATTACATTTTTGAGCAGAGTAGCTGGATTGAAGACTGCTGGAGTGCTGGAGAACTAGATGGTTCATGTGATTAGCAAGATTGAACAAGGAACCAACTACCACTGGGCCGGGCTTATTAGCTCTGAGATTGATAAACAGTTAAGGAACGTCCTGGAAACCAAGAGGTTCACCATGTCCTCTTATGTCATGTATGTACTAGCCAGATTCTACCCATACCGGGGTTTGAATCCACGAGGGACATTGGGACATGACATAATCTATGAGATCTATCCGGAGTTGCACCTAGGACATAAGGACTACCGTAGGGCTAATGATGCATTCACTATGCATATCACCCGGATGCTACAGAATGTCGAGCATATGAGATTGTCAGATGGAGCCAAAGGGCTGATAAAGAACTATGGAGCTTGGTTCATTCAATTTCCCACCTTCACTTACATAAGAATTGATGGATGCCCAGTCGCTCCTTACAGGTTACCTCGGTATCCTACTGATCACATTGTTTTGTTAGAGATTGTGAGGCAGATTTGTGAGTTTGATGCCATTGTAAAAAGGGAAAAGCATAAAACGGGCTTTGGTGGGGATTTTCCCCTTGGAATTGGTGTGGCAGAAGTGTGTCCTTCCATCCAGTCGGCACATACTGCAGGGGATGAATTGGCAGCATACGGTTTCTCCTTCCACTCCAAAAGGATGAACTTTGACATCACAGGAGAAGCACAGAAGAAGGCTACCAGGGAATACCGGCATAAAGATGACCTAGAGGACTATTGGGCCAACATCAAAGATGATCTTGAAGCCAGAAAGAAGAGATACTCCAGGCTCCCTGTTGAGGCAATCCGACAGTACAATGTCAAGTTGATCCCGGATCAACTGGAGGACGATGGAAACCTGGTTCAGGATCATGCTTATGAGGCTGTGAAGGACAGGTCAATTGGGGATATCAATTGGAACGAGGATGAGGTCACAGAGTTAGAAGACCTAATGGCCCCAGTCATGAAATTCACCTCTTCCTGGTTAAAGCATAAAATTTGGGAGTTGGAGAGCGAGAAGGTAACTTGTACCTTCAATTTGATGGGAGACCTCAACCCTATGTCTACTTCAGAGGAATCCGGGGAAGATGACCCCAAGGGGAAAACTGCAAAGAGCTCTCCTTTCAAAATAAAGATTAGGGGCCCCAAGGAAGGTAAGCCCGAAACAAAAAGGAAGCCAAAAGGAAAGAGGAGATGGCGGACTTTGGAGATTAGTAAGTCCTCTGATGAGGAAGAGTTGAAAAAAGCAGAAGAGGAAGATGTGCCTCCACCACCGAAGAAGGCAAGAACAACCAGGACTTCAAAGAAGAAGGGTCAGGTTGCCTCAAAGGATGAGCCTCCTATTGTGGATGTAGAGAGTTCAGGAGGGGAAAAGACCAAGGTCTATATGAGAAGATCAAGGACTCCATCCCCTAAGGAGCCAATGCAAAAGAAGGACCTTTCTCCAGAGATGACAACTGTAGAGCCATCTAGAGCTGCTTCTCCTCCACCGAGCGCACCTGAGCCGGAAATTCCTGAGGAGCATGAAACTAGCGGAGAAGCGGAACCTTTCAAGGAGGGGGCACTCTTTGATGAGGCTGTTGAGCTTGGAGTTGAAGAAGAAGAAAGGCATACTTCTCCTCTTGTAATGTATGAAGATTCTCCGGCAAGCAGCGGAGGCAAAGAATCGCCTGAGCAGGAGGAAGATATCCCAGTTAGAACCCCATCACCGGTGCAAGAGATGGAGCTTGAAGAAGGGGATCAAGGCGAGCAGCTCCCTGAGAAAGAGGAGGATAAAACAGTTGAAAAGGAGAAGGAGAAAACTCCAGAAAAACAACAAGAAGAAGCAAGAACAGAAGGAAATCCGGGTAGAACCTGCAGCTCCGGACTGGCTTGAGAAAGAGATAGCAAGGAAGAAACAAGTGGTTGTCGAAGATACTCCCTTGGATTGGGATGAAATGCTGTCAAAAATTGGCAAAGGGAAGAAAAAGAAGGCAGCTAAGGTAGTTTCCAAGGTGGAGAGAGATGAAGTGAATAACAGGGTCATCCATATTGCCACCCCTGCTACGGACAAAACTAGGGAAGAAGTCACGGGCAGGATTACAATGTACAAACTATTAACCTTGGACTAGCATCCATGGAGCAGGACATAGAGGAATATGAAGGGTCCAGTGCTGTGATTATTGGGAGATTGAGGAAGGAGACCCAGACCAAGCATGAGTTGAGGAAAGAAAATGAAAGACTTAGGAAATGCTTGGAAGAGGTGATGAAGCCTCTGCAGTCTCTCCATCCTTCTTCTTCTGCCACTCCTGGCTTTCTACCCAAGGAAACTATCTCCGGGATCGAAAAGATGAAAGCCTCTGCTCAAACTGCAGTGGATTGGCTGAGGGATGTGCAGATAAAGGGAGATAATGTGATCAAGGATATCCTGTCAGTTGGGAAGGATGCGGTCCGAGCTAAAGAATTGCTAGAGAGGTGTTGTCCCAGGACAAGGAAGACATTGACCTCTTGCTGCAGAAGTCCAAGGTCATCATGGAGTATGGTAAGGAACAACTGGCTGTGGATGGGATTCTTCCTTCTTCTAGACTTAATGAGCCATGGGAATGGTTTGAGGCCCTGCAGATTCGGCATAAGGCCATGAAGAAGATCAGAAAAGAAAGAAAGCAATTGATGGTGATCTTACTGGGGTATATGAGGGGTGCATTGCATTCTTTGAGGTCATGACCGGAAGGAGAAAGATTGCCCCAAAATACCTAAGCTTGGAGCAACTCAAGGAATGGTGGCATGAGGTTTATGCCCCAGATGCAGAAGGTGTTATAACCGCCCACCAGTTAGATGATGCGGCCACATACCAAGCTGTAATGGATAAATACCAGGCCAACAAGGAGGATTGGGATAAGACTGTCAAACAGTCAAAAGAGGAAATTGATTCCATTCAATGTCGGCTTAGGATCTTGCCTTTGCCACCTGTCACCGAATTGGACCGGTTATTTTTGAGAGTTCAGGACCAGAACAAGGATAAGGGAAGTGGCAGTTAATGCCTATTTTGAGATTTGTGCTTCCCTATTATCATAGGGCATGCATTGGACCGGACTACATTGGGGATTGTGTCAAGGCCGACCTTGATGGTGGATGGCATTTAATGTGTGCCTTGTTTTGAATTCCTAAGGCCGATTTGTTTTGGGTGGTTATTCTTATTTTGTAAAAATGTTTGGATGGGCCGACATATCTTGAGATTTGCTATAAAAGGGCATTCTTCCCTCTTTGTAAAGGGTTAGCAAGAAAGTAATAGAGATAAGTAAGAGCAGAGAAGAGCTAGAGTATTTTGTAGTAGGAATAGTATTCAATTTCTTGAAGCAAATACTGTATCAGAACAGTTGAATTGTTGCAGCATTTTGGTGATCTAATACAATAGAAGGCATTGTGGTTTTTCTGGTGAAATCTCTTGTGTTATTTTATCTTGCATGGTTCTTATTGTTCTATCTTTCAAATTGCTTGAAGATTTAGGGTTTAGTGTTCAGAAATAAGTTAATTTTAGTTTGGTGAATGATGTTTATGATCTTATATTTGGAATGTTGGTAGCAATCTCTTGGTCTATACTCCCAGTAACTATCTGATTGTAGTAGGCTGGTGAAGTCAACCTGGACCTTATATTCGTTTGTGCTTAAGTTCGATTGTGGATGAGTATCTATGATTTGAAAATCTATAAACCTTAGAAGATTGCACTGTTCTTGTGAGATTGCCTTGTGGGTTGATCAAGGATTGGTTATTTGAGATTGGTCCATTCCAGATATCTGTTGTTTGCATCACTCATTCTAGCAATAGTTTAGATCTTATCATATCCTTGCACCCTTATCTTTTGTTATTTCTTTATCATCTGGTTAGATTTAGGATTAGAGATCATTATATTGCAAAGATCTGATAAATTAAAAGATACAGTTTGCTTGTAGTAAGGTCATTGTGATTACCAGCATTTCACATATTATCTGAGTTGTTTATGCATTGTCATGACCTGACACCCGAGACCTTGGGGTGATTTTTAGCGATTTATTGTTGAAAATAACCTTTCAAGAGAGATAGAATATTGCATTGCCTAAGTTGTTGTTGTGCGTAAAACACCATCAACACAAAGGTCGACCAACCTGATGATAGTTCAAACTTTAAAAATATAACATGCCAAAGAAATAACAATGCTATGTAAAACTTTCTACTTCTGAAAAGAAAACCCCCTACTGGATCTATCTTCAAAGAAAACAATTCCTGAAGCAATTTCTTTTAACCCTTAAAACAGGTCACCACCTTCTATTTATAGCTAGCAAAAGAGAGCACTGCCATCAAACTTTTTGGAAGCATAAATTGTTAGGTGCCTTGGCCTAATAGCTCATGATCTGATCCTAGATCTTGATTAGATCACAACGATCATTTCTCATTAAGTCCCAACTACAACATTAATGGTTCTTCAGATATTTAGCGAAGATAGCTGCCAGAGAATGATTGGATTGTAAAGAATGCATTTTGGAAAAAAGTCTGATTGGTCAATATTGAGGTTGACAATGTCGAATCGAAGGCTCCACTCTGAAAGAAAAATACACGTTGCACTCTGACAAGCTCCTCCCATAGGGATCACTCTGCAAAAACAAACAAACTTCTTAAAGCAAAAGATGACGTGTCGAGCAGGCAGGGACTTCTAGCATTGTGAGAATGGCTTTGGAGAGAAACTCCGCCCAGATGACACGTGTCCCATCCCGTGCCTGAAAGAAAAAAGATATGCAAAAAGTTTTCAAGCCACCACGTTGCGTATTGCACACTTTTTGGGAAAAACTTTGTTTATTTGAGTGTGGATTAGTCCAAAGCTGAAAAAGAGCGAGGGCCAAAAACTCAAAAAAAAACTAAGGCAAAAATTGCTTTACAATTCTAGCAACTCACAGGAGGCCTCCACTTGCAGGGGCATGAACCTAGAGTTCTAGAGCTTCCTAGAGTTTGAGGAAAGAAGAGTGTTGCACTTCCCAATCTGAATCAATGGGCTAGATGAGAGTTTGAAGACACTCGAATGATTGATCCAATTCAAGAACCTCCTTAAAAGAAACTCTTTCCCACCTAGTTGGAATAGCCCTAATGTAGGAGTAAAGTCGAGAAAGGTGAAGTATATCCTTCTCGATTTATTCAACAGTGGGAGATGGGCCTATACCTAAGAGTGTTGTGGTTGACTTAACTTTGAGCCTGATCACATCCATGACTTGCTCGATTGATAGTGCTTCTCTGGCTGGTAGAAGAGAGCAGAAAATCTTCTATATAGTAGAACGTGAAATTCCTTCTAAATCTCAATGACCTTTTTATTCAATGCTACCTGATGCTATTTTATTTTTAATGCGGCCTTGTGGAAATTGATGAATTTGATTTCTTTCCACGATACTGCTCACCGATCATAAATTCCTGCATTCTTTAAAACTTCCTCGATGGCCTCTATAACCTAGAGACCAAAGTCTCCGACTCTGCAGAATGAGGAGCATATATATGCAGAATCAGGTCGACTATCGGGCTGACCTTCTCATTTTATTCGTGAGCATCCCTCAAAAATTGCAAGACTATCCTCAAGGCAGAAATTGTCATTATAATCTTGTCCCAGTGTGCAGAGATCAGTCTTTTCAATATCAATAGGATCTTGGATCCTTGCACTGCTGCTAACTCCTATCAAAGTTGAGTCTCTTTTTCTTTTATGTTCTCCTCCAATTGACCTTCTCCTGGAGGGAATTTGTGAGCTCTAATTTTAGCATTTTGATCTCTTCTTCACGAGTCTGCAAAATAGACTCAGTCTCCTGTTTTTCTAGTTTTTCTTTTTTTTCTTCCTCTTGGGCCTTCTGGAGGTCGTCAGAAACCTAAGATCAACCACTATCCAATTCCTTCCACGCAATCTCCTAGCTGCACTGGTATTCTACACTTTTCTCATGTTTAGCGGAAACCTCACCTTTTAACCTTTCTATCTCGGCATGAAGCTGACTCTATTTATCCCGAGCCTCTTCCATCAATCTAGTTGTTTCTCCCTATTGACTCTGTAGCTACCCTAGGTGGGTAATCTGCACATCTTTGCCTCTAATCTATGCCTGTAGCCTACTCACCATGTCATTTACATTGTCTAACTCCTCCCCGTGCTTCCTTAGCTTTCTATCCAATTTCTCATAGTTGGTGTAGACCACCTTATGAGTGGCCTTAGCCAAAACCATTTTTTCTCAAGGGAGAGTTTCACTGAAGTCAAGGCCTACGGCTTTGATGTCGTAATCTTAAATCCGCATTTCTCTGGATGGCTTGGATGCTAGAGGCTTCATGGTAGTAATCCATAGGGAATTTCACTCTTCATCGAAATAGGCCTCAATCTTCTTCGTGGTTGGCTGCACTGTAGCTTTCACTATCATCTTTTGTTTCCTCGCCTATTGGGCCTGCTTTGTCGCATCCAAATGAGTTCGGAGACTCTGTAGAGTATCAATTCTTTGTGTGGCAATAGAATTACTTGGAGGGAGGTTGAAACAAGTAATGGAAGGGGGATCCTTGGCTATATGAGGTCGCAGAGAAGCGAAAGGGAGTGTTATCATGGAAAAAGATGTGATGCCATATGGATATTGAAAAGGGGAAACACTTGTTAGAGTGAAAGGGGAAGTGGGAAAAAATAGAGTCATTTTCCCAAAGGTAGATGGATTTGGTGAAACTGGAAACCTAGATGCTTCAATATTCTCAATGGGGGCCCTTGATAGGGTGATCAAAGAATCAATGTAGCCATAGTGGATGACACTCAGTCGACATGTGGGGTTTCTTCACAAGATTCACTATTTAATATGGACAAGGGTTCATTTAGGACCAATAGATTAGAATTTTCTAATGGAGGGTTCTTTTCCATGGGTGGAGGTAGAGGAACAACTAAAGAAGCAGATGTATAAAGCAAAGGGGGAGAAAAACTCACCTGAGTTACCGAATCTGAATATCCTGGCGGAGTGAACTCTGCTTCTTCTTCTCCTTTGGCTATCTCACCAGGTCCACATAGGTCTTAGACTCATCTCCTCTTCATGGGAGCGGAGTCAACAGATTCAGATACCTTGGCGGTCGATCCCGTCAAAATTTGACCTTCGATAACCACATTGGACCTCGTCGGGGACCGTCGAGTCCTTTTTCCTTTTCCTTGGGCACTGATGGAGGAAGTGGCTTGTGGATCCTTCTATCTCGACCCTTTTCCTTTGTCGAGCTATTGAGTGTGGGAAGTGTAGTGCAGAAGCTCCTCCTATTCAATTTCCCAACTAGTCGCGGGGTTACAATCTTCAATATCAACCTCTTTATCGTAAACTTCATCAAAATTTTCATCATGTGGTTGGACCTGCCCATATAAGGCATTGGTGTTCCCAATGTCTTAGCGAAACCTCTAGAAATCCTCCTTTTTCTCTGACCATCCCAAGAACTTTAGTTGTGTACTGAGGGACTTTCCCATCAAGAGGATCTCCTGGTATTTCATTGTTTTGAAATAAAAGTCGAGCCATGGTGGCCTGCTAAGTGGTATGAAGGCTAAATTAGTATAGGATTTTGGCCTCTATGTAATTGCATTAGTTGATTCAAAATATTCCTGCTCCTCATGCTTTAAGGTTGGGATATGATTTATTAGGTTGTAGCTCCATTTTTCATGAATGAGAACTAGGCCTAGATGCACCAATTTGTTGGTAAGTTGAGCCTTCCATTTTGATAGTGGTATCTGGTTGTTGGCAATAGTGAGGTGATTCAGGAAAAGCGATGTCTTGTGCCTTCCAACACCATAGACTTTATCAACAAGGGTTAACCGGCGACATGCCTCCAAGGCAAAAACCCTATCTGTTACAAATCTTGGAAGTCTAAAAAGCTCCTCCACAAAACCATGGGCTCTGATGAAAGTGAACTCATCTCCCAAAAAATAATCTATCAGGGTCAGTGGACTTCTCAACCATTGTAAGACCTCAAAAGAAAAATAGCTTGGAGGGTGTGGGAACAAGTTTACAAGTATTGGCCCCATGAAATAATCTACATACTAATAATAATCCAATGTCTTTGAAAGCACATGGGTCCAAACTAAAATTGGCTAGTAGGACCTTCTTACATCATACCTAAACAGCAAAAATTATCCTTCTAGAAATTCAAAATTTTGGTGCAAAATTAAATGTACTAAGAAAGAAGAATACCTAAACCTGTACTCGGTAACATAATTTTCCAATTGTTCCAGCATTTTCTTAGCTATTATCTCAGAAAAATCAAAATACTTTTGGCTCTTCTCCTTCCTGAGCATAAAATCCAAGCCCTTATGAAAAGGATAGACCTTTTCATCAGCATCATAGTCGTAGAGAGAGGTCAACATTGAGAAAATGGCTTGTAGATAATTTCTAAATTTTTTGTGCTATAGAGGAAAGAGAAGTTGACCTCCCTCAAGCCTTTCTTTCATTTGCAATTGTTTATTTTTGGTTGCCTAGAACTCTTCCATCACTTCCTTTTTCAAAGCTCACAACACCCCAATTAGTAGGGATACATAGCATATCTTGGATGGTTGTTGCACTAACCGTAACCCTTATCTTGCTGCTGATTATAACCCTTGTTTCCTTGTCAAAAATTCTTGCAAATGCATCCACCAGTTCTAGACATGGGTGCACAGTGGGCAATATGAATTGTGGAAAACTACAATTCCAAAGTCGTAGCACAAAACCTTCGGTTCCCCCAAACTTGATCATTTTTTGCAATGCCCCTTCCCTAAGGCTTTTAGGGTTTACCATCCTTGGGTCAAAAATATTGTCTGTGAAATCCGGCACAAACTCTTTCTTAACAAGGTCACTTGAAACCTATGTTGATTTGGTGTGGGAAAAACACCGTTCTTCCGCCATTGGGTCATTAGCAAATGACTCCATCTTGAAAATGTTGACGTAACCTGGTTTTCTAGAGGAAAACCCAGCCTATCTCCCATAATTTTATGCTTCCACCATTATTGAGCCAAAAATGTTGTAGAGAGCTTCTTCAAAGAAACGGTTACTTGTTGCTTTTGCAAAAAATCACTTTTGGGTGCATTCAATTTTCTTGCGTACATGCAATAAAGCATTGCTACTATCAATGTCTTACTAAATGTTGCCACTAAGGCGATACATGTGGATTAGGGATGTGTATCCCTCGAGAATGCAAAATTATCTACGAGAATGTAATCAATACATTCTCTTCACCACCCTTTTTCACAAACAAGCTTGCATTATTGGAAAGTGTGCTGATCGCTATGGAAAACATGCTCAAGTAATACAAGGTACTTTGACAAGACTTGCGTATTCAATTTTTCAAGGCTTAGCATGTTAATCATCATATTTTCCATAAATAAACATATCAATGCTGATGGTGGCAATGGAAACATGGAGGCTATTGGTACATGAGGGAATTTACTCCCAACACCCAAAATTATTTCTCGAGGCATATTGTCAGATTTGTTGTATGATTTACCTCTTTCACTCTGATTGCTTTGACAATTTCTCGATTGTTTCCCAACAAGAGAAGGGTTTTCCATATGTTGAGCCCATCAGTTCTACATTTCTATAAATAGCTTTGCCACCTTAGTGAAATATTCACTCGCTTTAACTCTTCTAGTTTAGCAAGCTTTCCCTATTGCATCCCATTTCGCTAACCTCTATTGTTTTGTCATTATATCGACCGGCCTGGGTACTCCCATTTGGCTTCTACCACGAAGACCACAATATGCCTTCATGGGTGAGGTCACCATTAACAGAATTAAGCACCTAGTAAAGAAGAGTGACCACCTTCATGTTGTCGTGTTCAAGTGGGTAGTCGTCTAGGACTATGTTGAAGGTGAGAACTAGTTGAGGAGCAACTCCAACTTTGTTTCTCACTTCATCGCCTCCCTACTTGACCTAGACATCACCAAGCCCTAGATAATTGAGTTGTACCACCATATGTTTGACTCTGCAATTTCAGAAGGCCTCGAAAAAATCATGCAAGTCGCTATCCCTAGTGTCAACATTCCAAGTACCATGGACCTTCGCAAGCACGTTGATTATGGGGAAGATGTGGTATGGTTGCCTCTCCTTACTTATTTCCGCACCATGGACCTTGAGAGGAATCATTCGTTGTCTTAGCCTATGGCCACCTTCCTGCTATGGGAGTATGGCATGGAACAGATTTATGAGCTCAAATGAAAAAAACACTTTGAGTTTTTGGTATATAATCATGGTAATGGGAACTAAGGTCCATGCTATGTTGAGTCTGCTTGTGTTGTGTGTTCACCCCCCTTTTCACCCTGCCAAAGAAGAAGAACAAGAAGAAGGAGAAGAAGAAGAAGAAGAACCTAATGGAGAGTCGTTTCAACTGCATAAGAACTGTTGGAGTCTTTAGCCTTACTGTTTTTTGCACGTTGCCTCCTTTTTTCCCATTTTTGCTTTGTAACTCTTTTTGGGTTTGCTCGAGAGAGCTTCATGCTTTAATTTGAGCCTCGGGCCTATATTACATTGTAAATTTTTTGATGAATATAATATAATACAATATGTTCTACTTCCTTCATTTTATTCTCATGGCTTATTAGCAAAAAAATCATTTTTACAAAAAAAAATTACATATAGTACATAATTGTGAAAAAAATTAAAACATGCATACCTTAATGGAATAATTTTAGATAAATACCATTAACCGGTATGTCTAGGATGTTACCGTCCATTTCCTCTAGCTCATATGCATTCTTTTCCTTGCATGTGTGGATGCAAAAGGGACCCTTCCGTAGCGCTCTGAATTTTATATGTTGACTTGGTTTTTTGTTGCGCTCATCATATTTTAATACCAAGCTTCCCTCCTAGAACTCTGGGTTGGAGGCCTTCTTTTCAAACCATCATTTGACTACTTGCTAGCACCCAATCATGGCTTCATACACCTTTTCCCTTGTTTCCTCAAGATTCAAGAGTTCCACTAGCCTAACTTCCATTTTGTTGCTTTCTTTGACTTTTAAAGCCTTGAGTAGTTGTAACGTCAGGATTTCTATAAAAATAGATAGCACTACCTCCTTTCCATACACTAATTCATGTGGGGAAGTGTTTAAGATTTGTTTGAGCGTGATCCTTTCAGCCCATAAAGTGGCCCACAGATGCTTATTCCATTCCCTTTGTCATTTTTCCCCGATGCGCTTGATTAGCCTAATCAAGTTCTTGTTGGTCGGCTTCACTAATCCATTTCCATGTGGATAGTAATTTGATGAAGTCTTGAGGTAGACCCCATATTTGAGAGAAAATTTGGACATCTCGAAACCCACAAAATATCGTGCATTATCAGATATGATGGTTTTTGGTGAACCAAATCTTGTTACTAGCTCTTCAAGGAAACTTAAACTCTCACTTTCCATAACATTTTTTAGGGCAATGGCCTCTATCCATCTCGTGATGTAATCAGTTGTCATAAGTATCCACTTGTGGTCGGTATTGGAAACAAGTTTTATCATTCCAAAAAAATATAGACCCCATTGGGTGAATGGCTCCTTGGTGACAATTAGACTTAGCGACATAGCAGAATTCTTCCTCTTGCCGACAAAATATTGACACTAGCAGTACATTTTATCACCAGATGGTGTACTTCGGAAAACATGGAGGTCCAGTAGTATCCTACCCACATTATTTTTAGGGTTGTGGTTTTGGTGGAGAAATGTCCACCTTCAGGACCGTTGTGGAATTCGTTCAAAACTCTTTCCACTTGGGGCTTATCTAAACATCAGAGTAGGATATTGTCGCAATTCCTTTTGAACAAAATCCCCTCAATTAGTACATACCTGGTGCCTTGCAGTTGGTAGTAATGCCTTTTATGTTGCAGAATGTTGGTTAGATATTTCCCTTCTTGCATATATTGCATCTAATCCATCACCCATGATTCATCGAACTCAAACTAGTTAGTGTAGGCCTAATCGGTTTCTTCTTCCACCAAAGAGCTTAATTCTTACACAAGGTATTCGCAAAGACCTCTTCCCCGAACCAACTTGGTTGGTCTAATGTCGACATCATACTCTAGGATCTTGGTGATCCAATTGGCCCTCTTCTCAATTATTTTTCCTTCGATGATATACTCCTGCACACTAGGATGAGCAACAAGAATAGTGATTATGTTGGCCAATACTAGGTGTCAGAATTTCTTGAGACTTTTAACAATAGCAAAGGCCTATTTTTCTACAAAATTGTACCTAGCTTCATATCCTCTAAGGGTCCTTGAGTAAAATGTGATCAGATGTTCTCTGGAATTGTCTTCTTCCTTCTTAGTGAGTATCGAAGCTATGTTGTGTGGGCCACTGTAGACGTAAAGCAAGAAATCTTTGGAAAAGTTCAGATTAGCTAACATCGGGGCCATGAAGATGGCTTCCTTTATCTGTTTGAAATTCATCTTTCCTTTTAGACTCCATATGAAGACCATATTCTTCGTTAACATTAGTGTGATAGGCCTTGTGATTCCCACAAAGTCCGAAATGAACCGGCTGATGAAATTAATCTTCCCTAAGAAAGACTGCAGCCCCTTTCAGTTGACTGGAAAAGGTAGATCCATTATATATTTCACCCTTTTTGGGTCTATCGCTATTCCCAGCTTTGACTCGAAGAAGTTGAGTAATTTACCTTGGGGTATGTTGAAGATGCACTTCTTGGGATTTAATGAGATCCTAGACTATTGACATCTCTAGAAGATCTCTTCTAGATGATCAAAGTGGTCATCCTTCAATTTTGAAAAATCGTTAAGTCATCTAGTTATATTAAAATGATTTAATTAATTAACCTTTTGAAAGCAATATCCATCACACACTATAAGATCGCACCAACATTGGAGAGCCCAAAGGGAATCTTTGCATATGCGAACGTTCCCCACTTGGTAGCGAATGTTGTTTTATGTTAGTATTCCTTCTTTACAGACCTGGTTATAACCCAAAAACACTGTCAAGTAGTGAGAACATCTCTAATCCGGCCACAGTTTGCAAGATCTGCTCCATTGAAGGTAAGGGGTAGTGATCTTTTAGCAAAGCTTTGTTAAAATCCCTGAAATCCACATAGATCTGAGTGTCGCCATTCTTCTTTCATACTGGTACAAGATTTGATACCCAGGTGGAATGCTTGATCGGGTATATGATCCTGGACTCGATCAGCTTAGTGAGCTCTTGTGCCATCAATGCTTCAACCTTTGGATTGAATGGCCTTTGCTTCTGTCATATGGGTTTTGATCCTTCGACCAAGTCAATAGTATGTTGAATTATGCCCGAATTGTATCCCTTAAGATCATCATAGGTCCAAGCTATGACCTCGTCATAGTAAGAACATATCCCCTTAAGTATTTCTTTATCCTTTTGTGAAACATCTTTTCTGACTTTCAATTTTCTATCATTTTCGACATTGAGCTCTTCATAGTCTTTCTCATTGGCAGTGAATCTTTATTTACTATTTCTAGCATCCTCACAGTCGAAAAGATTCTCAAGCAAAATCAAACCTCGAGGAAACTTGTTACCTTTTAACTAGATCACTTGCCCCTCTTAAGTCTTTCCCACTTCCGTTTGTGAGTGGTCAGATGATTTTCCTTGGTTCTATAGAAAAAAGGAAATCTGAGTATCGTCCTTAAAGACCAGCCAATTCTAGTTATTGTCGGGGATCGATGGTTGGACAATGACTTGTACTATATTTTTATTTGTTGTTAAGTTGGGAATTAGTTCAAATTATGAACCAATCGAAGCCATCTGATTGACGACACTATTTTGGGTTTGGGGAATGACCTTTATATTAAAAGCTTCAAATCCTTCAGTCAAATCCCATATCATGTGTCTGTAGGACTTCATTCTTACATTTTTGGTGGTTGCTTGCCCGCAGATTTGGCTCACGACCAACTCTAAATCTTTGAATGCTTGCACTCTTCTCACGCCCATCCATTCAGCAAGACACAAACCATGGACCAAAGCTTCATACTCGGCATCATTATTTGAGCATGGGAACTGGAAACGGAAGGCTTTAAGGATTTTCGATCCAATCGGGGATAGTAGTCGGATGCCTGCACTAGGGCCAGACTTGCATTTGGCACCATCAAAATACAACATCCACAGACTATTGTCGCCTGGACCACTATGCTCTTCCGATTCTTTTATCAGTTTCGGGAAAACTTGGTCGTCATCAAAGATCACATAAGTGCCCAATTCGGTGGCATGGAAGTTCCCAAATGGGTCGAAGTCAATGAACTGATTAAGGAGGACCTCTTCTTCTGGGGTCCGCTCACTCATGTCTTCCTCATCCTCTAACATTTTGACACAATATGTCTCTCTTTTTGAGAAAGAAGTGTACACTGCTTCAAAGCATAGAACCGCATTGTCTACTATGTGTTTTGGGTGTAAGGATTTAGACAAGATTTTCATCTTTTTCCCATGCTTGGTTCACAATATCAGGCGAGACCAATCGAGCACTAAGTATCTACCAAGATTTGTTGTAAAATCTCCTAAAAGGCACATCCTGAACACTGGGGGAATGTCTATCACAACCACCTCATGTGTGAACATTTGGCTTGGGCATGAGAAGAGGGTGAAAGATAGATCTTTGATACAACCAACGGTCAGAACCTTCTTCCCATCTAGTTGCATGATCCCTTTCTAAAGAGGCTAATACTCAAGTTTCAAAGCGTTTGTCACTTGTTTAGGCATGACTATCATACTAGCTCCTGAATCGATCATGTTATTATGTAGGAGTTTATCCCCAACAATGAGTGTTAAAAAGAAAGGTGTAGGTATTGGCTTGCTTACCTCTTTCTCTTTTGGACTTTCTGCCAAATTTACATATGCCTCAACTCTTGAAGATTGAGGATCTAATTCAGGCTCTTTATCTTTAACTTGATCGCATGATAGAATTGCATTCATTCGCTGTATTTTTCCTTCCTCTTTTAATGCCTTTTGGAGCAATGCCTTTTTCTCTAAAATTGATATCACGTACCACAAAGATATGTTAGCAGACATATTCTTCAACTACTCAACTACGTTGAGTGTTTCGACTAGAGGAACTTTGGTTTTGAATGGTGGTATATCCTTCATCTTTAAAGTAGGTCGATCCGATGCGGGTACACTCAGTACTTTTTCCATCTCCTTTGTTGGAAATGACAAAGCTTGTAACTACTAGATGGGTCGGGCCTGCGTAGTTTGGTTTTCTTGTGGCTGTGACTGGGGACATTGTGGAACTTGTGGCACATACTCTCCAATGAACCTTATTTTGGATCTTGTATTATAGTCTGATTGTACTTGTGGAGCATTAGTCGTCAGAGCATCGTTCGTGAATACTGCATCTTCTTCTTCCATCCAAGAGAAAAGCACTTGGTCTGGTGCAATTTCCAATTGTAGACACTCAAAATATCTTGATCGACATCATGCACTTAATTCACTCACACTGATTCTTCCTTAATCACTTCAACACTAACTAATTAATTGAATAATTTTTATTTAAATAATTAAATTCATGAAAATTTCCTCCTTAATCATGTAATACACTTTATCAGATTAATTCATCATATTCTTCCTTTAATTAAATAAATCAATTTTATTTAATTAAATCCTAATGTTCTTCATTTAATTAAATAAATCAACTTTATTTAATTAAATCCTAATGTTCTTCATTTAATTAAATAAATTAACGTTATTTAATTAAATCCTAATGTTCTTCATTTAATTAAATAAATCAATTTTATTTAATTAAATCTTAATGTTCTTCATTTAATTGAATAAATCATTTTATCAAATTACTAATGTTCCAATATCCTCTCATTTGATTTAAATAAACTCAAAATATTTAAATTAAATGTCACAATCAAACTAATTTCATCTAAGTTAGTTAATCCTAAATTAATTAACTCCTAACACTAATCCCCCATTCCTCTAGCTTTTGACTCCACCCTTGGGTAAGTCAACCATGGTAAGTTGCACATGTAAATCAATTTATTTGATTTAAATTACCCTATTTTCATTCAAATATGGCATATTCATTGGAATATTCCATCCACTTGACTTTTCCCTCCCAAAGGACTTTTTTCCTCCACCTTTGCATTGAAGGCTCTTACATGAGCCAACTTGGCATTAATTCCTCTTACATCTCTCCTTACACAAGCCACCTCTTGAAATTCAAATTTTATTGCATGCATTTAACATGAACATTGTTCAAAATGTGCTCCACTCTCCTTCATTAGCATGTTGACAAGTGGCACAATGCCATTGGTTCAAATTTTAATCCCACTGTCTCCCCATTCTTCAATCTTCAATCCTTCTCCATTATAAATAGAGGTCTTCTCCATTGATTTTGGATTCACAATAGAGACACAAGTTCATACGCAATCATCCAGATTTTGATGCAAGGTTATGATCCACAAGTTTACACAAGTTCATTATCCACAATTTCATCCACACTTTCATCTAAGTTAGCATAGAATTCATCATCCATAGCTAGGTTATTGGCATTTTTCATCAAGAATCACACATCTATCATCAAGCTTATCAAGGAATTGGGAAAGGGATTCTTTCCATATCAAAGAATCACCAATTCCCCCATGGGATGTTGGTTTGAGCATTTAGAATAGAATTTCATTAGTAGTTTATTTGATTACTTTACTTTGATTTCATGTTCTTATGTTTTAATTAATTTCATGGGGAATGCTTGTTTACACTTGTTTAAGGACTAATGTTTTCTTATTTTTCCATGTTTGAGCAAGTCTAGGCAAAGCATTCTACATTTGGCTCTAGAAGGAGGGAGAATCTTTCAAAATTAACACGATTTTTTGTCAATTCTGTTGTTTTTTCCATTTTATGCTCTTTCAGGACACAACGACATTGAGGAAAAACAATGACGCTATCAGTTCAGTGTCGCTATATAGCGATGTTGCATCTGCAACAAAAGGGTGACACTATATTGATTTTCCTAAGGATCGGATCATTCAAATCTCAAAGGGTGACGCTGGTTAATATAGCAACGCAATCGTAGTCTCTATTTTTCAACAGAGCGACGCTAATTTCCATAGAGCGACGTTGAAGCTCCAAACAGTGACGCCTTTTCTTATTACAACATTGGGTTGGGATAAAAGGTCAATTTTTAAATTTATTTTAACATGTGCCTTTTTTGTTTTGACCTCCTTAGACCATTGACCTATTTCATGGCTCTATTTTTGTAGGCTGATCAACTTTTGCAAGTTAGGTAATCCAGAAGGAAAAGAGGAAACAAAGGGAAGGTCTCATGGCACTATTTCACGATTGTAACAAGTGTTTTTTAACACTTTAGGGATACTTATAACCCAATCTTTAGGATCTTGTTA